>CM022488.1:2001999-2053591 GCA_011952105.1 Coreoperca whiteheadi | reverse complement strand
CACACATCTGCACACGCCCACACACATAAATAAATAAATAAACAGGAGCCGTCGCTCATCCCTGCAAATGTAGGCCAAATTCTCCCCCAACACACACACACACACACACACCTTTATCTCCCACTTAAATCCCTGTGGCATCATACTGGCATCCAGATATCCATCTGCACACGCACACACACACATCTGCACACGCCCACGCACGCCCACACACATCTGCACACGCCCACCTCTGCACACACACACATCTGCACACGCCCACACACCTCTGCACACGCACGCCCACCTCTGCACACGCACATACACACATCTGCGCACGCACACGCACATCTGCACACGCACGCCCGCACATGCACGCCCACACACCTCTGCACACGCACGTGGCGCGTGGTCGGGTGTTAATTTCAGGCCCTGTCTGTCACCCAGTTGGCTACAAAATGTTCTGTTGTTGGCGAAAAATGGGACTATTATTTATTTCTACGAGTTTGTCTTTCGAGTATGGAACTACTTACTATAACATCACATTTTGCTCGCAGGACATTATTGATATTGCTGCTCTTTCCCACCGCGGCTGCTTGTTAACCGATAGATGATCATCCTTCGTTGGTGTTCTCCCTCTGTCTGTTCGGGTCCACAGGATTTCACACTGGGTTTATTTGTCCTCCAGATCGGGTCGGTCTTTGAGAACGTATGTATGCTCGTCAGATCATGGACAGAGAGTTGATCAAACAATCAGAATCAACTAAATGCACTGTATGATTTTGTCTCCCCAACACCAACTGGCCCAGACCAGCGCAGACTCGGTCCAGCTTGGCCTTCTTAGTGTTGTTGGGGGCGTTTTTGGCTTTTTATTCAAAGGTGGACAGCAGAAAGGTGACAGGAGGGGAGAGCGAGGGAATGACGCGCAGTGAAGGTGGAAGCGAACGTTGAGCTCCTGTCAGGCTGCAACCACGAGAGTAATAATTGTTTAAGTTGTGATTTTTTTTATTTATTTATTTATTTATTTATTTTTTTACATGTGGGCTTTCCAGGAATATTTATATGGATTGTTTTTAAATTGCGTGAAATGCGCGAAATGTGGTGGGAATTTACATTTGGGAACAACGTGCGGCGAAGATGTGCACGCGATGTGAACGCCAGCTCGTGTGGACGAGTGTTGGCTCGTTGATTTTGCATTCCTCTGCAGTCTGTGGGGCGCAGCTGATGACCTTTTCAGGGTTCATTAAATCACAACAGGCACACAAACACACACACACACTCGCTGTACATCGGGTTCCTCTGACGTTTCAGCCCGCTGTTATCCCGACTGACCTTTACTGGTACACACAACCTGATGCTGTGAGCGCACACACACACACACACACACAGGTTTCTTCCTGTCATATGGCGAATGTTTGGTTTTCATGGGAAAACCTTCCTTTTACAGCAAATACGATTCATTTGTTTAAAGACGGAAAACTGAAAAGCCGACGTATGCGGGGGGGGGCGAGCAAAAACAGCTCTGTTTTTGGACGGTCAGACAGTCCTGCGGGGACAAACACAGGTTAGACCTCTCAGTTCTTAAGCAGCAGAGTAGTTTCATGGTCACCGACAGCAGCAGGGTCCAAAGGTAAGCGACTGTAAAACCCTGGCGAAGCCGTGTTTCCTGTCATTTATTAACGTATAACTTACGAACGTATTGTTTTCATTCGTGTGTGTGTTTTGCCTCGATGATTTAGGGGAACGCCGTCGGTCACTGTGTGGTGTCGCTGCCTGTTGTACTGGATAGAATATAGTTTTCAAGCAATGCTTAATGAGCAATGTACGGGGGGGGGGGGGTGAAAAGCATCGTTTGAATGGAGCGTGACATCGACAGGCGGGCCGGATGCAGGTCGCTGTTGTACCGGACCGTTGTGGTGAAGCGTCGATCTACGGTCCAGCCCTCACCTGGCGTCATGAGGATACAAGCGGCCGAGAGGAGCTCCCTCCGTGGGGCGTCTGGGCTCAGCACGGAGGGAGCTCGGAGTGGAGCCGCTTTCGGGCATCTGATCCTCCCTTTTGGAGGTTTTCTGGCCACATCGAACTGGCGGGAGACCCAGAACGCTCGGGAACTCCTCCGGAGGAGCTGGGAAACGTTGCCGGGGAGATGGACGTCTGGAGATCATGCTTCACGAAGTGCGCCAGAGGAATGAAAAACGCCTTGAAATATCTGTTTACTGAGGTCGACCCAGCTCTGCTAACCTACACGCTGTGTGTGTGTGTGTGTGTGTGTGTGTGTGTGTGTGTGTGTTTTCAGGCTGCTGCTCTGCTACCGTTGAACTACAGTAATTTTACTGCACTTACCAGGCATTAAAACAACTACATGTACCGTGTCGTATTATTGCCGTAACAACGTAATTGGCCAACGCTTCGGCGTCTTTGCGGATGATAGAGAAGCAGCCTGATCTTCCCGGGCGTTCTTCTCTCGGCCTACTTCTCCTTCCGAGCGGGCAGGAAAGTGGGGCGAGCGACGAAGCAGCTGTTCTCCACCGTGTCGCCGGTGAATAATTAGACGACAAGGCAAACACGCGCACTGTTTTCTTTACGTTTGTCATGTCCTGAACGGAAGTTTAAGGCCCCCTGGCTGTGGCTGTGCTCCTCACGAGGCTTCGCTGCTCTGAGTGGGTGGATGCGTGGGTGGACGCTCACTGGAGCTGCTCGCTCGCTGTTATGTAACAGTCGCTTGTTCTGGAGAACAAAACAGAGATTCAGAGCCAAATGGAGCGAGGGAAACTGGACGGGGAGGGGGCGCGGACGAGTGAAACCTCCAAACTTATTCTGACTTGCTTATTGCGGGATCAGGCCGGTACTGTGTATCTTCCTTACGGTCAACACATCCCATGAAAAGCCCCAAACCAACGTAGTATCAGTCCGTCTGTCAACACTTGGTAATACGAGCTGACTGGTTCCTACTGGAAACATGTGCTTTGTTAGGGATCTCTTTACTTTCACATAAAGGGTGTTTTCTTTTCTACTGGCCAGTTTCAAAAGAGCCACATTAAAGCTACTTTGATTCAATATTGTAAGACATTAAAACATGAACAATTCCAGTGGGGTTCACTACTTTTTAAGTTGACTGTATATATCGGCCTCAAAAACCCAGTCACGGTCGGTCTGTAAGGATGGTCCCTACTGGACACGCTGACGTTTAGCATGTGGTAGTATTCTTCGTCTTTCTTCTTTGGTAGACAGTCGCGCTCTACCTTTTGGAAATACAGTTCCCATAATGCTTTGTTTACATTTGGTACAGTTGGCCCCCATTAAAAGCAGCCGAATGAGCCGTCGGCAGCTCCTGTCTGCAGTGGACCCGTGGACGGACAGACGGCCGTCACTGGGTCACCGAGACGCTGAAGGAAGCTTAAAAATGCAACGACTCCCAAGCAAGTTCTGCAATATAAGGTGCGGAGCTAATGGTATCCTCGGGGAGTGTTAGTCACGCTGAATCTAGAAGTATGTGTGTCATGCCTGTGTGGACAGAGCTATGACCCTGAGAGGGAGTTGTGATTTTGGCTGCGGATTGCGGCCTTTTAAAGGGTTTTTAACGGACCTTTAATTGTCTCCATGGGCTGTGTGTGTTGGCGTGGCAAACTTCAATAACTAACTTCCCATTGGTTTTGGAGCATCAGCGTGCACCTGTCGTGCCGTGTACCTCACGTCCCCCGCTCATGAAAATGCTTTGGATTCCTCGTCCCCTGCTCTACAGCCGTGTAGACGAAGTTTGGTTAGTGGAGTGCTCCCGTCCGCACTGTGAATGATGCAGCAAGAAGCGGCTCCTCATTTAACCACATAAATGATCCACAGTGACTGCCGCTGATAACTTCACTGTGGCCGGGAGGTAAGAAGAGACAGAATCATGATGGAGACACTCTGTTAGGAGAGTCTTTTTTCTTTTTTTTTTTGCTGCGCTCGGAAACTGAAACCGAGCTCCTCCAGAGGAAATCACAGCCTGCGGACAGGAGGTCATTTTCTGAGGTCAAATAAATGTCCTGCTGGCGGACGAGGAATGTTCCAGTGGCGGACGAGGAAAATGTTCCAGGGGGCGTTTGTGTGTGTTTGCCTCCCAGAAACAGACCTGATTAAGGACATCTTATGTTTCAGTGTGTGTGTTAGAGTGGCGGGTCCTCCCACAGGAATTGTACATGACCTATTTTCTCGACCCACGTCCATCTGCTGCAAACTCCCTCACCCCCTCCCTCACCCCCTCCGTCACTCACTCACTCACTCATTCTCTCCCTCACCCCCTCCCTCACTCCCTCACCCCCTCCCTCACACACTCGCTCACTCCCCCCTCACTCACTCACTCGCTCGCTCACTCCCTCACTCACCCCCTCCCTCACTTACTCACTCCCTCCCCCCTCCCTCACTCACTCACTCACTCACCCACCCCCTCACTCACTCACTCCCTCACCCCCTCCCTCCCTCCCTCCGTCACTCACTTACTCACTCCCTCACCCCCTCCGTCACTCACACACTCACTCACTCCCTCACCCCTCCCTCCCTCACCCCCTCCCTCCCTCACTCGCTCACTCCCTCACCCCCTCCCTCACTCACTCACTCACTCCCTCCCTCACTCACCCCCCCATTCGGAGGCTTTGCATTTTTGTTGTTTGTTTATTTTTTTGCCCCAAGATACAGGATCCCACGCATGTCTGCACAGACACGTGACTCCGTGCAGAAAGTCCTCACATGGTCGTCATGGCGACTCCAGCTCCCGTCATCCTTCTTCACTCACCTGTCCTCTCGTCTGTCCCTCTTCTGCCACATTCACATTTTAGCTGACTCGGCAAACACACCGCTCTTCTCCAGGCGATTCCAGTAATTAAACGACGAGTTCGTGACTTCATTTATTTAGTTTCAGGGGAACTTAATGGAAACATTTGGTTCATTCAGAGCAGCACATTGTCAGCCGTCGCTGCGCTGAAGAAGGACGTGTCAGACGGTTTCACGGCGGTTGAAAGTACAGTCTCTCTGATACACTGATTTATTTATGTTTTTTCTTTTCAGGGTTTAAGATGAAAGCGATGGGGAGTTTAAGCTTTTAGCTTTTTCTTTTTTTTTTTTAATTGACATCACTTTTGTGAAACACGAAAGTGACATTTGGTCCCGATTCGACTCGTTAGTAAAGCTGATTATTAGACATCAGCACGGCTGTAGTTGTTTCCTGGTGTTGTCGTAACTTTAGTATTTCAGTGTCATGTGAGCGCTGATTGCTGACAGCAGCAGCTACTGACACAGAGCAGATCATCATCATCATCATCGTCATCCGTTTTTCTCCCAGCACCACCTTCGGCATCCCGGCCCGACTCCACCCCCGTCTGAGAGCCGGCCTGTTTCTCTTTGTAGTCAGCAAGTGGTGAGGACACCGGCGAGAAAACCCCTTCCTCTGCCAAGCACACACACACACACACACACACTCTCTGTCCAATCAGCTCAGTGAGTCTGATTCCACATCTACACTCTGAGGTCTGTTTTTACTGTCGTACGGCCACGAAAGGTTCAGAACTTTTGTTACGTTCATAACAGATTAGTTTTTCTAGAGGACGTCTTGAAAGAAGTGATTTTGTGGCAGAAGCCGGTAGGGCTGAAACGGTACAATTCACGGTTCGGTGTGTTTTCAGTACAGCAGGAAAGCAAAACAAAACAAAAATAGGTAGCAAATAATATTTTGTCTTTTATTTTGAAAAATGTAAACATTCAACAGTGGCTCATTGGCTATAATTCTTACTGTAACAGTTAAGGCACTCAGCACCCTCCAGCTCCGGTGTCGCTCATCTGTGATGACCATTCGGTACACGGGCTGGACCGTGTGTGCGTGCGTGTGCGCGTGTGCGTGTGCGTGTGTGTGTGTGTGGCCTGTCATTACTGTGCAGCAGGGAGGAGTCTCGCCTCTTCCTGCACAAACAGAGGATGCAGCTGCAGCACACGCCAAGTCTATACTTACTTCAGAGATCTTCGGGGCAGTCGCAACCAGACGGCATGACTCTGCAGATTTAGATTCGAACCATAAGGACCAGAAACACTCTTCGGCCAATCAAAATGCAACAAATGACTTGACACGAGTGCAAGTCAGCAGCCCCAGTTAGTTTCACTACAAACCTTTTTATATGTAGTTTGTGTTCTTCACGTTCATGTCAGGGAGGAAAAGAACGGACAAACGTGAACAGTTTACCACATGACAAGTATAATAACTTCCGGAATAGGTAGAAAGAATACTAGAGAATGACGGGTATGCAGCGACTTTATTGTTGTACTGTTGAATTGAACAGTGAGTGTGTGTGTGTGTGGGGGGGGTGTGTTACAGCAGGAAATTGTTGGGCGAGGTGGTGGTAAGTCCCACCGTCTCATGATCAAGTTAAGTAGTAAGATGACAGCCTAAATCCTTGATCCCACCCATAAAACACAACTAAAACTGACAAATATAGACCCATTCAACCACGTAGCCTACTCACCCACGGCAGAAGCATGTCGAGGAAAAAGGACTAAATCACCCAGTGGACGACGCCGGGCGGGCAAAGCGCTCTGCTTCTGAAACGCTCGCCGGCGGGGTATGAAGCTGCTCGCAGGACGGAACAAAACCGGCTCGCAGTCGTGACGTTACAGAGCCGAGCCCGGTGGAATCTCGGCGTGAACAATAACCACACCCATCAAATATATGAGATTTGCTGCGTGATATAAAGCCTCAGGCCTTCCCCCCTGAAGGTCGACTGTTCTACTTTACATAAATCATTCGTCGAGGTGGTCGTCCGTGATTGCCGTTTTCGTGGCGCTGAGTTTATACAAACAGACGGCGCATCAGCAAGCAATCAGTGTTTGGGCTTCCACTAGGAAACAGTGATACAGGCAAACCCTTTTATTCTCTGTCGGTTCCTAACAGCTTTGCGACATCTCTTGATGTCACCGTGGTCGGCCATTACTCGTAGGGTTGGCGGTCCAATCCCCAGCTCCTCCTGTTCGCATGTCAAAGGTGTCCTTGAGCAAAACACTCCACCCTGTGTGTGTGTGTGGGAACAGCAGCGTGCAGGAAGTTGCTTTGGACAAAAGACCACTTGTACGCACTTAATTCACGACGTTTTGTCCTCGGACCTTGATCAGGTGAAATTCCATCGAAACATAGCTCTGCAAACACCCACGAGAGGGAGGACGCCAGCAGCAGATTAAAAACAGCATACAGAAATACAGTGTCGAAGGATGAACCACAGTTGGACAAATCAAGTGTACAACAAAAATAAATACAAGAACAATGAAATAGGTCTACTAAAACAATAAAAAGTAGCTACATTTAATAATATGAAGAGAGTTGCTGTTAAATAGTGCAAATTGGGCATTATTGTCTAAAAACCTCATTGCAGAAACAAGAATAATCAGAAAAGTTGAAAATAATATTAAATAAAGGGCAATCTGAGGCGAAGTCAAACTGATAAGATGATGATAAAGAGAAGATTGATCTGATCAGCGAGATGAGGGTAGACCTCACCTATAAAATCATCAGGTAAAACAGTTCATCCGGCCTGACACACAACGCATCACAGCATCGCACCGAGACAGAATAGTGGACTTCATTTCCTCGCCCTCCCTTCCTTCCTCCCTCCTCTCCCTTCCTTCCTTCCATCCTTGCCCTCCCTCCCTGTCGTCCCGTTGTGGTGTTGTCAGATGACGGAGCTCTGTGTTCATGAGTAGGCGGGAAGCATTCTTGAGTCTCAGCCTCCACATTCCTACACTGCGTCGGAGTCTTTGTGCTGAAATCGCGACCCGTTACCCATCGATGAACCGACATGCATCCCTGGATAAGTTCTGCGTTTAAGAGGAGCAAACGTTGCGCCCGAGATCATAATACTACGTAATAATGATGCTGCATATTTGCTCAGTTTAAAAAACCTTTTGATACAATGAAATGTTGTGTGCATCTAACTGAGCGGCACATTCATTTACTGCAGCGTTTTTCTCCCGATTTGCATCTGAAATGATGCTGATTGACGAAAACTCAAGAGGCGATCTTCTCCTCTTTCTTCTTCTAAAGATCAAAGGTCGCACCTTGACAGCATCGCGCTGACTCACCTCCTGACCCTGATGAGATCACTTCCTGTCTCCGAAGAGGGGGAGAGTGTTGTTGCTAACGCAGGAAGTCCCACGCCTGCTTCAGGCCGTGGTGTATGTGTTGTTTGCGTTGCCTACAGTTGTTAGGAAATCTGATTAACGAACGCTGTTCTTGTGGAAATAATTCACAGCTCATTTTCGCTGTTTTTAATTGCGGTCATTTCCTTGTTATTGTCCGCTAACAGCGACGGGACGCAGATTGTTCAAGGGGCTTTACTTACTTACACCTTACAGAAGCAGTGTCCATAAGCCTGAAACAAGACATTAGACGGCAGCGGGGAATAAGAGGGCTTCAAAGCCTGTAATCCACAGGAGATACGCGGCTGAAACAACTAAGCACGTCGGGCAGAGGTTCGTCGATGGCTCACATTTATGTTGAGGAAATAATCGTTAGTTTCGGCAGCAGTGTGACCTGAGGACCTGGACTGGGTTGCACCAGCTGTTTGTAAGTTCAAACTTAGCCTAGTTTCAATGAATGGGTTTACTAAATCCAAATGAACACATAACTAAATGAAAGCAGGCTGCACCACACAGACTAGTTCCTTCACAGGGCTCAGTTGTTACTAAATACCTAACAATTTCCCTGCTGCAAGAATAAAAAAAATAAAAAAGCACCGTATGCTTGGAGCTACCAGACAGGCTAGTTGACGGTTAGCATATTCGAACATGGCAGGCTACGCCCACTTGGTCTTTACAATGACGCGGGCCATAAAGCATAACAACACGTCAGGTGACGCTTGTAAAAGGATCTTTTGCTGAAACGTGACGCCTCGGTTGATTTCCTTCCTGTCCTGGTTTTGCGTTGAGTTCAGTTGTTCTGTGGGTTTCTGTCGGTTTGTTGCTCTCGCCCTGCAGTAACCCCTGACTGCTCCACCCCCTCACACACCTGGTTTCGCTCTCCCTCGTCCGCCCTGCAGTGAGCTGGCCCCCTCCTCACCTGCACATATATGTATATATGTTGGTTCCTCTCCTGTGTTCAGTGTGGGTTTGTCATCGTAGCGGTGATGGCTCTGCCTGTCCCCTTTCTTTGGTTTTCTGCCTACCTTTTACCTGTTTGTCACCTTACCTGCCTGCACCTGGTTACCGTCTGTCTTCCTGCCGATAATTTATTAACAAATCACCACTCAAGTCATCGTCCCGCGTCCATCAAGCTGTCTGCGTTTGGGTCCTTTCCCTGTTTCCTGTTTGCCGTAACTACCCAACTATGTTGTCGAAAGCTTTCTGATTGGACGCTGCCACACATGGTTACTTAACTGACTTACAAATTGCTTAAGTCTTCACTAGCAAAGGCATCTCACATGTCCAACTGTTGCAACCGAATTTAGTAACTCGCTAGTTTGAAACTAAGGACTGAGCTCGGGGTTTGTCTCGGTCTAAACATTAAGAAACCTTGGGCAGTCGTTCGCTGCTGAGCGTCTTGACGCCGCAAGTTGAAACAAGCGCACTGGAGGGATTTTGGCCTTTTTAAATTCCAACACTAACTCAGCTCGTGCCCCCTGGAACGTGTCAGAGCTCAGAGTTATGGAAGAAGCCCGCAGGCTAGAGAAGCTGGTTGGCTGCTGGTTTGAATCCCTCACAGACTGGACAGGAAGTTATTCGATGCGATCAACAAGCGATCAGTTATTGGACTCCGCATGCTCTGGTTGTAGGGTATTTTTCATTCCCATATATGTTTTACTAGTTGCTGTGTGTTCTTCTTTGCCTGCTTACAGTAAACCTGTTTTACTAAAAAATACTGTTGTCCAGAATGAAGTGTGAGTCCTGTGCTGAAGTTTAGTTGGCGACGTCGGACTGAAGCACACGTTTGTGCTTGCCCGAAAAATGCAAAGATAACACGAAACGTTACACAACAATCACATGGCAGTGACGTAATGTTTAGTGCAAGTCAAAACAGTGAGCATCTACTTAAACGCCCATAGACGAACCACACACACAAAAATCTATAAAATACTATATTAAGCGTGGCGGCCAGAACCGGTCCGTTCATTCACACTTAAATGTGTGGCTTCTTCCTGTGTGTGTGTGTGCGTTGGACCCTCGGGGAACAGATGCTCTGATCTCAGAGCAGCTCTTGTTTCTCTTCTCACAGACTGATAGTTTCTTGCCTCTAAGGTAGAAAGTGGAAACTGTTTGTTGTAAATCTTTCTGTATGCAGCAGGCCATGCTTGGGTGCTGGTGGAGTTGAGCTGAGCTGAGGGGGGCGGGCTGGGCGTCTTAAATTGGAAGGGTACGTTGGAAGGGTCTTGCGGATCGTGTGAACGTAGCACGGAAACTCGTGCTGACTTGTTTAACTGGCTCCCAGGCTGAGCTGCAGTAGCACTATCTTGCCGTGTCACCCCGCATCACGTTCACAAACAGAGCGGAGCTCGACCGATGCTGGACTTCTGAGGCAGAAACCGCAGACCGTATAAAATTTGGGCGTAGTGTCCGTGACGTCAGCTGTAGGTTTCTATTGGCTGACAATGACCCAACAGATCATATTGGTGCATCCCATAAACAACAAACCTTTTTGATGAGGCTCCTTTTTAAATGAGGTTATTGCAGAATAGGCCTGTCACGATAACTACTTTTTGTTTCGCGATACATCGTCCCAGAAATAATTGCGATAAACGATTTTATTGTCATTTTAAGACTATTTAATTTACATTAAGTCACTCAGCGGACGCCACGGGAGCAATTTTAGGGTTCAGTGTCTTGCTCAAGGACACTTCGACACAAGCCTGGGATCGAACCGCCGACCTTCCGATTGGTGGACGACCGCTCTGCCACCAAGCCACAGCCGCCCCTGTTTCATGCCTCTGAATATATATAATCCTAATATCACAGCATAATAATGCCAGAAGACCTACACACGTTCAAATGACAACCTTTTAATTCTTTAGCGCGTGGAAATGAAGGGTAAAAAATATATTATCCTTAATAACAATAAAACAAATTTAATAAATAGTAAATAAACTTTTTTGAGACGGCTTCAACACTCGTCATTCTGCGTTGACATTTATACGTGCACCGGGACAGGGGATTGCGAATCGATTTGAAATCGAGTCCATTTGGGCGTATTCTTCCAAACTGTCAGGAAAACTGTCACCTGTGGGTAACCGCGCTGCGTATGAAGCACCTGCCCGAGAACCACTTTCACCTCCGTCGCGGAAAACATACAATATGACCGCACAGTCGAGTAAAATGTAGGTGACATTCATTGTCATGTAAACATTAATGGGCGATATATTGCATCACAACAAATTATCGAGGTCACGCGCATATATTGTGCGATATATCGATATATTGATTATTACAACAGGCCTATTAAAACAAACAAACTTACGATAGCAACGTGTGGTAAAACGTAATAAAATCATATTGGACAACTGATGTTGTAGTAGTAAATAGAACCTGTGTGTGTGTGTCACGGGTCACATGACCTCAGGCCTGTATCATCACTTGTCTCCTCACATGACATCATGTGTAGACACATTCAAATGTAACCTGCCCGAAGCGCCTGAGAGACGGATGCGTCCTTAAAGCGTCTCTGAGTCAGTGTGTGCGCGTCCGACACCGCTCAGTACGAGTGTTGAGCGGACGCTGTGTGTATTCTGACGCTGTGCTCCAGTACAGTGTGTGTGTGTGTGTGTGTGTGTGTGTGTGTGTGTGTGTGCGCAGCCAGTAGTTGAGTCGGGCGGCTGCTGTTTTGCGCGGAGGATAAAAGCGGGACTGTGTCGCTCTTTGTTTCTCAAACGCACTGTTTGTTTTAAATGGCACTTCCTGCGACTGCGTGACCCATGATGCAACGCTGCCCGTGCTGTTGCAGGTCCGTGTGAGTCGAGGCTTTTCGCTCTGTAAGGCCTTGTTGGGGTTTAAAGTATCATTGGCAGTCGTCGGCGTTTGAATCCAAACACTGAAATAGGCAACAGAACCTTTCCATGACCGTTTGCCTCCGGAGGAAATGAACTCCGGCTCTGTTCTCGCTCCGTTAACAGAATAAATGTGTTGTTTTTAAGAGTTCAGCCTCACTCGAACAATGTGGAGTACTTGGCCTGACATTTCTTGGCCTTATTTGGCAGGATGTGGCTTCCCCAGTCCGGTCCTCGAGCGGCTGACCTCTGGGCCCCCTGACTCCACCCGCTTCCCTCAGGGTGTTTCTCTGCTGCTGCGTCTGTGAAGCGACCTATTGAAGAGCGCTGACTGATCGTGGCTTGTCAGTTAGTTTACTCGACGTAACAATATGGGAAAAGCTTGTTTTCCACACACTGAAATCCACTTATACACCGGTTTATTAGTTACACCCAGCTAACGGCGTTAACTGCACTGTGTGATCATCCTGGAGGATCTAGTTCTGCCGTTGAATCGTGTTTTTGTAATTATTTAAGAGAAAATGCTGTGAATAATAAAATATTAAAAATGGGTTCCTTTTTTTTCCCCCTTGCGTTACTTAAAAAGCATGTTTCTCTGTGCGTAACATCGTTTACTGAATCCCTTCAACCATTTCTGCCTGCAGACCTGTCGAAGAACAGGCTGACCGACGTCCCCTCAGAGGTCTGCCACCTGGTCGCCTTGGAGACGCTAAACCTGTATCACAACTGCATCAGGACCATCCCGGACAGCATCATCGGCCTGCAGTCCCTCACCTCCTTAAATCTCAGGTACCAGCACACATTTACACTGTGATCGTTACTTTCCGCCGATAGCAGACGGCGCTCTCCACCTACTCATGCGGCGTCGCGGCTGTTCCCCTGCACGTTTTCAGCTCCCGCGAGCTCCTGACACGCTGCCCGTGGTGACTGTGCGCTCATACGATAATATTATAGACATAAAACGTACTGGATACGTTCACGGTGAAATCCGCTTCCTTCATTCAAGGTAAAACACTCGCAGCGACAGTCAGAGCAGTTTCAGGCACCGAGAACGCGTCACATCTCCGTCCTGCGTTAAGTTAAAGGACATTTCTGGTTTATTACAGCTGGACTGTTGATGGGAATTATGGCCAAAACTATGAAAATAAGTTGTAATAAACCAGAATTATTCTTTAGTTTGATAGGCTACGTGTTGTTATTTCGGTGTGTGTGTGTGTGTGTGTGTGTGTGTGTGTGTGTGTGTGTGTGGCTGCTGTCAGACCGAATCAGAGTGACGAAGCACAAACAAAACAGTGTCCCTTTTTAACGTGAGCAGACGGTGTATTGTGCGTCGGCTTAAGGTCGCAGCGCTTCCACTGTTCTGCTGTCACTGCAGGTGTGTGTGTGTGTGTGTGTGTGTGTGTGTGCTGTAGGGGAAACTGCAAAGCTTGCCAACGCACACAGCTGGCGTTCAGTGGACTGTTAGTTAACACGCACGCATGCACGCTGTCCTGAACGCCGTCAGGTTGGATTCAAAGGTCGAGGCGTTCCCGGTGACTCTCACTCTGCAGGTGATGTGACGTCACTTTTTTGATGCTCTACTAATGATAACATCTAGAGAAGTTATCATCAATCGATTAGTCGATCGGCCAAATGAATCAGCACCTATCTTGATATCTGAATAGTTGTTTAGGTCTGTTTTTTCCAGCTTCAGTTAGGAGGATGACCCTGCTCGTCTGTGTTTAGTGTCACAGGGAACTGAATATCTGAGTTTTGAACTGTTAGTTGGAAAAAAAAACGAGGCACGTCTCCCATTTTATTGACCAAATTAATAATCAATTAATGGAGAAAATAATTGGCAGATTAATCCATAACGGAAATCATCGTTAGTTGCAGCCCTCTTTTTATTTCAAGACGTCCTCTGCTTTGAGCTCCTCCAGTGTGACGATGCTTTATTATGTTGTTAATTGTTTATCTTTTGGGTTTTGGACCGCTGGTTGGAAAGACATTGGAGGACGCCGGGGAATTTATAATGGCTTTTCTTTCTTTTTAAAACTTAACATTTTTCAAGACTAAATGATTCTAATCTAATCAAGAGATTCACTGATAACAAAATCAGAAACGGCAGCAGTGAACACAAAATCAAAAGAAAAAGTCCTTCAAGGAACCAAAGAATCGTACTCGGGAATGACGATAAACAGAGCTTTATTGGTGTGGCACCCTTCAAACATAAAGATGCAGCCCATAAAGAAGAATGAAGGGCTTTACAAAACAGGATACTAAAAGCGTTCAAAGTGTGTGACAACTACACAATGAAGCATTAACGAAAATACCAATTAAGCAGGAAAAAGTGGGAGACATGCTACAAAGATAGACATGTAGGACCTGACACGGATGGAGGAACCCAGATTAATATCCCGATCAAAACGGCGCGTCTTTAATTTGTTCAGACGTGATTTTATCTTTAGAGAACCGGATCTTGTCCCCTCAGCGTCGCACCTGCAGGCACCTGATGAGGAATCAGTTACTACAGATCGACAGGCTGATGCGGGCTCGTTAGCACCAGTGAACACACGCGCACACACACAACCTGCTACTTCTATACTTGTGAGGACTCTCATTGACATAATGCCTTCCCCAGCCCCTTACCCTAACCCTAACCTACAGCTAAATGTCTAAACCTAACCCTAAAACCAGGTCTTAACCCTCAAACAGCCCCTTGAAGGTCCGCGGAAAAGTCCGGACCGGCCGAAATGTCCTCACTCCCAAGGTCTAAAACGCAAACTGGTCCTCACAAAGATGGCTGTACAAGTGCACATGCGCACACACACACACTGTTTTTCCAGTCACGGTGCTATCACTGAGTCAGTTAGTAATTTAATGAATGATCAATTTAATCCGGCTTTTAAATGCTGATCTGGTTGGAAAATAATCAGAATGCATAAACAGAAGACTCTCGCGCACACACACACACACACACACACACACAGTCTGTCCTGCCAGAAGACGACGGACGCTCTGCCTTCCTCTCCAGGAATAATGCAGCGTTATTTTTAGTGTCTTTTAAAATCAAACGGCTTTCGTTGTCGTATCTGAAGCAGAAGTTTGATTCGTGTGACCTTGTTTTTTGAACTTGTACACGTGTAAATATTCATCAGCGTAGGCCGCCGTTGTGAAATCTATTTGTTCGAGTTGTGTCGATTTCAGTCCAAACCGCGAATGTCAACCTCAAGGTGGCGCCAGAGGAAACGCCAGTGGGAATCGTCCTCCGGGGCACCGTGAATATCTGAAGCACGCTTCATAGCGATCCATCCTGCAGTCAGATTTCAGTCTGGACCGACGTGGTCGGCCGACAGACGTGAATGTTTGGGTGTTTCTCTCCGCCTGGTTTTATGCGTGTTTTCAAGTCGAGCGTTTTTAAAACGTGATTGGAAATGCCAGAATTTTTCGAGTTTGAACGCTCGGCTGAGGTGGAATAGATGGGGTGTCGTTACAAGCAAAAGGCATTGTATAATAAAATGCGTGACGTCCACGAAACATTCAACGTAACTTCCACTGAGGAGCTGAGAGCGTCAGGTCAGAGTGCAGCGGCGACGAGGCCGAGACCTTCCTCACGTCGACACGAGCGTCACGTTTCCACCGTCTGAGCCTCTCTGAGCCTCGGATGGAGCTCTTTTAATGACGTCGTCTCGCCGTGTCCCCTTCTTCTTCTTCTTCTGCTGATGGTTTACTGGCAGCTGGCGAGAGGATCAGCTCCACCTGCGGTTTAACGGCCGTTAGCGTGGCTGCAGCCTGGTTCTCTTCTTCTTCTCCTAAAACATAAAAACATCCCAGAAAGCAGCGGCGACGCTATTTTAACAAACGTTATCTCAGATTTGTGGCTTGTGTAGTTCAAAATACAGCAGATTCTTCTAATATAATGTGGCCACTGTGTGTGTGTGTGTGTGTGTGTGTGAACAGCTGGGGGGGTTTCACGCCTGTGCGTGTCAGGACAGTGCGTCCGCGTAGCTGTATGTTGCTACGTGGGTTTCTGCTTTACTGGTCGGAGATCAGAGACGCCGTTTGGTTTGGCTTTTCTCAGTCAGATTTATTCATACAGAACGCCCAAAGTGCTTCACAGAGAGCCGTTAGAGGGGAATAAAAATCCAAAAAGAGGACACGACTCTGTAAGTTATGACTTTATTATCAAGCGTTGAATGACGCAAAACACCGAGCTGCCGTGAGTCCTGGTGCGTTCATCGTACTGGCCAAAGAGGGAGCCAGGACAAAAACCTTTCGACCTATTAAAGAGCCCACCCCAAACGGAGAGGTGACAGAGCTTGTTATTTTAACCATAATGTTTGGGTTTCTTGGAAGCCGCGGACGTGTTACGCCCGTCCCTTACACCTCCACTGGCGGCAGAGTCGCAAAGTGCAACATGAAGGCCAGAAGTGACTCAAAGCAGAAGTGCGTGGCTTATAGAGGAAGCATCGGGGACCGGCGAGTCAAGGTTAATTCAGTTCAGCCCACCAGATGCACACGTGAGACGAACTCGGATCCAGCGCGGCAGTACGTCCCTTATCCTGCGTACGTGCGGCATCAGTACTGGAAGTTTTGGTTCGTGTAGCTCGACCACATGGAGTTGTTCCTCTGTCTGAAATCAGTCTGAAATATGATATATTCTATGATATTTATGTGTGCGTTTGCACGTTAACACCTTCTTTTTTTTTTTTTCCTCCATGTGGTGATTTTGGTAATTTATCATATCCGGTGCGTGTGCGCCACATCATTTACGTGTGGAGATCTGACATCTTTACACACACACGGAGGAAAAGGGAAGTGTTGATGTGAGCTATGTTTTCCCCCCGCGGGGCTTTCTGTTGTCTGTCTGGCACAAACCGAACAGCGGTGCACGCTTGTTTGTGAACGTGGAAACACATTTATTCTGCCATGCACTGGCTGTTCACGCCTTCCTCCTTAAGTCTTTGAAACAGTCGAGAGAAATGATCACTCGTTATTAGTCGTCTGGGGCAAACTGTTTAGCGTGCACTCTCCTTTTGTAAAATAAATAACCAGCAGCGAGTGTAAACGGGCCGCGGTTATCCGGACAGCCTGTTTTGCAGCAGTGCGCCCAGATAGCGAGTGAACAGAAGCGGCTTTTAAATTTCTTCCGATCTGAGTTTTTAAACCGCTTGTTGAACACCATCAGCGTGGTGTTTGATCTTTTGTTATGTGGACGAGTGATGCTTTGTGTTGCAGTCGGAACCAGCTGGGCTCTCTGCCGGCCTGTCTGTGTGGTTTACCTCTGAGAGTCCTCAACGCCAGCAACAACAAGCTGGTCAGCCTGCCGGAGACCATCGGACAGCTGCACGGCCTCATGGAGCTGGTAAGACCGCTCGTGCTCTGTCACTGTGTTACAGCGTGTGTGTGTGTGTGTGTGTGATGGGCGGTTCATTGAAATGTGCATGTGAGAATTGTATTAGTCTGTGTTTGTGTGCGTATATATAATTGCTAACCAAATTTGGCCATAAACACTTTTTTTGGTCTTTTTTTAAAGGAGCAGAAAGTATTGAATATCACACTGTGAAAATCCCCCGTTTTAGGAAACAAATATTAGCAACAGAAAGTACTTAAAGTAAGTTAAAGTACTCAGAATGGCCCCTGTCATTGCAATGCTACTATATAATCCGACATTCTTCTTAACTTGGCTTAATCTCGTCTCCTGCCTCGTCGACGGTTCAACTAGAAACTCATTATAGGTTTTCTGTGTAAAATTTTAATCTGCAAAGTAAGTAAATCTGTCAGATGAATGTAGTGCAGTAAAAAGCACAATATTTGTCTCTGAAATGTAGTGAAAAAGAAGTAGCTTAAAATGGAAATACAGTCCTTGAGTAAATGCACTTACTGTTACTAATTGTTACTTTCCACCGCTGCTTACTTGTATTTTTTATGTTTCTGGGCTCCAGTTTGTTAGCTGCACTCCAGAGGACTTTGTTCAGCTGCGTTTACAGCCACCAGACTCCTTTTGGTGATGAACACAGATCAAAGTATTTTACAATCTTGTTTGAGCCAAAAACACTTCCGTCGGGTTTTACCTATTAACAGTTTCTCTATTTATGATATTTATTTATATCCTAATGTAAAAATACACAAACTGTTACAGCATATTTTCTCCATATGGCCCAGCACCAGATCAGATTCATTAAATCAGGAAATGTTTGACAGCTACCAACGTGTTGTTCAGCATTCGGCCTGAGCAGTGTGTTGTCAGGGAGGGGAGCTGCTGCTGTTCTCTGTGAAGCCAGAGATATTCAAGGAAAATGAATGAAGCGTATTTAATCAGACTCTAGACTAAAATGTCTAGAACCATATTTACAAGTCTAATGAAATGCATGCAGAAGCTTCAGCAGCTGTGAACACGAGTTGCTTTGTTCCTCGGCAGGACGTCAGCTGCAACGAGATCACGGCTCTTCCTCGACACATCGGCAGACTCAAAGCTTTGCGGGAACTAAATGTGCGCCGAAACCTTCTCTGCGTCCTGCCAGAAGGTGAGTTCGTGAAAGAGGTGCATCTTTCTCGGGTTTGAGTTTAGCACGAATGATCCTGTTTGGTCCTTGTTTATCTGAACATTTGGGTCTTGTCTCCGGGCTGGGCAGCTCAGACAGTTCTCACTGTGACCCAAAGATTGGCGAGGTTTGGTTAGAAAACGGTTTGCCCACATTCAGAGTGTAATTTAGACGAAGCTACCGTTTGTATGTTCTCTTTAGGTGGCCTGTAGATCAAACAATCCTTTATAATTTCTGTTCTCAGTTGATCCCGCCTTACCTTTTGTACCTTACAGAAGAGGGTCGAGTACTTCAAGAAGGGTATTATAGACGCTGCTATTACTTTTATTGATTGTTGTTAAAATATGTGGCTGGCATCTGATTTACAATTGAACAGAAATGGAGCAAGCTCTTCTATATGGAAGATGGGGAGAGTCCTCTGTATGCACTGCCACACCCGTCCCGGGCCCCAGAAGTATACTTAACCCTCAGTATGACTGAAGAACAACCTCCAGTCCCCAAATAAGTCACAGAGATCAGTGGCAGCCACAAAGCTCCCATCTGGAGAGACACCACCCAGACTGGCTGCTGATAGGCTGAGGAGAGGCAGGCTTGGGACTGGAGGGTTGCCAGGTAGACTCACCGGACCAACTGGAAAAAGTGGGTTTTGAGAGTTTTAGGAATTGTTCTGTCTGGTTTCCGTAAGTGATACTGTTTATATACTAGAATACTGTATATATTCTAGTAGCGGCGACTACCTTCTTCATTGATTGATCTGCCGTTTTGTCTATGAAATGTCCAGAAAATAGTGATAAATGTCCAAAACTTCCCAGAGTCCAAGGTGAGGTCTTCAGATGTTTTGTCCAAAATTCAGAGATGTTCGGTTTACAATGGACTGAGGAAACCAGCAGATATTAATATTAGAAAAGCTAGAAGAAGAGAATTAAGTCATTTTGCTCTAAAAAAAAAAACGACTCAAAATGATTGATTATTCAAATAGTTGCAGATTGATTTTCTGTCGATCGACTAATTGTTGAAGCTCTAAATTAGACTATAAGATCACATATTCTTCTGCTGCAGTGGGTTGAATTATTCTTTTTTTGAATTAAATACTCTTGAAACAAATGTTTTGTATATACAGACCATTACGCCCACTAAGGAAGCGGTCAAAATGTTGTCGCCCGAGTCTTGGCTGATGGGGGATGGAGCCCAAATGTGACTGCAGAAAACATAAAGGACTATTTTGGAGAGAAAAAAACATGAAAATCTGTTAGCACTCGCACCTCCCCAACAGAGTAACCTGGAGGGGGTTGATCGGCCCAAACCACCTGCCCGGTGCTTTGTTATTGGACTTCACTGGTAGTCAGGGACTGTCCGTCGCAAGCAGCACATTTGAGCGTAGTGAAGGAAGTTGAGGTTTCTACGAGTCTTGTTCATGAGGGTAAAATGAAGCCTGAGAACGACTGCTGCGGCATCAGCAACAGTAATGAGGATGGTTTAAGTTGTGCACGGACGGCCGTGGCGAAGAGACCTCACACATCCGGAAGGAACTTGGAGTGTTGGTCTGGTGATCTTCTACTCCCACCTCTGAAGAATCTTTTTCTGCGTCCTGCAGGGGGTCGGGGACTCGTTTCCGAGTGGGCCGTGTTCAAAGTCGTAGCCAGAAGTTTTGTCGGCAATCTAAGAATATGAGGAAGCGAAAAGGTCATTGGTTGATTTCAAATGAAAAAGGTTTATCCTCTCGGGATGTGCTCCGTAAAGTCCGCGGCAGTCAGCCTGTTAGATTGAAATGGTGCTTGTGTTCAACTAAGAAACATTAGCCCGATGGAGGTGCCAAAGGAAAGGTGACCGTAGTCCCCAACGACACGAGGATATGTTTGGACATTCATGGGAACCAAATGGAAAGCCAGACATTTGTTTGCAAGATACCATGGCAAACTGTTGATCAACTAGAACTGTTTGACTGATGGCGGATGGCGAAAGAAGATGAACCAAAGTCATTAGGAATCATCCTAATAAGCGTTTATACTAAATTACATGGTTGTATTTAACCCTACTCTGTTGAATGAGAAGCAATGCCAACGGAGCTTCCCCCTTCATATCCACTCTGCCACTACTAGCCACAACCAACGGTAGCTGCTGCACAACCTGCAAGGCGTCAGCGAGCTTCTACTTTCTGATGAATAGAAGTCACTCAGGTGCATCTGTCAGGCGTTGCACCTGTCAGCTTCCAGGTGGGACTGCACTGTGTAAGAGGTCGTTGCTTGAAAAACAGAATCCCTACTCAGTCCGTTTGTCTCTTGGATGAGTACAGGTAAATAAACCCAAGAGTCTGCAGTGTTTTCTCTTGATAACCTTGGTGTTAAACGGCAGGTGTTGCACCCTCTTGTTATCTTTACTCCCTCACATTTTTCTGAGGAGTGATGCTGCTGCCTGCTGAGCCCCCTGATGTACACTGAATAGAACAGTTTTGAACTGATTGATCGATTGTTTTTTAATAATCAGATAACTAGACTCGGCTCACACGTATGCTGACTCTGATATTTGACCTCGCACTTCTTCTTTCCTGATGAAACTTAGTGGCTTTGAGTACTTTTTACTCCTAAATGTAAAACCTAAACAGTGCGCAGAAATGAAGCTGTTTTTGATGCCTGTAACATTAAATCTGTTTTCTTTGTTGTCACCCTTCCAACATGGTGGTGGGTCTTTAATTTACAGACTGGAGGACAGGGAGTCAGGCTTGTTGATATTCGATCTGAATGATGAATGACCGCAGGCGGCAGTTTTCTGGATGATTCATCCAGCTTTATTCCTGCGCCTCAACTCGTCCAGTCCAGTTTGGATTTATTTCTGCATTTTCCTAACTTGACACATGCTCGTCCCTCACCATCGCGGCCATCTCCTGGATTGATCGATGGGCTTTGATCTGGCTCGGCAGCTTGATGCCACAGCGACAAGGAAGGCTTGGACCGAGCAGACTGGACGGCAGCCCCGACAACGGGAGGGATGTTGTCTTTGATTTACTGTCCGTTGAACTTGTGCAGACTTCACTGCAGCTCCGCAGAGCCCCTGAGATAAGACCACCGTGACAGTTTTAGTAGTTGTTTTTTTTTTGTTTTTTTTTTTCTAAAGGTTGGCTAAGCTCGGGGTGGCAGGAGTCTAACGTTAGAGAGTCAAACTCACATCTGATCTGCAGACGTGATGGAAAAATGTTCCTCAAAGCCAGAACCATCGCCATGACAGCACAGATGCTTTGGTTACAACAGTGGTAGCACAAAACATACAATAATAACAAGAAGCAGTACAGAGCTGGTTGCTCTCTTCACTATTTATTTTATTTTTTTTACATCCTCCCAGTGAGGCTGCAGGAATCGTTGACAATATGCCCCGACTTCATTCCTCAGTTAGTCATTTGAAAGGCAGCTAACATGGTTAGTTTTTACATATTCATCTCACCATTTCTCTTTTTCTGACCCACTGACGTTACGGTTACAGCGTGACATTTGTTGTGCAGGAAATGTTTGAAGGAGAAAACACGAAACCGCTCTTCCGGTAATTCTGCCTAAAATATTCAACTTTGCATTTGTGTCACAATATAGAAGTTCAGTTCACAACAGCCGGCTCGGAGTAACAGCGACGTCTGTGGCGTGTTGGTAGATTCTTTTAGCAACAGCTGTTCAGAAGCTTGATTGGTATATTGAGGGTTTTTTTGACACAGTAGCTCGACTTTTTCTGTGGTTATACTCTCTGCCCCGAGATTATTAACCTGCTCTGTATACCTAAGCAATCCAGACGGCATGGTTAGCTCGAGGTATTCGTAAACTCTTCGCTACCAACAGGTCCGATATGGCCAGCTGCATCACCTGAAAGCCCCCTGTTGACTTTCAGTAACATCAAGGCAACCAGTTTTTAAACTACATTGATTCCTCGCAGCCTCACAGAGCCGCTTGCGTGGCTGTAAAAACGTCGTATCTAGTAAGTATCGTGTGGCTGCAAAATACAGTGTTTCCTTGTCTTTTTGTCTTGTCAGAGCACTTTGGAGTACATTTAAACATTTGTCCTCGGTGACCTCATAGCAGGAGTGATCATGTTTTGTTTTTGTAAGATATATTTTTATCCAGTAACCAGACGAATGCTCTCTGGTGTCGGCCCTCAACTCCGCCGTGGCCGCTCAGCAGACATTAGTACCGCCTCCGAGGGGTTTTAATTATGAGAGGCTGTCGGGAGGAGTCGGCAATGTTCCCGCTCTTCAGCGACGCGTCATTGGCAGTCTGCGGGACGCGACTCCCGGAATGGTCTCTTCCCACAAACCCACACATCAAGTCTGCACTGTTTGTCTCAGCGTTGGTCTGAGGAGCTGAACGTTGAAGGATTCATGTAAACACACACACACACAGCAAAGTGGAGTTTATTTATAGAGTGACTGAAGCAACCAGGAATGAAAACCACAATGTGTGTGTTACGTCGGAGGAGCGACTCGGGCGCCGATTAAAGGAAAACTACACAGGAGTTATTTTCGTTATTGATTAATCTGCCAATTGTTTCTTTTAATTCATCCTTTAGCCGCCCATGATGAGGCTCATCCCATTCGCGCGGAGCCAAAACTGACACCCCCCTTCTGATCAACCTGATATTTAATTTAGAAAAGCGGCAAATTGTCTAATTTGACAAGATGGATTAATTTTCTGTCAGTAAATTAATGGACTAATCATGTTGGCACTGCCTTTGGGTGCTGCTGTAGCTGCACTTCAGCTGCGATTCACACCAGCTACCACTGATTCTACGAGTGCGTTGACAGTTGTCTGTGGACATTGTGGGGGGGGGGGGGTGTCTCTGTCTCAAGTGCCGAGTGAGCGCTAACCCACTGAAACTCCTCTCAGTCATAACTCGCAGACATATGATACATAATTGATATATATTTGAAAATCTTAGAGTTTTGACCCGTTTGTGGATAAAAGTCCACGAATCTAAATAGTTGGTTTTTCCCTCCGGTGCGGCCCGAGGTGACCGGCGACGCACTGTTTCTGAGGAAGGAGCGGTTTTCCAGGAAGTCCTCAGGATCACGTGGTCAGTCTCACTGCCGCTGCTCGTGGTTAAAACGCAAGTTGCGTTTTCTGCTAGCAGCGCTCAGGTTCGATGTGGCTCATTCAGTGAAGTCGACCTCAAACCTCCCTCTCACGCGTTCAACTTGACCGGTAACTAGTTGGGAGCGAGCGGGATCGGAGTTTTATAGCCTCCAGTGCGCGTTGACTGTAACTGTTAGCAGGCTGCGTTCCCCTTGAACATTACAAACGGTCTCTTTTTCTTGTTAAGTTACAGCTCAGGGACTCCAGTCGAGAGCAATTAAAAGAGGCGTTTATTTCCAGGTATTTTAGTTCTAATGAGGAATGACGTTCACATGAAGAGAATCAGCGAGACGCTCACCTGCTAACAATTACAAACCTCTGAAAATAACAACATGTGCATTGTTCTGTGATGGGAAACATGTCGGCGGTTTGAGCCGTGTGTGTGTGTGTGTGTGTGAGTGTGCAGCGCCGTCTAGCAACAGGACTTTAACTCTTGCTTGACACTAGTTAGTACGGCTCCCAGGATGTTTTCAAGTGTGGTTTTGAGATTCTTGTCCTCAGCGGCTGCGACCTGCGTGGAAGAGCCTCGACATAAAGTGTGGATGTGATGACGTCTCTCTACACCGAGGGGTCTGCACGCACTGCACCAACCCCCCCCACCATGTACAGTCCATACTGTATTCCCCGAATAGAAGACGACATGGCCTCTTCCAGGACCTGTTTTTGGAAAAGGCCTCGGGCTCCCTGAGACCCTGTTGGTCCCAGGAGCAGAGAGTCCTCATCCCTAAAGCCTTTTCGCTCATAAAGTCCAACATTACTTCCATTAAAGCAGCACTCTCACACTTTTTCAAGCTCCTCGCCGTGTCACTCTGTGACTCCGGTGGCTCTCGGCTACAGATTGTCCGGAGCTCGGTCTGTTTCTGCAGGAAAGATGTTGGGTGTTTCAGTTTGCTGTCACTCGTCAGGGACTGATGTCCCTCCGCGTCGCCCGAGCCGTCAGAAACGTACGCAGGTTAAACTGGGCTTCATGAACGTTTCGCTTCCTAAAGGAACGGACTGAAGAAGCTTGCTAGCTTAGCAACTTTACGGCTACAAACAACCCACTTCTACATTCTGAAAGAACATTTTTTTTATTGCCAGAAAACATACTGCTTAATATTCGGGCCAACAACTCAAACTGTGAGTCAGAAAGGCCGAATTAAATCTAATCCAAAGGAGATAAGCAAAGGTGCTGAACTAACGTGTGTGTGTGTGTGCGCGTGTGTGTGTGTGTGTGTGTGTGCGTGTGTGTGTGTGTGTGCGCGTGTGTGTGTGTGCGCGTGTGCGTGTGTGTGTGCGCGCGTGTGTGTGTGTGTGTGTGTGTTCTGCCTGCAGATCTGGCTGAACTTCCTCTGGTGAAGTTCGACTTCTCCTGTAACAAAGTGTCGACCATCCCGGTGTGTTACAGGAAGATGAGACAGCTCCAGTCCCTCCAGTTAGAGAACAACCCACTGCAGAGTCCACCTGCACAGGTACACACGCACACACACACTCAGCCACCCCATTGTATAGAATATATATTTTATTGACAATATGTAATAACTAGCCATTTACACAACATGCCCGTGTCATAGATGACTAGCCTGCGTGTAACGAAGTGCATGAGTCTCCATCGTGCTTTGGAGGAAGAAATATTCACGTAATAAACGCGCTGTAACAGTCACCGTGGCGATTGTAACAGTAGGATGAGCAGCTGATCTCAGAGCTGTGCAGCAGAACTGAACCAACAACCGTTGTTCCAGCTGTCCGTTTAGATTACAAAACGGATCAGATGTCTGATCCAATGCAGGCAAAGGCGATCGCGAGCTACAGATGTTGGACACATTAGACCGTTAAAGTTAAAATACAAAATAACAGAGTCGGAGCACTTCCTTGTTGTTGACATTTCTGATCTGGAAATTATAGTAAAAAGGTGAGTTATGAAAGTTTTTGTTTAAAAAAACATCAGAGGCGTTTTGTTCTCACGTAACGGTGGAACACATTTCCCATATTGATGCATATAAATCCATGTGAGAAATATATATAATGTAAATATTTAGAAGGAGTTTAAGCGTGCCATGCAGCATCCTTCCTGCACAGGGCTGGCATGTTCCCCGGGTGGGAGTCACGTGATACCTTATGATTTGATGCTGGAGTGAAGCTTTACCTTTAATAACAACAGTGCCGCAACACAGCGGGCGAGATGTCAGCCATATGCTGCATCGTAGCTTTATAGAGAACCGCTGAGGGAGAAAAGACGCTCTGGGGATGATGAGCAGCCGAGTTCAGGGACTCAGCGGTCGGGTTGATGTCTGTGCGGACGCAGGCGGCGATGGCAGAAGAAGGGAAAGCTGTGCCGCTTCATCCAAAAACGCAAACTTTCTTCTCCTTTGCAGATCGGTATAAAGGGCAAAGTTCACATATTCAAGTATCTGAGCATCGAGGCGTGCCGCAGTGAGAAGATGCCCGACTCGCTCTACCTGCCCGTCATCGAGCGACTCAGCCTATCACGGCCCACCGCCGGCAGGTCAGTTACCGTGGCAACTTTAAAGTCCCCCAATGCACCATCGCACTGTGCTCACGGTGTCCTTGTTTGACGAATTCAGCAACGTTGGCAACCTGTCTTTGTTTCTAATTGCAGCAACAACAAGGCTTTTCTGAATTTTGCGCTGATTTGTTCCTCTAACTGGCTTCCTCTCCATAGCAACCGTGGCTGGGGCTTATGGGTATCGCAGTGTTACAGGAAACGTGTTTTTGTTAACTTTCCAACTAGCACGTGAAAGTGGCTACAAATATCAGCCAGTTGCTTGCTGAAAGGAATCTGAAATGTACCATCGTTGTTCCAAACCTTTGGGACGTCCATGTTTAGCTGAGGGCCTCTGGTACCCCGTTTCCACCGAGGCGGAGCAACGTCCCAGATTGTTGACCGTGTTTGTGTTTGGCGTTCCCCCAGCCAGGTGTCAAAGTATCCTTGAGAAAGATACCGAACCCCAGAAATTACTCCCGAAGCTGTGCCCTCGATTTGTGAGTGTGTAAGTCGCTGTGGATAAACGCGTCTGCTAAACGACTAAATGTAAATGTAGAAGAGTCGTCATTGGAACCAACTCCGAACCGGCACCCGGTTGGTTCTGGTGGAAAAGGGCTATGACGTGGCTGCCAGAGCGTTTCTAATGACATCGCACCGCGTGGAGGGGACGGTGGCTGTCTCCGTCTGTGATCTAGGCTTCCTCACGTTCTCTAAGGGAGCCAAGTCCTCCATCGGTCCGCTGGAAGTGATCCGTCCTCCGACTCCCTGCCGGGTCACACGGACCGTCTGCCTGCCGTCGGAGGGCGTCACTGCCGAGTTAGGCCAAAGTCCACACTTGATTATTTCTCACTGCTGAAAGGGAGGAATGAAGGGCGAAATAAAGGAGTGAAAGGGGGAAAGATCACGTGAAAACAGCGGAACAGTCGTGAACGCAGGAATAAAGGAGTGACTCCAGACGAGCGATCAAAGAATCAGATGGAGGAAAGTAGCCTCAAAGAAAAATGTGTGAGCATAAATGACGGAAGGAAGGAAGAGTGCTAGAAGTGGGAGAGCGATGGGAGGAGGGCACAAACCGTAGGACCGACAAAGGAAAAAGACGGAACAAATGCATGGACAAAGAAAGAAAGGGGGGAAACGAACAAACAGAGGAGGAAAGTAAACGAAGGGAAAGGAAAGAACAAGTGTAGGTGACTGAAGACGGAAGAGGGGATGAGACCAAATGGAGGACAGGAGGAAAAGAGCAGCCGGTGCCGCTTCAGCTCCTCCGTCGCTCGGAGGATGTCGAGCTCCGTGATATCCGCCCTCATAAAACGCTCCCAACGCGTGGGCAAGACGAATGGTTCTCCTGGAGAACACACACACACACACACATCCTTCATCCTTCCGTTCCTCAGCGTTGTCTTCCCTCTCTCTCCCTCATCCTGTCTTTTTCTGTGCTTTTGTTTCTCTCTTTACCCCCCCCCTTCTCTTAATTTCCTCATGAACCACCTTTTATCTTCCTCTAAACCATCCTCCTCTCTCTCGCTCTCTCTCTCGCTCTCTCTCTCTCTCTCTCTCTCTCTCTCTACCTGTTCGTTTCCCTCCCTCTGTACTTTCTCTCTCAGTTCGCTTTGTTTAGGTGACACTTGACTTGTGCTGCCCGGCGACTGTTTCACTTCACAAACCTTCCAGATACTGAAAGATGAATAAAATGGCCGGATGTAGTCGCTCGCTCTCTCTCTCTCTCTCTCTCTCTCTCTCTCTCGTCCGACTCCAGAGGAAGCTGAAAACTGACTGATGCTATTTTTAAAACTCCGTTAAGACGAAGACCTTTTAAAAGAAAGCGAGATTAGAGCGAAAGCACGGCGACGCTCAGTTTACTTTCGAGCAGGAAGAGCGCCTCTCTCTCTGCAGGTGCCCCGCCAAAATAAGACAACACAAGCGTCTTGAGTTACAGATCCTCTCATCTCAAGAGCGTTACAGTTTTTTTTAGTATTTGGCATTTTCATGACGATAATTATCTGTTTACAATAAGCTTTGGGGTTTTAATCGCTAACATGACGAGCAGGTCTGGGGTCAGAGGTCGCAGAGGGACTTTAAAATACTGTTCACAGGAGGTTAGTTTAGTCCGCGTGTGTGTGTGTGGTACAGCACACGTTATGGTTCAGTTGCGTAGCCTCAGGGCTGCGTTCACACAGCAGCTGAAAGTTGTCTTTGCGTTTGCTTGAAGTGAAATGAAATCACTTTTTAAAGATGTGTTTAACTCTTAACAGCAAACGTCCTCGGTAACAAACTTGGGTGAACCGTCGATAAGTTGCGCTGCTGGCAACGGCTCGCGTCACGGAACCAAAAGGTATTTTCTAACCAGCTGTCGTGGATAAACGAGCCGACATGATGTCGGTGGAGTGACGATACTTAAAGGTCCAGTGTGCAGGATTTAGTGGCAACCATCCGAACGCCGCTCGCCTCCCCCTCCCCTTCCCAAGCGCGCCGGAGGAAACGACGGCGTTTTTCAAAAAAACATTCCCAGCGTTTCCACTCGGGTTTGATGAGCAAATGTATACGACTGTGCGTCTTCTGTGGGCGTCTTTTTTGTTTCGTTTTCCGTGTTCTTCGTTTTTCTTTTTTCTTCTCAGCACATGCTGGTCAGCGCAGAGAGGCGAGCCGTTCAGAGCGGAGTTACCCGCCCTGAAAAACATAATGTCAGCTGTTAAAAAACGGGAGCTGGAAATCAGAATTAGCACAGCAGTGTGAACACAGCCTGATGGAGGGAGGGACGGGGGCTGCGCGCTCTCTCTCTCTCTCTCTCTCTGTTTCACTGTGGCTTACTCGCTCTTTACCTCGCCCACACACACACCTCCTGTGTGGTCAGGTGTGTGCGTGTCAGGTGTGTGACCTGTGCTGTGTGTCGGCAGTGTGGAGGACATGGAGCAGCAGAAGAAGCAGGACAGCGACTCGGGAGTCGGCAGCGACAACGGAGACAAGAGGCTGTCTGCTACTGAGGTACTGAGAGTGTCTTTATTCGCGTTTTACTCTACATCCTCCTCCTTCCTTCTCTCTTTTAACATCTCTGCTTGTGCTCTTCATTACTGTTACGCTGCGGACTCCCCCTTCTCCTCGGTGCAGTGACATCGAAGCTGGATTATTTTAGGGGTCACTCTGTTATAACTCTGTATCTGCAAAGGAAAACTGACTTTAAATTCTCTCGTCCGTCTATGGAGTCATTTATTTTATTATCAGCAAACCCTTTCATTTACATCAACATGCTGTAAATACATTTTTTAACCACACTGTTACCGTTGACAGCACCATGATATTTTGCAGCTGCAGAGGAGAAGCTAGTGTTTCTTTATTTTACAACATTTATTCCATCTCATCAAAAGCTTAACTGACGCTGACGTTTTGAGGCCGATACTGATGCCGGTTATTAGTTTTAAACCATCAAAAGAGGATTATTATTATTTATTTTTTTTTTAGCAAACGTGTTATTGGATAATTAGTTGATCGACATCCAGTCAATCTGTAACCTTTTTGATTTGTTGATTAATCGTGATTTTTCAGGCAAAACTCTGCGAACGTGTTGCGCTCAGACGCGAGGGTTTGATGAAGCGGAATATGTTGGACTGTTCTTCAAATCTCTCTGTGCCGAGGGAAATTCTAGCAGCTGTTTCTCATTATTTTACAGACAAAAACGCCTGATCGATCAAACGAGGCTGCAGGTTATTTTGATTACGAAAATAATCACTAGTCCCACGTGTTACCAAAAAACATTCTTAAAATGTGTTTTCAGAAACGGCGGCGTGAAGTTTTACAGCTGAACAGCCTTTTTTTATTATCAAAGATGACGGCGACTTCAGTTTGGAAAGTGAACGTCACGTGAATACATTTGTTTCACGATTAATCCGTCGATTGAATAATAGTTTGAGCTATAAAAAGTCAGAAAATAATGAAAATCACAATTTCCCAGAGCCCAAGGTGACGTCTTGTTAAAATTTTGAGTCAGTTTTCTGTCGATTGTCCAATCAATGAAGTCTTTGTTGTTTTTGTTGCTGCAGCCGTCAGATGAAGACAGTCTGAGTCTCAACGTGCCGATGAGCCACATCACCGAGGAGGAGGGAATCGGTAAAGACGACTCGAGTGAACACCTCAGCTCCCTGACAGGTACGCACGCACACTCGCACACTCGCAGCTGGTAGTGGACAGGACACGGTTGAGTCCTCTGCCGCCACACAGAGGAAACCCGACAGCATAGAGACCTTTCAGGACCCTGTTGGTGTGTGCGTGTGTTATCGTTATTTATTTTGAAAAACAAAAATATTCAGCAGAATCTAAATTAAGTCCACAAACAAGAGAAACTGAACATGTGACACGTCTTTGAGCAACGATTACATTTTGACTCATTTTACAGTGAAATAAAGAAAAAAATCCTCATTGAAATGTTTCCTGTCAGCCGACTGGTCGATTGATCATCTCATGGGGCTGCACGATATCGCGCGTACCGTGTAAAGATTCATTAACAGTATCGTATCAAATCCGCCTGCGTGGAAGATCACCTGTCCTCAGAGGTTCAGCTGTACTGACCCATAGACGCATATTTGTTTGTCTGTTCAACATCTGTTGCAGATATCAAACTAAGAAGTAGACTTTTATGGCGTCTGTTGTCTCGCCCCGTCGGCGGGATGTTTTAGGGTGTAGAGTAGCGTTTTTGTCGGGGAGCTCGGGGGAGACGTCTTTACAGCTCAAGGGCCACGCTATCCTATCTGTGGGGGTTAACCCTTCACCGCACTCAGCTGCTACACTCTGGGAACTCTGCTTGGCTCTTGTAGCATTCATTTTCTGACAGACTGTAGCTGCCACCTTCACAGCTCGCAGCTAACCCGACTTTAGTACGGCGGCCGTCACACCCGCCTGACCTCAGAGCAGTCACGCCGCCTCTCTTACACTCGACCTTCTTCTCGACCATACCGATATGACTGGAAGTAGACGGGTTTTTCTCCTGTCTGTCGGCTGTGTTTCTGCAGTGTGTCTGCGTATCCGGGCTGTCGGACTCTTTTAGAGAACAGCGGCAGCTCCCCAGACACGCAGTTGAAATAGACTTCAATCAGCCTCAATCAGGCCAGCGCCCATGGAGGGTCACATTTAGCGAGCTGAGCGAAAAGAGGCTGTCTGGCTTATTTTTCTTACAGCCGCTCAGCACCATAGGTAGGTAGAGCTTGACAACTTTTTCGCCCCCGTATTGTACGGCGAGGTCCACCTGCGGTGAGAATGTGTTTTTAGTAAAGAAAGAAGTGGGGAGGAAACGCTGATGGCGCAGCAGAGTCCCCTCCAGACAAGTTTCAACACGAACAAAGGTACTTTTTCTACAAGAAAAACACAATCGCCCTGTTGAAAGCTCTTCACGTACACCGTTCTGCACCGTGACGCAGACTGTAAGTAACACCAAGCAAAGGCCCATTGTTTGAGTGGAGGGGGAATTTAACTATTCTCCTATATCGCGGTTTCATTTTGTATTACTTTAAAAAGTATTAAAACTACCACTGCAGCTTTTTACCCAGATTTTGTTTTACCCATTTGAACCAGTTTTTTTTTTTTTTTTCTAAGTTCCAAATAAAAATTAATTCTGATTTGATTTATTTAATTTTTTTACCGTAAGAACCAAAAACTCCAACGTACATGTAGAATTCTACACACAACAACAAAAAGCCCCACTTCTGCCTAGAACAACCCTTCATATAGGATCATACATACCTGTTTTACAGTCGTTTGTGAGTCTAAAAGCTAAAAACAACATATCCCATGAGTCTTAGCTGCAGAAACCTTTTATTTTATTTGAACAGATCAGCTTGTTAGCAGAAGCGTACAAGCCACGGCCGTCTTTCGTGCCATTGAGGCACATTTTTGCTGGTTTGAAAGCGCTCCCTGTTCCCTGCGTGATGCACGAGATCTGCTGTCGCCCCTTCTTATGTGAGAGTCCGAAGCCTAAGACTCATTTCACACTTCCTTCCTTCCTTCCAGCAGACCCGAACTCCGACTCAGTCCGCCTGATCGAGGAGAGCCCTACGGAAGCCCTGAGGGACCAGTTCAGCTACAGAGACTCCGCTCTCAGCACTCGCTTCGTCGACTACATCAAGGCAAGGCTTCGTGCTGTGTTGGTTGTGAAAGACGACCCTCTTCATGAATAGTGCAGAGGGAAGCCTCGTTACGTAAAACTGTTCCACTTTACTGCACCGTTTCTGTGCTTTGTTTTTAATGGCGCCTGAACCGCCACTTCGTGTCACTTAATGATCATTGCAGTCACTTTTAGAGAGTCAAACGTTGCTGGCTGCCGTGTCCTGAAAGGCGCAGCAGTCTGTCCTGTTTTAGAGGGTTACGTCACAGTGAGCCTGTGAGTCACTGTGGAGACTCGGCTGTGACCAAATAAGGACTCAAATAAAACGGGAGGACAACACAAAGGGCCGAGGAGCCCGCCGGTGTAGATTCATTTAGTATAGCTGGGGACTGAAAATCTGCACCGCATGTTTCATGCCAAAGTGCTTGAGACACAACAACAGTCCTCTAGCAGAAGAACCGGGGGGGGGGGAAGCAGTGTGACGTTATATCAGAGCCTCCAGTGGGTCAGCAGAGGGTCGGATTGTAACGCGCTCGGCCACAGTTCGTTTCCCACCGACAGACGACGTCGGTGTCTTCCAACCACGACCGCGGCCGTTTCCGAACCCTAACCCAACTCGTCATTATTGTAACCGCGACGACGGAGGTCCCCTAACCAGGGAGTCATTTCAACCCAAACCATAATGTTTTCTTATCCTTAACAAAGGTCCTTGTTTTAACCCAAATGGTCGATCTTTCCCCCGCACCTTAACAAGTCGCTTTTGAGCCTGAACCCACGCAAACCTCGGAAGCAAACCTGCAGGTCAGACAAACCCAGGTGAACGGTACAATTATACCGCGTCGCGTGACCGTGCTCGACCATCTCAGCGGTTAACCGAAACGAACTTATTTTTTCATCACGTTGTGCTTGTTAATTCTCGCTCACATTTGGATGATCCTTAGAGCTCTCAAAATAAGGTAACAGCAAGTGGTCTTTGTCCCAGTTAAAACCCGTTCATCCCCAGCGTGAGGAGCCGGGGGCGAGCGGCGGTTAGAAGCAGCTGACCCACGAGAGAGAGTTATTGTTGCTTGTGTACCAGGGGATGTCGGTAACGTCCCCGGATTTTGACCAACGGCTGAGCGCGTCTGTGGATCATGTGACCGCTGCAGCTGGTGTGTGTGTGTGTGTGTGTTTTATGCGTGTGTTTCTGTGCAGGGCCGGACGGCAGCAGACTTCGACGAGCCCCTCAGGATAGAGGAAGACTCACACTGGCCAACGCAACAAATGTGAGTTCGTCTACAAGTCTGTTTTTCTTTCTACCTCTTTTTGTCTTTGTTTGTGATTTTTCTGAAATAGATTTTGCCACAGTTCTCCATCACAACACTTAGGCAGTCGTGGATTCAAACAAAACGAGCCTGACTTGTAACGGTCACGATGGCCGAGCGGCACGACGGGCGCCGCTGTGATTTGTAAGGATATTCACGCTACTCGTCACTTGTGTCTTTGGGGTCCCAGGTCGAAGGTGACAGGGGGCGCAGGGCTCCACATTGACATGATCAACCAGCTGAAGGAGGCTGTGGAGCTGCTGCAGGACCCCAGCAGGTGAGGACCAGCACCTGAGCATTACAGTTCAGTTAGAGCCGGCTGCCCATATGATACCAAACCTGTGCTGTTTTCCATACATGCTGAGTATTAACACGGCTTTCTGTCTCATGTCTCATGCAACAGTTAGGTTTCCACTAAAACTACTACTAGAAGTGACATGCAGTAAAGAATGATTGTGTATGGATAATCTAAATAAGGAGCACTCGCTTCCCAACGCTTCAAAACATAAAAGTGTAAATAATGAGCCCTATGAATGATGTTTTGCAAGGCTGGAAAGCACTTCCACAATCTTCAAAACCTGTTATTTTAACAACAGAAATCCTCACCCGTTCTCACAGCTCTAAATCAAAAGGGATCTCTTTAACAACGTAGTTCTTCTGTGTGTCAGAGCGAACGCAGAGCAGGACGATCTGTCTGGAGTCCGGCTCTACCCTGTGGAGATGGTCACAGTGGAAGAGTCGCTCAAGTAAGGAAAATACTCATTTCTGTTTGGCTGACAGGTGTCTGGTAAAAGTGTATATCAACAGTTTATCCGCTGTTGTAACTCAGTGCTTAAGGTATGTTGAACTGAATGTAACCGTAGCAACAGTGCTGATGTTTCAGGCTCTGTTAGCTGCCAGCGAAACTCGCCTAACCACGGGTTAAACTGACTGCAAACACTTAAAGGGACAGTCCACCCTAAAATCAAAAGCACATGTGTTTCCTCTCACCCGTGGCGCTGTTTATCCATCTAGGTAGTTTCTGCGCGAGCGGCAGAGATTTGGAGATGTCGGCGTAGAGACGTCCGCATGTTCTGAATATAACTATGTGGCACTCAACGCGCCAAAGAATTACACTTGGAAAAACTCAACAGCGACGTCTCTTTCCAGAAATCACGACCCGGTCACTCAAAGATAATCTACATGAATCTGCTCACAACAAATAGCACTACAGGAAAATATGTATTTTTGATTTTGGGGTGGACTGTCCCCTTTTTAAAGACTTGGATGAGGATGAATGATGAACACAGCGTACATAGTTTGACTAACTTTTACAGGAAATCCCAGGATCTCAAATCCCAGTATTCAACCCTGGAATCCCCCTATCATTGACTCCCGTTTGAGATTTTTGTATTTATTCTTTTAAACAGCGTACAGCTTTGTCTTGCGGAGTTCAGCCTCTTGTACTTGCATGGCTGATGGCAGCTGCAAGTGAAACTCAGCGACGGTTGAATGTTTTTACTTGTGGTTGTGGTGTGTGTGTTTTTTTGTTTTGCCACTGTCTGCATCTAGGTTAATGGTCAGTGTGTGAGTGTGGTTACTGCTGCTGTGTGTGCACAGTTAATCTTGTCTTTCCTTATTTCTCTGTCTCCCTCTCTCTCTCTCTCTCTCCAGTGGGCAGGACTGTGACGACGGCGTCACCACACCGAAGGTACAGTGTGCAGAACTCGCCTTACTTTGACTCAAGACACAGCACAGAACAGCATGTCGTCATCAGCATACGTGATGGCAGCCGACGCCTTACTGTAATGTGACAGCACTTACTTTATCCCGAACTTCGGCCATTAGGGTGATGCTTTTATCTGGAGAGACTTCCAGTGAGTTGGCTGTAAACTCCAGTTCCTAGATCAATTTTACAGAAAAACCAACAGTGAGGAGGTAAATCAACGATCACAGAACGCAGATCATTTTCTCGAACGTTCGTGACCGCAAAGTTCAGCTGAAAAAACAAGAGCTGAGAAGTGAATTCTTTTTGAGGTAAAACGTCGTCATTAGATCTGTCTTTGATGTGGCAGATCATGTCTACAGTTTGTGTCCAAAGGCAGATGTAATGTTTTTGGGGGTGGGCTTGTCGTGTCGCGCAGATGTAGCCTAAACATAAAATGGCACGTCTTTGCCTTGAACATTAGCCACAACTAATAATTATTCAATATCAAATGACCTTCCTTCAATTAATCATTTGATTTTTTCTGTTCAGAAACTTTCGTGACAAATGCCCGTCACTGTTTCTGGGTCAACAAATCCAAATGTATTCAATACATGATACAGAAAAGTCTGTTACGGGGGCAAAGTTGGACCTTTTAAAACCCTGCACATGGTGGCTTCAAATCCAGCAGCTGCAGTAAACTTTAACACATTTTCCTTGAGAAGTATGCCCGCGTGACGGAGATCCATTAGGAAATATAAACCCTATAAGTATGTAAGTAACAGCAAAGCTTTGAGGTCATTTAAAGCCTAAACGTTTGATGCGTTCTGTAGCAGCACATGGAGGAAGGTGGCTATGAGTTCCAGAAGAAGAGACAGATGATTCTAGAGAAGGCCAGGTTTGAGGCCCAGCTTGCATGCCGGGAGTATGAATGGCATATGTCAATCAAGGTAAACCTACCACCACCAAAACCGCTGGATGTAGGCTCTGCCCCCCCCCACCCCCGAACTGTTACCTGTGTGTCTGTTTGCTGTGAGTTATGTGGCGAATAAACCACACTGAGGCGTCACATGTGCAGCAGGTCGCACATGTGAACAGGGTGGGGATATATGTTTGTTTATCGCTCTACATCCGTCCAAATGTTTCACCAGTCACTCTTTGTTCTCGGGCGACAACTCATTTGTCGGCACAAAGTCGACGTTTAATGAACTCGTGGCTGGTGAAGTGACAGTTTCCTGTCTTGCATGTCAGTGTGTAGAGAGTTCATCGGCTGATATGTGCTGTCGGTCAGTTTGGGTCCCTGTGTCCTCTGTTTGTTTCATAAGCAGCCAGCACTGTCTGACAATAGGGTTTCAGTTTTATGACCTTTTTTAAGTGTTTTTCTTTTTTATTGGGTCTTGTGTTGCACCTCCAAACACTGTTACTTCCTGGAAAACAATGTATTTTTCAATCGTAACCTCACGCTGCCCAAGTAAAAAAATAAAGTCTCCAAGCATTGAAGGGAAAGCAGTTACTGCACAGAAAATTACCTCTAAAACCACCAATTGTTGTTGTATTAACAGTTCTGTTTGTGTACATATAAAAAAACCCCAAACAAACGAGATACGTTGCGTTAATTAGTGAACTTTAAAGTTTTAACTTTGGACCGAGCCCGGCTAGCTGTTTCCCCCTGCTTCCAGTCTTTATGCTAAGCTAGGCTAACCACGTGCTGACTCCAGCTCTGTACTTAACGCACAGACACGAGACAGATGTCGATCTCCTCGTGTAATGCTTGGAATGACAGCCGATAAACCAACCCCAGAAACCGAGGGAAGAGGGCGTAGGTTCAGAAACGAGGAGAACAAGACTGCTTTGTTCCCGACAATGCTCTGAAGTAAAAGAATGAACAGGCGGAGAGAAACTGTGTATCAGACTCTCAGGAAAAAAAACTCCCCCTTGGTCGAGGATCTGAACTGGCTGACTTCTAACCCCGAACGATTGAGATGTAAAGAAACAAACGGTCCTTTAGAGCCCTCGTTGACCTCGGTTAGTGTGTTTTGGACGACAGGCCTTAAAACCAATCTGCCCTATTGTCTTTGAGCAAGCACGAGCCTTTGCATTCCCCCTGGTACTGTTAAGGATTCTCATTATCTCGATTCTGCCTGCATTGTGATTAGATCTTAATACGCAAATCAGTTTGGCAGAGCTGCCGGATTTGTCAGCAGGTCGAGGGAAGGGACGCTGCTGTATCGGCTCTACCGATGCAGAGGAAGAACTCGTCTATAGCCTGACAGCTTGAGCTAGCAGGAAGAGGCGCAGTTTGGCGACCTTTCAGCTTGTTGGGCAGATGTTTTTCTTGTGGCCAAACTGTGCAGATTGCATTTACAGCTGGTTGCCTGTACCACAAAGCGAGAGTAGTGTGTTAGCCAGCCATCTTTGGGCTCAACTCAGGTTTACAAGTATTAAGTAACCAGTTATCCAGGACCACCAGTGTTGGTCTCGGTGTTGGCCAGGGGACCCAAAGAGAGCCAGACTAGGTTGGACCTGCTTCAGGCCCCAGGCTGAGTTCAATGCCAGCCAGACCACGTCCGGGTGTGGTCTTACCAATCCAATATCGTATTCTGCGTGCATTTACACCTGCATTAACATTAGTTCTGCCTGATCCAGGTAAGAAGGGCAGACACAGATCACAGGTTGATACCAGGTGGAAATGGGCATCAGAGGATTTCCCTGCAGGATCGTCTTACCATCGACGTTGATCACATTCTTTGCAAAAATCGATGCCACTTAAATTCCGTTAAATTGAAGAGGCTTAAAGAGTGCTGACACTGAATCAGTCTAGGCTCTTTCTGTCTCCGCTGGTTATATGAACTGAATGATGGTTAAAGACAGAGGAGGGAGGACCGAGGGGAGGGCCGCTGTCTTCGGGGTTAACGTCACTGAACTCCCGTTTTAAAGCGTTTGTGTTCCTACGTACTTTATTTCTCTGTGGAGTCACCTGTAAGTCTGCGTGTCGTTGCAAGCGTCTCCCACACGAAGCGCAGGACAGAGAATGTCCAGCATGAACTGAACTGTCACTGATTGTTAGATGAAGCTGACGACTAAATCGCGCTGTTTCCGTTTCTGTTGCCGCAGCGAGATGACAGGTCTCCAGCCAGCGGGCCTCCATCCTTCTCCAGCCCGGTGTTTGGACTGAAGCCCCGCTCAGGTGAGTTGGATCTGGGCTGGGGGTGGGGGTGCGGTCAGATACGTGGGATGCCAGGCCCACGGGTTGATTCACATCATGCTGGTGTGTTGGTTCCTCACAAATATACACTTTTTCCGGAGACCGTACAGTGTCGTGAGCACAATATGATGTCGGTAGCTCCGGTTGAAAGGGAACCACCAATCAGAGGGCAGAGCCTGACTGCAGTCTGGCATTTAAAAAAAAAATCATGACGTGATCTTTATTTAGGCGGCAGGATCTCACTGGTAACCGTTTAATTAAGAAGTATGAACGGATATGAATTCATACACAGATTGTAGTTTAAGGAAACCCGAAATCATGATTTAATTAACACGTTAGAGACTTCTGGTTGTTTGTGTTTATCGTCTGAGCTCTCTTCGCTGGTTGGAAGTGGGCGGGGCTCACCTGACTTGTGCACCTGTCTGAGTTCAGCAACATTTGAATGAAAGCGGTGACAAATCCAACCAAACCACACTCGAGCAGGTTGGCTGAGTTTAGGACTGTTAAAGTCGTCTAAAATATGTAAAGATGTTTGTTCAAAACTTTCACTTTGATTGTTGCTCATTTAGCCGTGAATATTTAATGTTATTGAGAGGTTTTCACGGCTTTAATGGAAGACAAACCACCTGCCTGACACCGTGCTGGAAGAGAATTCTCTAATCTTAAACTTCAGTAAAAGTAGCAGTACCACATGTACCACATGTTACAAGTAAAAATCCTGCATTCAAAACTGACAAAATAGTAAATGTACGCAGTTACGCTCCACCACTGGCCTGACACCTTGGATTTCCTACCAACCAGTGCATTTGTTCCTGCAACAAACGGACTGAGCGTCACGTGTCGAAAAGCTTGCTGCTTCCGTGCGATGGCGATCCAGGGCCGAGAGAGGAGCACGGCCGCCCTGCATCAATGCTAGCCGAGCACAAGCTAACGCCGAGTTAGCGCAGATCATCTGCTCGCTGCTAACGTCGCTCCGAACCAGCTTCGCGGTCGCCGCTCGCCCACTGTGTTTGTAGAATCATAGCAAACGGCCCCATGCTTTTGTTGTTTTGTTTTTTTTAGAACTAGCAACCATCCAGCCTTTGTTTGCTAACCGTTACCAGTGTGCGAAATGTTGCTAACTGCTAATGAAGCTAACAGCATGTCGAAGTGATCTGTAAAGTGAAATGCCACTAATCTTTATTTTGTTCCTGTGCTGTTTTGTGTTGTCGTCCCCCCTTTTCTACACTTTCCTTCTCTGGTATACGTGTTTCTTCTGGGGGGGGTTCCCGCCTCCCTCTTTCATGTCTCCTCTCTCTGATGTGGTTGCATGACTTTGGATGATTAAACCATGAACTCCTCTAATATGACCTGCCTGCATGCGTCTCTCGCATCAAAAACCCGCCTCCCATTGATCTCCCTGCTTTTATTTCCTGCCAATCAATTCTTCCGGGCGTGCTGTTGGTGTTTTCGTGGAATGATCTTTGCCTTGCTGTACTCAATTCACCATGGTGCCCCCACCTTCCTGCGCACGCCACGCCCCACTTCCTGCCTCTCTGACCACTCCCACTTCCTGGTTGTAGCCCCGCCCTCGCTGCCCTGCTCGCCCCCACCTTCCTGTCTCGCCCCCTCCCTCCTCTCACAGGCCTCGCCCTTCCATAGAGATACACCTCGTAGCCATGACGACGGAGGCATGCACAGCCGCGGTAGGTCCCGCCTCTTTGAAGCGACCAGCCTCGAAGGCTGCGGGGTCAGATTACACACACACACACCTGGACCCAGGTGTCTCCACCACTGTCTGGCTTTATCTTCAAAGCAGAGCAACGTTTGGGACGTCTTGTCCCCCGGACCGTCTGGTACAAAGTCTGTCAGCTGTTTCACACTCGGCTCTGTTTTTGTCTTCCTCCGTTCAGCCGTCCTTTTACTTTGACCGTCACTTTTAGCTGCCAGTCAGAGGACACTTTGGGGAAATATGCTTGTTGGCTTTCTTGAGGGTTTGATGGGAAGATTGACGCCACTCTCGTGTCTGCTCGGTCAGTATGAAGCTGCAGCCAGGAGACGGTTAGCCCGGCTCGGTCCAAAGGTAACAATATCCAGCTTCCAGCACCTCTAAAGCTCACACATTAACACGTTATCTCCTTTGTTACCGCGTCATAACTCTGAGCAATACAGCTCAATAAATGCTTTAATAATGGAGTTAGACTAATCAAGAGGTCATCTTCCTCCTGGCAGGAGGTTGTCCCGGCAACAACCACCAGAACATATCCGTCCGCCGTGGCTCAGCGAGGACACACTGTCCGGGAAACAAGAAGACTGTAACTTTAGAAAGTACCCACTAGGCTTCACAACCTGGAAAGGTTGGTGTTTTTACACGAGTTAAAGTTGCAATCCTTAAGATTTCAGTCCTGGGTGACGCGTAGTTTACTGGTGGTGACAGCAAGTGTGGTTTAGTACTACAGGTCACAGAAGTCTGGGGGCAGCAAAACAAACTATTGCTGTTTTTAATAAAGTAGTCAGGCAGTAATTGACCTTTTTCCATCAACCGTGATCTGATTTTTATACATACTGCAATACTTGGGCCATCGGCTCAGCCACCATTGTGTTACCTCATTCATTAGATAGACAGTGACCCTACAGACACTTGTTTAAATGGAAATCTTTCGAGACTGCCACTTTAAAGCTCCAGTCCAGGATTTGTGTTCGCCAGAAGCATCCAAATCGTCCAAGGCTGAAGCTCCTTTTCACACTAAATTATTCCCTGGCAGATACAGTGCAGGGGGGGAAAGACTGGCTAATATAATAATAATAAGTAGAGAAGCCCAACAAACAAACAATCAGCATGGCTGATAATAGCAGTCGATTTTAGCTTCATCATAGACATAACGGCATCAGCCAATAAAGGAGAGAAATGTTTGCGGTGATCCATTACATAGTTTGTCCACCAGAATGCACCCACGTGTCTTGTGTCCCAGCTCTTTGATTAAGACATTAACTAGTGTTATAACTATTAATTATCAAAAAGGTTTGTTACATGTTACATGTTTGTAATAAATACTTTCAGATATCAATATCGCCCTCGGGTTCTAACGAGTCACTATTTTAAGATTTGATCTTTTTATAATTGTACGATTTCAGGGACATTTTCACTCCTGTCTGATGTTCCAATAATATTCATACACGGACCGTGTGTTTTTTGTCACGTCTGTTCCCATGGTGACTCACCAGCGCCTCCTTGTGGTGCGGCCTGACAAGACGACAAGTTTGATTTTAGTTTGCAGTCGCTGCCTCGACCACATGTTAGGCCCTAACCCTAACAGTTAGGGTGTCGGAGCAGCAGACGCTGATCAAAGAGGAGCGCTTCACCACACGCTGCCTTCATCTCCAGCTGATCATGTGACCGCTGCAGCTGGTGTGTGTGTGTGTGTGTGTGTGTGTGGTGGCTGTGGAGAAGCAGATACACATGGTAGAAGTTAGATTCACTTTCTGTGTGTGTGTGTGTGTGTGTTCATTTACTAAAGCAGTGCGGTCACACACAGGCATTGGAGCTCACCAGAATGTGCGATGTTAAAGGTTCTGGAAAGAGTTAAAGGCTTAAATACAGGTTGCGTGCAAGATGAGTCTTGTAAGGTCTGAAATTATCTAAATTTAATACTGTTTAAAAAAAAAAAAAAAAGCCAATTTACTTGTGAATATGTATTACAATTTGTTAGGGCTCAAATGTATAACTTACCAGTATTTAGGGCGGGGGGGTTGCAGCAACAAACTTTAACTTTTCTTTGGCTTCAACAAAAGTTTTATTGAAGTTTGAGTTTTCTCAACTTTGTCATTTTTACTGTGAACGACTCAACCGTCTTGAATCCCTTTAACGATACGGTCCCTGGATCTTAAATGAGACGGTTTTTCTTGGTGCGCGTTTTGTTTTGGTGAGAATTTGTTGACCTTTTAGTCCACACACACACACACACACACACACACACCCCGGCAGCATCCTGACGTGCGTCATCACTTCGGTCGTGCTGTTTCTCACCGCTGCCACGCGGTCCAGGCTGCAGTCTTATCGCGGGTGACAGCCGCTGTGCGCTGACTGCTCGCTCCGTCTGTCCGGTGTGAGCGACAAACGTCAAACGGACCATATTTGAGTTGTCTGATGGCTCTCCGTGTGTGTGTGTGTGTGTGTGTGCGCGTGCGCAGCGTCTGCAATATGAATGAGTCCTGGTTTCGTATTTGCACATTTGTGTGCATGTGTGTGTATTTTTAGCTCCTATATTTTAAGCATTAGATAATGGTCCCTAAAGGAGTATCCCACTTCCACTGGAATGGAGTCCAAGATTTTAAATGGATCACAGCCGTGTGTGTGTGTGTGTGTGTGTGTGTGTGTGTGTGTGTGTGTCGGTTGGTCCATAAAAGGCTCTGATGTGTTGCAGGACATTAACAGCGCCTGTGAGCTGTTCACACACTCTGTTATAACTCCTGAATGTTAACAAATCTTTCACAGGCCTTCAGGGACTCTTTTCAGTTCACTTTCAAACCACAACAATTTAAATCTCGGTTTCATTTTCATAATAGCTTAACCTCTGATGGAAGTAGGGCGGCCGTTTCCAGAACAGCAGAAAGGAGGACACTTAGAGGAATTTAGTGAGGCAAGAATAACTGCACAGGACTCTGGTGAACTCGCAGCCACAACGTACTCGTAATACAGTTTAGTCCATCACATCGGTAGTATCGGGGTGCGCGGTGGCAGAGCGGTTAGAGCTCCTGCCTCCCAATAAGGAGATCGTGGACCAGACCAACGCCACACGATCTCGCTGGGTGGAGTCTGCATGTCCTCCCCGTGTTACCGTGGGTTTTCTCCGGGTTCTCCGGCTTCCTCCCACCGTCCAAAGACATGCATGTGTAGGTTAATTGGTGACGCTTAATTGCCCCTAGTGGATGAATGTGAGCGTGAATGGTTGTCTGTCTGTGTGTCGGCCCTGCGACGAGTTGGCCGCTGTCCAGCTGTGTACCCCGCCTCAGGCCCAGAGTCACCGGGATAGGCTCCAGGCACCCGCGACCCCCAACGGGAACAAGCGGCAGAAAATGAGATGAGATAGATGGTATCATGATACAGAGACTCTGAAACAGCCTCCTCTGTTCATCGCCAGACAGTCTGATGTAGAGCTGAGTGCAACAGAACAGGCACCAAAGGGTTTGTGTTTATTCAAGACATTGTGATGTCGGTTTCAGAAAAGTCTTGCAAAGTGCCTGAAAACAAAGAAGCAGCGTCTCTGCTGCTTCCTGCTATAAACCCGAGCTCTTCTGTCCGTTCCGGATTTAACGAGGTCTGACGTTTCGGCACGTTGACGTGATGATATGACGTAGCCTGTAGCAGCGCGTGGAGGCGTGCTTTCAGCCAATCAGCTGTTTGACCGGAGATCTTACGGCAGTTGTATCCGGCTTGAGGCTGCGCCGGACAGGGGGCTTAAAATCCGGCCGTACGGCCGCCCTACATGGAAGGCCCGTTGCTAACATCCGAATCGAACACTGCAGTGTGTGCTGATGTGTTATCACGTGGTGTCCAGTAACTTAAAAGAACCAGTAGTGCATCATATCTCTGCACAGAGCCTGCTATCACTCCTTATGGCGTGTGCTGTGTAGACGTGCGAAGCGTCGATGTATTAGCATTGAGGCTACGGTAGCTTAGCTTGTGGCCTGCATGCTTTGACAGTCTGCCATCAGTCGTCAGGGCCACGCCAGAACACAAAGCGACGCGGCAGAGTTCATCCACGTGTCCTTGTGAGGCCGGTGGTGCCGGTGGTGCGGACTGCTTTCGGACTAGCAGGCGAGCTGCTATAGCAACGGTTGAAAGAGCCGTGTTTGCTCCATTGACTGAGTAAACTATTCCTCTGAGCAGCTGATACTCCGACAAGAGTGGTGAAGTAAAACTGGAGAGCGCAGCAGAGCTAATGTGGAGTCTATATGTAGTAGTAATAATAATAATAATAATAATATTTGTTTCTTTTAATGGTGTTTCAAGGCTTTTTCGAAAAAAAAACTCTTAATAGTAATTCTAGTAATAACCCTTGTTCGCTTTGGAGAGTTAATGACCTTGAAGGATTTGACTTCCTGTTGGCCTCTGGGAAATCTCGCGAGATGGAGGCGATCGTTAGCGTGAAGCAAGTCGACCGTTGAAACCGCTGAAATATAATGACTGCGTAACTGTGTACGTCTACTTCATGTCGGACTGTCTCGCTGGTCTCATCCCTCGTATTCGCGTGAGTTTGAGGACTGTTCGCTGCCGACGAAGTGCGGTGTTGCCGTGAAGCGAGTTAATCAAGCTAGCTAGCCGCCGCCATTGGTAGAAGGACCTCGGTCGCTTTCTTCACCTGCATATGAGACGAGGGCGGGAGCGGAGGAGCTGCCGAGGTCACGTCTACGCGGTAGGAACAGTCCTTATTCTACACGAGGAGGTAACGATACTGCAGTTTTGTTCTTCGTGGGCGCCAACGAACTTTAATGCTTAGAGAACAAAGTAAAACCAAAGTGCATTCAGGTCAACAGCGCAGACTCCATCCTTAACGTTAATCACCCGGGTCTTGTTCGTTAATGTTTTATTTCTCAGCTGCGTTCACACAGCACGCGGATGAAGCGGTTCGCGCGAGTTCAAAAGTCCGAACTTTGGCGAATATTCGCGCCGCGTTAACCAATCAGGAGCCTGCTCGAGTAGTGACGTGACTAGGACCGGAGGTGGAAATCCGAACAACAATGGAGGATAAAGTAATAGTTGCACACCCGGGTACAGTAGGTGACCCGCCATGAAAACCAAAGAGAGAGAGAGGATAAAATACTCGTGGCCGTGCGTGGATACCTGCAGCTGTAGGATACATCCTCCTATCTTTACAGAAACAGGAAACCGTTGGACGAAAGTGAGTGAGGAGGTCGGACAGTCTGGTAAGTTGGAAAAAACGTTCTTTATTCAATGTAATGAGAAGCCTTTATAGGCCATCAATTAGGACTAAAGCAGCTGATATCAATTAGTACTGATAGGGGTCAGGGTTTCTCTCTCAATACTGACAGATTTCAGGTAATCTCCTGGCTGTCTGTGCCATTTTGCACCTTGTTATCTGCATGTGTCAATACTTATCCTCCGCGTCATTTCACTTTATTTATTAGGACTCAACTTGTATACTTAAATGTTCTGATTTCTTTGTATGAATTCAATATTTGGCTTGATGGCTACATCTGGTGGAAACTTAGAAATCCCCTTACTGATTAAAAAATGCTGATGTGTGAAATACTTATTTTCCCCGCTGTATATACAGGTACCGTCAGGCTAAGTGTTTGTGAATGACCAACCTGTGTATAGCTGACTGTTGCAGCCCGCAGTCTGAAGCTGCTATCCTGTGTGACTCCAGCATCATGAGCCTGTTAGTTTATTTGGCATTTTTGCTGTTTATAAATGCTGTTCTGACTGGGCCGTTACAGTGTATACTAGGCTGTTAGCATGGAGCACATTGTAGCTCAGCATATGTATACTCAGTCTGGTGTAGGCATGTGCCCGTATCAATTTTTCATGCTGCGATTAACTGACACGGTTATTATCACGATATTTCAGCTGCACAAGAGAAATGGGTTAAAAAGATAAACAAACTTCAGTGTCGTCCACTTAGTAACTTTAATAACTAGTCTGTTAAAGCCCAGCGCAGTGTACAAAGCTGAGGATAGGGAAGGTTTTATTTATTTTTTCCACGGTATTTTCTACCTTTTGCCCCCGCAGTTATCTGACCTCTGACCTCTCAGAGTAGAGCGCAGTGAGGGGTCTAGTTCATCTCATGGATCGGTAAAGATCAGCGTTTCCTCGCTCCGACTGAGATGTTTGCTCCCTCGCAGTGTTTTGTGTTGTTGTTTTTTTTACAGAAACGTTCTCCCTCTGAAGCGTTGTGTGTTTCTACATGAGCAGCTCTGTGTGTGAGTGTGATAACATTTATGACTAATGGTCTATAATGGGTTCAGGCCTCAGGGAGGGTGACATCACCAGGAACTGACACACTCACATCATCACTGCTCCTGACCTCATTAACAGCCAATCACCACCGCGTGTGTGTGTGCAGTAACGGGGGTTTATGTAGTGGCGGTTCGCCCTGCAGACAGGCTGAACTCTGACTTAAATACTATGTTTTGATCCACTGGCTGGTGGAATGAGGCGCTGACAGACTTTGCCGTTTCTGCTACAGCGAAGGAGCTCCAAGTTAGCGCAACATTTACAGAGGCGGTGGCAATTTCAAACCTTGCAGCATAACAACCCTGAAACTTTCAACCTTTTGATAACTACTGCCGAGGTGCTGTTGAGCACTTGATGCCGACTTCAGGCCAACAGAGGAAAACGAAAACAGAACCGTGTGAATGTGAAGCAGGCTGTTGCTTCGTCTGCTTTCCCAGCAGACATAAACCAGGACGTACGCCACGAGCCTCCAGAACAGCTTCAGTGCTCCTCGCCAAGTGTGCGGACCTCTTCCACCACGAGGTGTTCCCTCATTTCTATACACAAGCTTTTATTTAATCACTTCACTGAGATCAAGACAGACCTGCGTACAGCAGATAGAAAGAAGAACAAACTAAAGGACATGTAGACGGTCACTGCATACATCTGAAGATGAAAGTTCAGGTTATATTTGGTGTGATGCAGATGGTGGCGGAGAACGTCGTCTTGCACGTTGGTCCAAAATCTCCCACAGCTGTGACACGGGGTTGGCTGGAAAGGCCGCAGCATTTTATTCACGTCACTTTCATCCTCGCCAAACGGTTCAGTGAGCCCTGCTGCGTCTGCGTTTCAGACGTTTCTCCACTCTTTTCATTCAGGTTTTTAGCTTTCAGTTGTCTCCTGTCTGTGTATTTTACAGCAGTGGAAAAAAAACAGTCCAAACTGATTTTTATACATTTAGTCATTTAGCAGATGTTTTTATCCAAAGCGCCTTACATGTGAGGATGACAGTGGAAGCAATTATAACAACACAAGGTAACAAAAAGCAGAAGTGCACCAGAAACTAGTCTGTTAGAGCCCAGCACAGGATACAGAGCTGAGGAGCTTTTGTAATATACGTTACAATAGCCAACACTATACTTTGTGTATATACACGTGCAGGAATAATTTGTCCAATAAGAAATTGGCAGAAAGAGGGAGCTGCTGCCAACCAGCTGTGTATATTAAACTAGATGCAGTTCAAATGTAAAACTATTTTATAGGGGGTTTTTTTGTTTGATTTCTTTACGTTTATTTGTGTATATTCGCTCTAATATTTCTAATTCTCTTTCGGGAGAACTGCTTTTCATCCAGTAAGCTCAGCAGTGGCAGCGCTCGGCTCAGGCTCCAGATAAATACCTCTCAGATCTAACAATAGAAACAAGCTGCGCTGTGAGCACAGCTCTCTTTCCGGTTTCCACTGGAAATGGCTGCGGTTACTAACAATGAGCTCATCCGTCTGTATTATTAATTATACATCAAGTAGTTCTGATTGGTCAACTAGACATTTAGAACGTGCTCAAATCAGCACGACAGCACACCGTGCCTTATCACTGAAAGTATCACTCCACCAGGCGCCGCCTGCCTCGTTTGTGGGCGCAGTGACAATGTTGTTTTTGAGGTTAAACACCAACAAATACGGACTGAAGGAGAGGATTTCTTAGATGATAACATGCTGTGAGTTTTGGAAATGATTACATCCATCTGCATACGTCTATGCAATGCTCTGGAGCTGATGGGCTGATGGACATTACATTTACATTTAGCAGACGCTTTTATCCAAAGCGACTTACATATGAGAACATTCACAAACCGAAGGCGCAGCTTCGGGGGCATTTTTGGGGTTCAGTATCTTGCTCAAGGATGCTTCGACGCATGGCTGGGGGATTGAACCGTTGACCTTCCGATTGGCAGGCAACTGTTCTGCCACATCCGCCTCCGGCTGTTCGGATCACACGGGAAGTTGCTACTAGCTTAAAAATGCATGGGAAGTTCGCAGGCATAGCAGCTAAATCTGTGTTGGTCAGCAGATATCTTAGATTGAGCAGCAACATGAGCTGAGACGGTGAACATGGTCAACACGCCCATGTTACTATTGTTATTGTTAGCATGCTGATGATAGCATTTAGCTCAGTACAGACTCCCAGAGCTGCTAGCGTGGCTGCAGACTCTTGGTCTTGTTTCTGTCCATTTGGCCAGATGGACGGCTCTAAAGACTAGGATACCCATGAGCCTCGGTGGCATTGCTGTAGAGAAGAAGCCAGTCAGAGGTGTGCAGGCAGGTGTGACGTAGCGCTGCGCTGTAGCGTGCTGTATCGCCCAAAGTTTGGAAAGATTTATTTGCCTGGGTGCAGTTTCTCTTTAGCAAACTGCTGAGCAACTGCAGGCTGATCATGAATGTTAACGGCAACCGTTGGAAGACCAAACCTGGAGTGCTTTAATTTTCTTGTATACTGCCCTGACACACTGTGACAAGCATTATATAGCACATGCGGTGCAGTGAGTATGTAGTATAGATCCGGTCTGACTGGGACGCCTTGTGTTTGTCCCTGAGTGAGTGAAGGCTGTCTGTGGTCCTGTTAGTGGAGTGGTGACCTGGCCAGCGTCTGTCAGGGCGGGGACTGTGTGAGCAACTTCCCACATTTAGCGAGCCAGGAATAGTTTTATTTGTGAAATAGCGGACGAAAACACCCAAACCGCCCCCGCGCAGGGTTTTTAAAAATATCCCCCGAAACCTTTTAATAACCTGTCAGAGGAGTAGAGACGGAAACAAGAAGCTGCAGCCTCAAACTGAGCACATGGCAGAGAGACACAGAAAGAAAGAAAGATGGGGGGGGGGGGTGTTCAGCAGCTTGTAAAATGACGTGACCTAGAAGAGAGGCTGCACATCACTCAGGATTATCTGAGTCAAACAAACAACTCATCACCGGCTCTTTATTCTGCTGTACCTTCAAGAGGCTGTTCGCATTTCTAACAATTGGGACGCGTCCCTGAAAAGACTCGTGGCCATCGTGCCTGACGCTGAGGTGATAAGTCTCCTGCAGGTGCCCTGTTATCACACTCTCTCGCCTCCCGATGGGTCACAATTAAATTTCACACCAACCCGAGACCCACTGCAGTTTAAATGTCCACGTTTCTTCACTCTTACCTCAAGTTATATTTATTCATTTTTACCTGCTCAATAGAAATATATTGAATATTAGCTGCCTTTGGACAATTTCCAGAGTATCCTTTATTATTTTTTGTTGTAAAAATACAATCGCAGGCCTGTTTTATGTTCAGACGTCAGAAGTTTAGTGAAGCGCGTACGTCAGTTTCAGGGCTGTTTGTTGGCTGAAGAGGCTCAAAGTGTTGAAATGCAGTTTTAAGTGCCCCGAAGACCAAAACATTCACATCCTGCAGACTTCTTGTCCTCTGCTCCTCCACAGCAGCAGATGAGACCCTGTAGCTCCCTCCCGTGGTCACTCAGTGGAACTCCACCGGTCCCAGCTGCGTTCAGCTCCATTTAGCTGTAAAAGGCAGATTTATGTGTGCAGAAAATAGGACACTGAGGAGGTGAATGATTCAGAGGCCAGGCCTGTCCTCCTACACGCTGTGTAGAAACGCTGCTCTTCTCTCTGAGCGTGTTTATTTTTAACATTTTACTGAATCTGAGTCCACTCATTAATCCCAGATTCGTATCCTATTGATATTTTGGGAATACGCTGATCGGATTGATAACACTGTACTCATGTCTGTACAGTAAATATGAGGCTACGGTCAGCAGCCGCTTAGCTTAGCATTAAGACTGGAAACGGGGGGGAAACAGCTAGCCTGGCTCTGTCCAGCAGTTCTTTGGTTCTTTGTTTTTAGAAAAGGGAGTTTTAGGAGCCAGCGTTAACCAAAATTGAGTGCACAAGTTCTATTGAGGTGTATCTAATTATTTCTAAGAACAAAATCTTAGAATAATTTGACTAATGACTGCTCCAGTGACACAGCCAGAGCTAAAGGTGCACTGGGCTCTGACTGCATGAGTGCGTGTGAACGTTCTTTTATGGCAGAAAGGCCGTTTGTGTGTCACTGAGTATCTGCGTACAGAGGATAGCAGCAGACCACAGTCCGCAGTTGTATCAGTGAGGGTAGACTCAAATAACTGAAACACCTCTCTGTATAATGCAGAGCAGTCCAACAGCAACACAAGCCGTTGCCTCCTACGGTCGAATCGACTCCTCTCCAAAACTGTTTCAGCCCAAACTGAACATTATAACCTTCATGAAGGAGGATTTATTACAGGAGTGATGTATTAGACTGTAATACCAGGGTCAGCTGCATCATGTATGTAAATTCATATTTTGCAGGTTTCTCGTTTTCATCGGCATGAAACAAACAGTTTGTTTGTTGGTTTTCAGCCAACTCACCACGGAGTTAATGTTAGTTAGTTAGTTAGTTAGTTAGCCACTGCTGAAAACATCTGCCAGCAGCATTTGTCATTTCAGCCGTCAAAGTCAACTGTTGTCAAAAAATCAAGAACCCATTCGTTTGAAAAAATGACTTTCGAGCGGTAAATCTGCCATCGTTGTCATTGTAATTTCCACATGTGCAGTTTCTAAAGTGGAAAGCTTGACAGGCGTAGCAACAGTAACGAAGGGGGTCGGGGCTTAGCTAGCGGTCAGTCTAAATTTTAGTAACTAAACACTTTAAATAAACCACGTTGTGGCTTTAGGAGAGACATTTGCACCGTTTGAAGGAGATGTTTCCACCGACCGCGTGGTCAGCCTGATGATACTGAAGGTTACCGACCTCGTGTTTGATAACCTCAGACAGTGAATAAGAAGTCAAGCACGTATTTTAGGCAAATTTGTGATATTGGGATCTATAAATCAAATGGAACGGTCTGTAGCCGTACAGTCGTTTGACCGACTCTTTTCCGTCCTCGGCGACGAACTAAACCGAGCTCGTGAAACCCTTCCCGAGCTTTCTTCCTAATGTGAGCGGACCCTGGCTGTCTCCGTCTAACGCTGCCTGGCGTCTCGTTGTTGTGTTTGTTGCAGTGTTCCTGCGCAGCCACAGGAGTCTGGAGTCTGTTGATCCTCAGTTCACCATGAGGAGAAAGATGGAGCAGCTGCGAGAGGAGCTGGAGCTCACGGAGCAGCTGCGAGACGTGAGACACCCGCTGTTCACTGACCATTGATGTGTGATTTAAAGGGAAAGTCTGTGTTTTTGTAGCTTAATTTCTGTTTGCCTCCTGTGACCACATACAGGAGTGTGGGCACTAGAGTG
>CM022488.1:1990889-2001968 GCA_011952105.1 Coreoperca whiteheadi | reverse complement strand
GAGTGGGGGCACTAGAGTGGGGGCACTATTGTCCCACAAAGGAAATGGAGGATGTGCATCAGTGAACCTCTTGAATAATTTTAATTACCAACTGGAAACAACAGATGGAAACTAGCCTGAGGCTGTAATCCGGCATGTTTACATTCCCGATCTGATGTTTCGTGTATGTTCACTCACATGCCTTGTCCCGACCAAATGAATTATTGTTATTATTATTATTTGCGGCACAGCGACCCTTCAGGCTTTGCTGACTTCCCGGTTCAAACGTGAAGCCACCGCACTCACACACGCCTGTTTCTGCCGTCACGTTCTCCTCAGAGCATCGAGAGCCGACTGAAGGTCGTCCTTCCCGAAGACCTCGGGTCGTCGCTGATGGATGGCGTCGTGCTCTGCCACCTGGCCAATCACATCCGCCCGCGCTCTGTCGGCAGCATCCACGTTCCCTCGCCTGCAGTGGTACGTCTCAGACTGTCAGTCCTGACCCTTTGACCCCTGAGATAAAAGTTCCTCTCAGCGAGTCGCTGCTAAAGTTGGTGATCATGATCATGCATTCTGTTAGCAGTAGTTCAGAAAACGGTTACCTGTGTGTAAATGTGTCCTTGTGTGTCTTTGCGCCTCTAGCCCAAACTCAGCATGGCAAAGTGTCGGAGAAATGTGGAGAACTTCCTGGACGCCTGCAGAAAGATTGGTGTACCACAGGTAAGACGGGACCCTTTATGCAGTGACCCCTCCCCCACCCTGTCAGTGCTCTGACAGCAGGCCTCTCTGAACTGGGGGTCGTTTTCAGGCTTCTGCTCATTTCTTCCAAAACCCACCACAAGTCAATATTTCGATATGATGCCAAACGCCGACGACTTCAGTCTTTCTGTTGAACCCTTCTGAAAGCCCGATCTTCCATGCTGAACGCAGAAAACTCAAGGCGTGTTCTTGTGCGCCGTGCTGACCCCACGGCGACCACGCCGGTTTTAGCTTTCCATCCTAAAAAGTTTTTGTTATCCAATTGATTATTGCTGAAGCCAGAGCGGTTTTCATTTCCTGTAGAGCCGAGGTTTTGAAACTGAGGTGTCCTCCCTAGCGGGGTGGGGGACAGCTGAAGGGCGGGGTGAGGAGGGTGAGTCGTGGAAGAAAAACAACAGGAAGTCCTCCGTTATTGTAGTTTGTGTTGCTTATTGGGCGCCTGTCAGCACGGTCAACAGCTAGAGCAACTGTGACACGGAGCTGATTAAGGGACTTTAAAACCCCGAGCGCCTTATCGCTGCAATGTGCATCAAATGCCTCACAACTGAGCGCGTGACATTAAACACATATTTTATTTATTTTTTTTTTAAGATTCAGTGTGACTTAACACTTCTGGAGGGGGATCATTATCGCTGATGTCCATCAAAAATAAGCCGTTTAGAAACCACAGAAAAGAGACGCTCCTCATAACTCCAGAACCTGCCTGACAATCGTCACAGTTTTAGGATTTCTTCAGTGTCACGGTGACCCAGTGACGGCCGTCTGTCCGTCCGCGGGTCCACTGCAGACAGGAGCTGCCGACGGCTCATTCGACTGCTTCTCACGGGGACAAACGGAGTAAATGTGAAGAAATAGAGGCTACAAAAAGTCAGACTTTAAAAGCCTCAGTTGTAGAGGATTGTTAAGCTGAATCGGCACAGTTTGTAACGGGTCTAAGCCCGCCTTGCCCCCCACTGCTGCTGCAGGACGTTCTGCAAGTCAAGTCCAGGGATTTGAACCAGCAACCTGAAAACACCCCCAGTTCATCAGAGAAACTCCCCCCGGAATCCAACAGTTGCACTTCGCCACCGACATGTTTTGGCCTCACTTGACTGATTTTGTCTGATCAAATAAACACAAGATGTAAAAGTGTGAAGGTGTCCTGCAAAAAAGAAAAAACCTCTTCGGTCTCTTGAACATTTGCCGGGTCTGAAGAGAAAATGATCAATAATTTCAGATTAACGACTTTATGTTGTGATTTATGTCGGTGATCGGGGTGAAAGGTGACGTTGAGGCTTTTTGCAGGACACTGACGACGGCACTAAACCGTAAACCAGATCTGGGGGGAAGGCTGGTGGATTTTCTCACCCTTTTTCACATCTGAAATCACAACCGACGTAACAATTTGTTGCAAAAATGTGACCTCTAATGGTTGTCCGTTTTCACACCAAGTTACAGCACTTTTTTTTTTTTTTATTTAAAGAAGCTAAGAGACTTTAAAAACCAAAAAAGAAAATGGGAATCTACTCATGACTCCCTGGAAGGTCTTCAGTTTCACACACGTCTGCTGCTACCCAAGTTATGCTTCTGTCTCTAAATTAATTTGAGAGCTGCCCAGCGTTCTCCCAGGACTGGTTTAACGCTCCTACCTGCCTCCTTTTTTTGTTCTCATCGCTTTTAAACGGGGTTGTTAATGTCGACATTTAACGCTGAACCATCACCGCTGTCATCGCTGCCTGTGGCTTCCAGCTTCGTCCATCGTGACGGGAGTCGATCAAAGCAGCAGCTTCAAGTCAGAAACAGCCGCTCTGGGCTTACCGTGAGTGAGAGAAACTGCACGTAGTTCGCAGCGTAGGTTTGACTTTCTTGGAGAACCGATCAGAGGCGTCTTGGCAGGCTGGCTGGAGGTGTAAGAGGAGAACATAGTGACTCAGTGCAGGTGTATGTGAATCTGCCCAGGTGTACTGTTCGTTCCCCTTAATGTCTTTTACACACTTACAGTGAAGATACCGGGGCTTCTGTGGGAGGAGCCCTGCGCTTCGTGTTGAGAGGAAAAACAACAGTCTGAGATCTCGGAGGCAGGACAGAACAGAGGGAGGTTGCATTCACAGCCACTGCGAGGCCCGTTAAAGAGAGGGGCAGTTTATCTGGAAAAGACGGGGGGGGTTTAATCGTGCTGAGTGACTCGTCGGGGCCGTGATGAGGATAGGATTGTGTTCATCATCCACCATTAAACCAGGAAAGGCGATGATGGACGTTTGATATCAAAGGTGAATGTTGTTAAATAGAAAGGGACGTTTCTCACCTCATTGGGACCTAAAGATCCGAGCATAATGTCTCAGTCAGGGTTGTTTGGCACTCTAAACGTGATCATGTAGTTATCAGTTTGCATTTAATATCTTTAACATCATGTCAGTGTGTGATTTGTTAAATAATTTTTTTTTTTCTTTACATCTACAAAACCTTGGTCTCACCTTTTGAGAGAAAAAAGAAAGAAAGACTTGAATTAGCTGTGAGCTGTTTGTCTGAACCGGCTGGTTGACCTTTGATCTCCGTCTCTGCTGCTTGCTGACTGTTTCCAGCCTCTTGTGTGGACGCTGCTGACCAGCCGGCCCCCTGCACCCCGAATGCTTTACTGACAACACTTCTGGAAGCTAACGTGCTAACGGCTTCTCCGCGCTAACGTGCTAACCGCTTTCTGTGCTAGCGCTTTCAGCCACCTCACCCCTCATCCTGGCCTGCTTACTGGGAGAGAGGAGGGGGTTCACCTGTCGGGGTTTACAACGCCCGCCTCCATCCTCTCAGTAAGCATCCCTGCCCGTTGCCATGGTAACCCCTTGCCTGCCCCGCCAGCTCTCACGCTCTTGTCTGTGACCTTTTGACCTCTGCGTCCATTGGTTAACCTCCTGCCTTTTCTTTCTCTCTTTACTCTCCCGGCTGGATCCCCCCACGTCCTCCTCCTCTCTCCTCCTCTTCATCGGCGTTCCCTCGTTGGTGTGTCTTGTTGCTCTGTTTTCATTTTCCTCTGCGTCATGTCAAACTGGCTCGTTCGTTTCTTTCTCCTCTTCGTCGCACATCCTCGTCCTCTCCTCCTCCTCGCCATCATCTTTTTACCACGGTTCCATCTTCCGTTTCTAATCGCCTCCATCTTTTCCTCTGGTTTTTGTTTCTAACTTGTCTTTCTTTCTCGGACAATATGTCACCTGTCTCTTCTCCTTTTGTGTAAACACTCCACCTGCTGAACTTCTTTACCTCCAACCTTCTTCCCTCCTTCTTTTCCTCCTCCCATCTTTGTTCCATCTTTATTCCCTCATCTCCTTCATCCCTTATTCCCTACTTCCTCCTTAATTCCCTTGTTTCCACCTTTCTCTTTTCCCTTCCCTCCTTTGTTCCTTTTGTTGTTCCCACCTCCTTCCCTTTTTTTTTTCTCCCTCCTTCCCTTCCTTCATTTATTTTCCGCTGCCTTCCTAATGGGGGCGCCAGTCTTCCCTCTGTTCGCCCTATGACATCATCCAGTGCCGCCTGCAGCCGGTGTGCACCACAGTTCAGGCGCTGGTTGACTCGGATGCCGCCTCTCCGGACAGGAAACAGGAAAAGGCAATCTCGACTCCACACCCCGCCTCCTCCGGGGGGTCAGAGACGCCCTCATTGGTGTCCGTTACCACTCAAACCCCGCCTCCCGCATGGCAAATCTGGGACCTCATTGGCTCGAGCCTGCTTCACGTTCTCTGCCTAGTTCTGCTGTTCTTGGCCTATAGTTGGAGTGAGCTAACGTAACCGTGACAACAGGCTCCTGTCTGTCACCTGCAAGCCCCGCCCTCTTCCTGCCCAGGCTAGTGGGCAGGAAGAGGGCGGGGCATGTGCTACGTTTATGTCACATGGGAAAAATCACGCTCGAAAAGAAACTTTATCTGGAAATGTTTATTAGTGTGAACATCTCTGTGAGCTCATCAACGTTTACATTTAAAGAGTCCCTACACCCAAAAATGTTTGCGTAGTACAAACATTTGTTAGTTATATTTGCAGTAAAATATATATTTAGACATGCTCACAGTGAAAGCAGATCTGTGAAGGCGTGGCCGACGATAATGATCAGCTCCCAGGTCTGAGAGTTGTGGTCTACAGCTTTAATAGTCTGTGTTTTCCACACATACCGGTTCTGAGGCTTTTGTGTTGCTGCTGTTAGGGACTGTGGGTGGGGGCACCCTCTGGATGATACGAACACTGTGGGTAAGGAGTGTGTTTCAGCTGGATTCAGAGCTGGCTCAGGCCCACACACCGGTAGATTCTCTCGGAGGAAACAGCGCTCAGTAAACAAACGTATATAACCCTTCCGTCCGTCCCATGTGATACGAATGCAGCGTCAGCACGGGCCTCTCTCCTCGCCTTCTGCTACTCGTTTAACTTTCTCTTCTTGTCGCCCGTTTTGGGGACGAACCAGCTCGCAGACGTGTTGGTGTCGTTGCAGCAGAGCGAAGCAGGTTACCTGAAGTCACCGATGCCGTATCCACATGCTGCTCGGCAGGGAGGATCCGGTCTGTGCAGGACTGGCAGGGTCCGGGCCTTAAAACGTTTAGGATCGAATTCTCGTTTTGCTCACCTGCCGGGGCCGTGGGGAGGCTTCGGGCCTGGAAAAACTCAAATATTGCCATGTGACCGTTAGGGGTTGAACCACAACGAAATGAGCAACGGCGCCAGTATCGACGTTTTGTCCGTGACAAAACCGATTCATTGGTCATGTGCGGCTCTTTGATGCGTTTATAGGTGAACGCTGGCTGCAGTGTGCGGCCTGGTGTTACTGAAGTGACGGCTCAAATCTCCCAGCAGCCATTTGGCACCATCATGGAGGTCTGGTGGGCCGCTGCACTACGGTGTTTTGTTTTTTTTAAAGGTGATAAACATCCACATTCTGTCACAAATTGAAGGTTTCGGTTTATTCATCATTCAACTAACCCAGAGAGCAGAAGCCTGCGTTTGCGTTCGTCCAAATGTAGCAGTGACACCTGAGCGCTGAGCCGATTCACTCGTGGATTTACTTTGTCTTTACTGGTCCGCCAGAACGCTGCCGTTCATATGCAGTCTAGATATCTAAAGGACTTAACTTCCTCGTCAAGTTTACCCAGTTCTACGTACGGCGTCCTCTGACCTCGCACATCCTCGAGACGCTGCTCACAACAACACCGGGACGGTTAGCTGGCGAACAAGCCAACAGTTTAAATGAAGCCAGTCAGATCAGACATTAAACACGTCCGCCAAGCTACTCCGGGAACGCCGTTTGTATTTTGAACTTTGAAGAACGTGATCAGAAGGGCTGAACACCTCCAACGTGGCAGCCAAATGGTTCTGTTTCTCAGCGCCGCCAGCAGGGCTCTCTGTTACTGTCATCCCACAAACCCCCGTTCAAAAACTTTAAAACGTGGACTTTCAGAGAGACGACGGTCATCGAAGTTACATTTTCCGTGGTTGTTTGAGCTGCAGAAGCACATGGACGGAGATGTTCAGCCGCCACACAGCTGCTCAAACAGCGAAGGGAAGCCATAATACAGTAGTTGTTATTTAAATCAGATGTTACACAATTAGATGTTATTATCGGTCTGAATTATTTAATTTGAAACTTAAGAGAAATGTGGAGTTTTTTTTATTTTATGTATTTATTTTTTGTCCTGCTTTTGACTTACTTTAATTTACACCAACAAACTCTACTGTACCCTGATATGCAATGTGAGTGTTTTTGGAGAACATTTGAAGGGCTAAAGACACTGGATGAGTTTATGAAGTTACATACACACACATAATGAATATATATATATATTCTTCTTCTGAGGCTGTTTATCTTAGAGGGTTGGATACATAGAGGATTAGAATATCGCTCAGTTTCTAATGTTGAGCGGAAATTTAAAAAACCCCCGAGGAATGTGGATATTTGCCGAGCCCGCTGCAACTTAAAAACATAACTTTGCGCTGCCATGTGAGCAGCTGATTGGCTGCGGGATTAATTCACAGAAACTTGGCCTTTCGTTTGTGATGTTGTGGAAACAGAAGATGCTTTGTGTTTATAACGAGAACGCTGAATGTTTGACACGAACCAGCGGACGTTCACTGACGTTCCTGTTCCTTTCTGAATTTGATTATTTAATTTAACTTGTTCGTATTCTGTGAATTAATTCTGGCAGGAAACTTCAGCCGCTTCCACATTTTCTGCACAGATTTTTTTTACCTTTGTGCCGCTGTGAATGGATTTTGTGTGTGTGTGTGTGTGGGGGGGGCGGGGGTATTTTTAGGACTTGTGTATGATATCTGACAGTGTTAAAGAGGTAATAAACGCAGTTTAGGGACGCTGTCGGAGTCGTCGTTTGTGTGTTATCTTGCCTCCATATATACCAGGTCTCAACCTCCCTAAGCATAATCCAACTTTCAGGTGTTCAAGTGTTAGGCTTTACGCAGCGCTTGCGGAACTGAGTGGCGCTTCCAGAATATGAGGCTGTGGGCGACATAACGCTGATAGAAACTTGTACTTTACATGTAACGGTGTGGATCATGTTTCCGGTAAACGACCAAAAAGCTACCAACTGGCTTCCATATGTATTTGGTAATAAATAAGATTCAGGCAGAGACGGCGGGGGCTTTTGGCAGTCGGACTCAGAGCGTGGGGCTGTGGCTATTTCCTGGAAGCAGTATGCGGCGGGGCCAGCACTAGTGGAGGCGAGGCGTTCGAGACCCGCGTTACATTTCTAAGTATTGTGTCTAAATCTTTTGCTGCCCTTGTCTCTTTTCTGCCTCCACATCTGCTCCCACACTCCCTCCCCCCTTTTGTCTTTCCTGTCCTCTCCCTCCGTCCTGTTCGTGTTTTCCGCCCTGCCTCTGGTCTCCCAGGACAAACTGTGCCTTCCTCACCACATCCTGGAGGAGAAAGGCCTGGTGAAGCTGGGCATCACGGTCCAGGCTCTAGTGGACGAGGCCTCCTCCAGGCACGCCCTCCTGACGTGAGACGGGCGGAGCTTCCACCGACGACAAACGCACGCCTGGATCAAAACGCTGACTCGGCGCTGTGCTCGTTCTGCATCCTTTCTTAGTAACAGAGTGTTTTTATTAGATTTCCGGATGCAAAATGGTGTTAAGGGAACTAAAGCAGTCAAGAGGTGGATTTATTTACTGATTCATGAGAGGGAATGATGCCAAGCAGGCAGGCTGATGGAAGAGCCAACGTCTACCAGCGTTTGACTGGTTCCAGCTGATTTCTCACCAGAAGTGATGTTTTGTTTTATTTATCAGCTTCAGGGATGCGAGTGAAAGTGAACTCTGGTTTCCCCCCATTTGTTCAGGTAAACACAAGAGACGCAAACTGTCAACTGAAGGGCACAAATGCAACGCAGCAATTGGTTGGTAGCAAAACTAATGACGGAGTATTAGAGCCACTGTGAGAGAGTTTTGGCAGAAAATTGTATTTTGAGAATAAAGTTTAATAAAATAAGTAATATTACAAGGATAAAGTCATAGTTTTGCAACATTTGTAATAGTTGTAATGTTGTTTAAAGAAGTCATAATATCTTGAGAATAAAGTAGTGCTATATAACAAGGTGTGGCTTTATTCTGGTAAAATTATGACTTCTCTAAGCGTGATTTTTGTCATAAAACTCTGACTTTGTCGTAATATTACATATTTTTCTTTAAAAATTTCGACTTTCTTCTTAATAAATCTGAGATGGTTTGTCCCGTAACCGTGGCCCTAAAGCTCTGCTGCACAAAACTAGATGCAGGGACATTTTTAAAAACGTGTAATTTAAATGTAAATTGGGTTTAGGGCCGGTGGAGCTGTTCCGCCCTTTCGGCATCTGAACCCTTCGGTCTGCAGGACGCCACCTGTTTACGTCCTGCAGTCTGCAGCGATCGCTCCGGGGCTTTCTGGCTACAGATGATACAGCTCTTCAGGGTTCAGGTGACGTGTCACTGGACTGTGTGAGGCCCAGTTCCCTGAAGAGAACAGAACCAATGTGCTCTGGTTTGAACGCAGAGGGAGACAGCTTTTATCTACAATCTGTTTAAACGTATTTATAGTGTAAAGAGACGCTGAGATAAGGTCTTTGACAACATTAAAACATTAAAAAAAAAAAAAAAGCAACATCCTCTAATATATTTTAGGTATTACTGTGTGTTTTCTAAAGGTTTTACTGACTTTCTGTGGAGCTCACTGCGTGTCCCTGGACCAGGTCTGAGTCTGCGGGGACACTAATCAGCGTTCGTCAAGCCCCTGGGGGATTGAAACAAGACCAGGTACATTTTTATTAGCGGTCTTCTCACCTTGACCCCTCTCACACACACGTGGGTAGTCGGTGTCCGCGGGCGGAAACGGGCCTGAAGGCACTTTCAGGACTTTTTAAGTGAAACTTCTTCAGCAGTTTGTTCACTGTGGATGTGGTTTCTTTATGAGATTCAGTTTGCTAATGTGCCAAAAACTGAGAAAAGGGTCACCGAACCAAATTATAACTTCCACCTAATTCCATCAGCTGCCACACTGCGAGACACTTGAAGAACATCAGCGTTAGACCGCAGCCACACCTCCGGCAGTCTGGGTTGGCGAAGAGCTTGTAGAAACGCTTCAAACAGCCAGTACTTTCTCGCTACATCGCAGAGTAAACAAAAATGTCAAACTTGTAGCGACGTGTTCCTCCCGCCTGCTCCGGTCAGGGTTTTGTTTTTTAACCGTATGTGAGAGTTTGTTCGCACCTGCGTGGGATCAGAGAATCTGTGACGGGGGGGGGGGTTGCTGTGTGTGTGTGAGGGAACGAGGGAGGTGGCCTTCTGAGTTCTGTGGTAATGTAGCTCTGGCACAAACCAAGACTCTTAAAAAGGCAGCAAGTAATTGTTGACCTTTATCGATCGATGCGGGCAGGCACAGCCAGTCACACATCATCCTCTCCCATCCGACTACAGCAGCTGAGGAGGATTAAATGTAGAAGTCTCTGAGGCACGACTCGGCCTCAGTAACCTATGTACGTATGTGTGGCTCCAGAGTGTCGGGACAGGGGACTACTAATGCGAACGATAGCTACAATATGTGCGCAGGCTAGTTAACAAAGATGTGTTTGAATGGCTTCAAGTTAAAGTCTGTACTGAAACCACTGCGCGCTCCCACGTTTGCGCTCTGGGCCTTTTCAAAAACCCAAATCGTGTCCGGCCTCTCCCGAATGCCACAATAAGGACCTCTCTCGACCCGCCAGGCTTGTATGAGCGAGGGCTTTGGTGCTTCTGCACATATGAAGCGGCTTGGTATCCAAAGCTTGAGCTACTTACAGACTCAGCAGTAAAAAACAAATACATTTCTTCCACTGGATCGATTTGACAGTTGCCAAAACGAACGTTTCCTCTCTTGTGATCAATTTATAAGTAAAGGACTTTATTTAAATATGCTACAGGCTGTGTACATATTATTTATCACAAGGCTTTCCTGCTGTTCAGTTAATGATTGTGTATATTTCACTGTAAAACGCTGGCATCAGCAAACTAACAGCTGCTCTTCGTAACCAGCTGCTGAGTAATCCACAGCACCACACAATTAAAACGCGTCAACGTTCACGTATGTCAACACTTTGGGCAGCTTGGTGAAGTAACGCACACACACGTATATCAGCTTTCATTATCTAACAGTATTATGTCTCCTCTTGGCTAAAATCTGTCATTACATTTCTTACTTTCCTGGTTTGAAATCAGTTTGATGTAGTCTGGAAGGCCGGCTGAACACTGACCACAGTCAGTGATCAGCCCTCGTGTTGCAGAGACGCCGAAGTCTGAAGCAGGAAACATGGCTGTTTTTGTAATTCAGCTGACCGATAAATAAAGGCAGCCCGATGCTCTGTACGCGTCACGTCGTCGGTGTTTTGGGAAAAGCAATAAACTGGCCGCTCCCCTGACACAATCTGCACTTTAAACGTCTATATTTATATCTTTGTTTTGGCAACTGAGAAAATCTTAAACCACCTTTTTAATCTGAACAGAGTTTAAAAATGTGACGCTGGTGTAAATTGTGTAAATGTGGGAAACGGCGCGTCTCCAGCTGAACGTAAAGCAGCTGTTGTGTTTTTTTAAATGTCTTTTTTTGTACATATAAACGGCCTGTACTCTTATTTTTTGTACTTTTCTGACCGGGAAGGAAATTTATTTTTCACGTGACTTCTTGTCAGGTTTGTTGAAACTTTGATGTAACAGAACCCTTTTTGTAACTCTTGGTGAACCTTTGGTGTAACTTCTTGTACAGCAGCTCAAACTTTACATGCATGAAACGCCCCTTTAATGTCGCCTTAACTGCTGTGAATACTGTAAATACTGCACTGTGTTTCTCATCACTTTATCAGTAAAGACCTCAAA
>CM022488.1:1954821-1978796 GCA_011952105.1 Coreoperca whiteheadi | reverse complement strand
CCCCCCCCCTGTTTTTTAAAAATAACATCGTGCACACAACATCGTTTTCAAAAAAGTTGTCGTTTACATCGTCCCGCATAGATACGCCGTCGAGCGCCATCATAACTGTGCCAAACCTACGGGCGGCAGCGTAGGGAGAAGGATAAAGCCGTGCGAGCCAATCAGAATCCTCAAAATAGACAACAGCGAATAGCACGAGCGACTTCCAAAACCGGCGACTTCTGTACCGGCGTCTTGGAAGGGAGAGCTGCTGTATAAATGCGGCCCCTCGTGTACTCCCTCGCCTCTGCTCCTCGACACAGTCCAGCAGCAGCGTTTGCAAATGCAAACAGGCCAAAAGCGTTTGCACAAAGGTGAAAATGAGCTCCACCTTAACAGCATCCACGATCACACAAACTCTAAACACTAGCGTCCCGTCTGTCCCCGCGGTCGCCAGGCTCGGACCCCCAAACCCCCCCACCTGCACCGGCTCGGTCAGCTGAGAGCGAGACAAACTTCTTTCTTTCTTTTAACGCTACATTTCCTTTGATTTTTCTGTTGGTTTTTTTGTTGCTCACATGACGGAAGCATTTTCTGGCGCATAATGTGACGTTTGAGAACCTCAAACCCCGTTTGTCCCAGTTGACACGGCAACACGTTTTCAGAAATCTCCACTTTGGCCGGAGTTTTTAGAAATAATCGTTTTCTGGGATAAAAACGGCGTTTTCGTGTAAATGACGGGCCACAACGCAGGGAAATATCTGCCTTTTCCCATCGTGTAAACGGGGCCTCAGCTTCCATATAAAGGACTCACAATTAGCTCCACCGTTACCAGCTGCAACACTGATATTACTGCAAATAATAAAATATACATTACATGATTAATAAGCAGCCTACTTTTTAATTTTGGTACTTTAGGTGTATTTTGATGCTAATACTTCTGTGTTTTTACTTAAGTACATTTTGCTACACTGTGATGCGTTGCTACTTTAATTCTAAGTAAAGATCTATACTGGAAAATAAAAACACGTTTTGCGCGGAGGTAGAATGATGAATGATGGCAGGAGGCTCAATCTGACGAAGACAAGAACCCAAGCAGACGAGGGCAGACCAGGAACGATCGCGAGCCAGGCTGCCTTTCAATGAGGAGCTGCCGTGTCGTGGATTTACTGGAAGTCTGGAAAGGCATTTTTTCCACCTCCGGGGCAACTCCCTTTGGAACGCCATTCAAGTCTTCCTAGCAGAAAAACTATAGAAAACTTCGCCGCAGAGTTGTTGAAAGCTTTGCACCACCTCGTCCTGTCAGCCTGTTTGAGCGTGGACTTGGCTCCTGTAGCTGCCCGTCCTCGCAGCGTGGTCACCTGTAACCACTGGTAGCCACCGAGTTTTCAAAACAGAAAGCCCACCTCGCGGGACGCAAAGCATTGGACAATGAAGCGACCGCCCTCCCGCGTTTTTACATTCTGTGGCGTTTATCTCAAACACCGCCCGTCCTTGTTTATCTGCTTGAGTCCGTATGTGCGTTACTCTGTTTTCACTCCACCTGACAGCCCCCGTCTCCCCCCTCACCGTGTCCGCAGAGCAGGGATTGGACTGTAAATTATTTGTTAGTACACACTCAGTACACCAATACTTGTGTCTGCAGCTGCCTCCTAAATTAGACCGTTTCAAATCCCCCCCCCCCCCCAGATTAAAGTCACTCGGCATCCTCAAACACACTCCCCGCTCTCAACGTGATTACGGTCACGCCTGCAGCCCTGCCGCCGAGTGTGTTGGGAAGATTTCACTTCCAACTGAATTTGTCACGCGTTACTGTTTTCCTGCTCATCATTTCCATCTCGCTCGCGCCGTCCACGAGGCCGCGGTCCCGTAACTGGGCGCGCGCGCGCGCGCGGCCCTGCACCCTGACCTCTGACCTCGACAGGTGAGCGTTGCTCCGCCTGAACTAATAAATCACCCATCTTTATTTCGTGACGTTTTCAAAATTTTTAAAAAAAACAAAGTAGTGACGTACTTTGAGAGAAAAGTCATAATATACTGAAAATAAAGCCGTAATTTTAGCATGAAACATCAGCACTGGTAGTTTTGTTCCGCGTGTTAATGAAACGCAGGAGGAGTGTGGTTGCGGTTCACATCGTCGTGTAACAGTCATTTGAACAAGCCACTCACTTGTCCCGGCGGCCGTCAGCGGCACCAAACCCATTTCCCCGTCGACCTCCTCTTCCTGTGGGAATAGGCGAGGCTCACCTCTTTGAGAGCCTCTTGTCTGGGGGGGCCGGCTGTTGCTTGGAACATGTGAGTTCTTTCTGTACCGGTTACACGCCGTCTGAACGCGAGCGGCCGTGCAGGACTATTTTGCGTGAACAGGGCGTGCTGCCTTAAATCCGGAGCTGTCTGATCAAACAATAAGACTGCAGCCGTTTCCTCCGCAGCAGCATTTAGCACGATTCCTCCGTGAACGCGCGCTTCCAGTTGAAATGCGTAAATATTCCACGTCGCTGCACTCACGTGAAAAAGAGGCTTGCGTCTACATCTCTTGCCTGAACAACATGTAGCATTACACCTGCTCACCCCCCCCCCCGGTCGCGCTGCAGTGTGTTGTCGGTGGGCGGGGATTACTAATGTTGTGGGGGCATAAATGTGCTTGCACGGTCACACGGTCGGGACTCGCCCTCCTCGTGGAAATGCGAGCCCCCGTCACGTAAACCGTTACATTTAAGGGTGAAGACTCGGTTTAAGGTCAGGGCAACTCTTCAGAGAATGAATGTAAGTCAACGCAATGTCCCCGTAAGCGATGGAAACCCAACTGCGTGCGTTTTGGTGATTCCGCGCCTCTCCTCCTGCAGGTTGACTGCAGCGCCTCGCTCCCCCGGCCCGCCCTGCCAAATGTCACCTGTCAGTCAAACTCTGCATTGCACAGTGCCCTGCTGCGGGAGTCTCTGAGTGAGCGTGTGCGGCCATGTCGGTGCAAACATGTGACGGTAAAAGTCGGGCAGTTAACCTCCTCGTTTTAAAGCGGACGAGCGCAGACTCGGACGGGGTTGGCAACGGTCCCGCAGGACGCAGACACACAAAGAGAGCTCTTAAAAGGCTCCGCGTCCGCCATCTGGCACTTCACGGAAATGTCAGCGGGGTCACGTCACTTTCGGTTTGCCCGGACCATCACTCGGAGGTGCTTTTGACTTTTGGTGTTGTTTTTTGGAAGGTTGCAGTCAGAGAAATAACAGGGCTTCGAGGAAAAAAAGCCATGTACAAGCACAGCTAGTAGAAGAAAAATCTGCAACAAGTCACTGAAGTTATTGGGAAATAACTCAGCGCTGAGGACCATAGGAAGGGTTTTATTTTCATAACTGCACAGGGCTCCATCTCCCCAAACCCCGCAGTCCCAGCTGAACGTCGGTCTATCCTGCTGTAAATCAACACATTGATCCATCCGAACAACATGAGCTATCACGCCTGCTCGTATTTCAAACACCTGTCCATTACTTTGAGCTAACTATCAATTACTTTTGTACTTCTGGGCGCCGAGCGGCAGGCAGCCTGCTGCAGCAGCTCTCTCGCTACTTTCCTCCTTGTTCTTGTCACTTTACTCTCGTGCATCCTAATTGCTCTGGCATTCTTTGTATTTTTACTTATTTACTTTAAAAATGCTACTTTCTCTATTTCTGCACCTATTTCTGTCCTTGTGCTGCTGCAGCAACCTGAATTTCCCGTCCTGAGATCACTAAAGGCTTATCTTATCTTAAAGGTATCATCTGTAACCTTTCCGAATTAAAATGTCCAAAAACGACCAGACTTATGTTATGTATTTTGTTGAGTTGTGTACTTACATGATCCCAAATGTTCCCCACTGCCAAACGCAGAGAAATCTGTTATTTTACTCAAGGTAACGGTGCGTTTCCTTTGGTCGCCTGTCAGCGGCGTCATATCCCCGTTGTGCATGGTTGTCTGCCAGAAGCGGTCGTAAATGTACTCTTTATCCAGTTTTCAGCCACATCTTTACGATACACCTCTCAGATCTCGTCATTTCAACCACATGAAGGATTTTAGTTGTCAGAAAAAACAAGCTGAGCAAACGTTAGCGGCAGCTCGGCTCGCAGCCCCTCTTGGACGTCCTTCGTTCACCAGACAGCGTCAGAGAAACACCGATTTTTAACGTGAAACAGCTTTGTTCAGTGTTCTTGCCGGTTTTAACCACCGGGTCGGTTTGTTTTGGAGAGGAGGAGCCCTCTGCGGATAATTCGGCTCCTGTTAAAAAAAACCCTCCTGAACGCTGAACACTGGAGGAATCGTAACTGGGAGCCTGAGGCTGAAGCGATGAAGGCAACGGTGGTGAAGACAACAACTCCCATGATCCCACGCTACCTCGCGACGCCATCAAAGACACAGTCTTTTGTTCTGCAGCAGAACTGTGCTTTTAACCACTCCACTGTTTATCCGTTTATTTGAGCTAACTAGCCAGGTTACCATAACTTTTACTTTTAATCCCATAAAATCTAATTGTTTTACAAATTAGCAACATTTTCCACTGCTTTTGAGTATCTGAAGTAGAAGTACTCGTTATGCAGCCAAAAGGTCAGCTACTGTTACTAGCACTGATGCCGAAATGTGTGTTTTAACTACTTTACATCTATAACAGTGCATCATACTTTATTAGTTTATCATTATGTTTTCTTTGTAAAATAACTAAATAAATAAGAAGGAAGTGAAATGTTCCCCGTCTGAAATGTAGTGAGTGGAACAAAAGCAGCACAAAGTTAAGTGCCTTGAAAGTAAACTCGTGCACAGTTCCACCTCTGCTGCGTTCTATGAACTGTGCAGCACGTAAAACAAACATTTCAAAGATAAAATCTGAAAAGTGACTCAACCGGACTTATCGGCTCTCCGCAGCCCGTCTGCTGCTGAGGGAATCCATCTGTGTGCCGGCAACACAGACGTGCGGGCTGTCTACCGCAGGTTCGTAGCGCACAGGCCGGCGCCGCGACGGGCTGACGCACACGAGAAAGCATCCAGGTCGAGCTCCCTGATGCCGAGTCCAGAAGGGAGGGGAGGTAAAGAGCGGGCGAAGGGGTGAATGAAGTGGGGAGGGAGAGGACGGAGGGGTGAGGAGGAGAGCGGCACTTCAAAGGGAACGCACAGATGATTGATGGTAAACAGCAAAGAAATTAATGAGACCGAGAGAGCAGAGACACGCCGAAGAACAGATGGAGGGACTGTTTGAGTGAGGGTGCATGCTCGCTCGACCTTCCATCCTTGTGAGGACCAATTAAGAGCTTTAGAGCGTGAGAAGAGGACATTAACGGACAGGGAGGCCGCTCCTCGCTTCTTTAAAGCGCTGTCGTAGCCCCTCGGCTTCAGCAGCGGCTTCAACCGTCCGTCGGCGTCTCGCTGCCGGAGGTGGAAGAAGATCCGTTACTTTAGTAGCAGTAGCAACACCACAGTGTAGAAGCACTCCGCGAAATACGGAACTCTAAAACACGTCCAAAAGCATTAATAGCACAAAAAGTACTTATTATGGAGAATGTCCCATTTCAGAGGCCTGGTTATTTTAAGGTCTTATCTTAGTCCATATTAATATGTCACTGTTTATTTATTTGTTGATTATATTTTGCATTAATATTAATCAGAATCTGCAGTGTTACTAAAGGTATCAGATACATACACATACCTCAAAAGTGAACTTAAGTACGGTACCTGGGTAAATGGACTTCCCGCCGCTGCACGCTGGATACGTTCAGTGTTTGGTCTGAAATCTGGGGTTCTTCAAGCAGACAGGAAAAGAAGCCATTTATTTAAATAACGTACATTTATATGAACTTGCAAATAACACATAATGAAGTTAGTCATCACGCAGTCAAACAGGACACTGTGAAATGTGGTTTACCCTGAAAACGATATTTAGTTTAATTGATGAAAACACATCCGGTAAAATAAAATAAAGCGCTTAAGACTTTGACATTTTTAGTCACTAGAAATCAAGGCGGAGCTCAGTTCAAAATATTTTGTATCGGACTGCAACTGATGATTATTTTCAAGCTAAATTCATTTTCAATCGATTTATTGATGAATCGACTAATGGTTTCCTTTGGACTTAATGATCTGTGAAGTGACTAAAGCTGGCAGATAAATGCAATGCAGTAAAGAGTACAACCTTTCCCTCTGAGGTGTAGGGGTGTAAAGTAGCATGAAAAGAAAAATACTCAAGTCAAGTGCAAGTACTCAGCCGCTCCAGTCCTTACATTTAGCAAGAACTCGGCACACATCGCTCCCGTCCTTTTCCAGCTTCCCTGGCTTCCTGCGGCCGGTCGCATCCAGTTTGAACTGTTAGTTTTTGTTTTTTAAGCCTGGCTGAGTCAGTGCAACCATACGTTCCCGCCCGGACCCTCAGATCCAGCAACGCTAACTGGCTTGTTGTACCCAAGTTGAAAGGCTCTACTGAGGGCGGTAGAGCTTTGAGTGTTATTGGCCCTAAGCTGTGGAATAAGCTGTCCCCGAATCTTCGTGCCGCACCGACTCTCCAGACATTTAAGTCCCAGCTTCAAACTAATCTGTTCTCTATGCTCAGTAAATAACTATTTTTGTCTCGATTTCTCTGCCTTCAGGTTTATGTTAATTATCTGTACTTGCTTGTTGTCTTGGGTTCCTGAAAGGCGCTATAAAATCTAAACATATTATTATATTATTTATTCTTATCAAGTACCTCAAACTTGTGCTTAAGTACAGTGCGTGAGTAAATACTACTTAGCCTCATTACATGTCAACCTCTGTTACCTCTTCTTTTCCTTTCCCCTGTGATTGATGTGTAATTTATTTAGTCATGAGATAATCTGGTAATATTTTTAAATATTGAAGTACAGATGAAAAAGTACTGGAATGAATGAATGTTAACGAGCTACTAAAGGGTCGTCAGATTCACGAAGCATGGAGCAACGAGGTTGAAACGTGTCACTCTGTGTCTCCTGGTGTCCTCGTCGTTGTGATCGTGCGATTTGTCACCAGCAGTTACCTGCAGAGTCTCGTTCACGCCGCAGGACGCTCGATGACTTAGTCCCGGTCACCACCAGTGTCGAGAGAACGCGTGACGTATTAGACGGCTCCTGCATCACTGACATCGCGTTAACACTAAACTTACTTTTAGCATCAGTGAGTTGTAAGTTGCTTGTATGGTGGGTGGCTAAATAGTGTTGAAGTTAAAGCATTCATTTCAGATGTGTTAGCTTTTACTATCTGGCTACTCACCTCTAGTAACTAGTACTACACTTTACTTAGCCGCTAGTATTCAGTATTAGTGTTTACTTGTGACTCCATTTAAAAAATCCATACACAGACAGCTGGCAGAAAATCGATGACAAAGAGCTTATTAGGAGAAGGCTTACGGAGTCCCGAAAGTCCCAAACTGTATATATTTTATTGTACTTATACTTAAACAATATGCTCTCCCTGCTGGGCCGGACTGGGGTGATAATTCAGCCCGGGACAATAGATCTCCACACGTTCATATTTTCTGTTTACCGCTTATGGCAGTAACATTACCTCTTAGTTTTATTACTACACACAAAAACTTCAAAAAACAAAAACCACCACCTCCCAAACAGCCAAAAACAAGTGTGTTGCGTTTCAACAGTTAGCCAGTTGCACTTCAGGACTGTAATCAAGCCTACAGGAATACATATTGGTACAGTACATATACTGTTTGTGCACTTCGTTGATCATCAGCAGGAACGGGAGCTACTTCCACCCGACCGAAAAGGGTGTCCAGCTCTGTATTTAATAGCTCCATGCAGACGCGATCTCCTGCCTTCCCGCAGGGCGTGATGAAGTGTCGGTGCCATTTATTCGTTCCTTAAAAGCCGAATCGGCTCGCGAAGAGCCGCTGGCGTTGAAAGCATGACGTGCCGAGGATGGGTTCGCACGCCTGTCCTTCTCTCCGCCTCCTGCGCCGTCCATCTTTCCTCCACCCTCGACGTGCTCGCACGCCACGCACTGCTGCGACCAATCGCTGTTATCGGATGAGCGGCAGAGATCACGCCACCGGGCTGAGAGCAGGTGGGGGGGCCGACGGTCTTCAGTCAACAGTGTCCTGACACTCGGTGCTCCGGCCTGTCGTCCAGGACGTTTGGCGCTCCGTTAGACCTCGATTAAACTGGAGTTAAATGTGCATTTTCTTCTCCCTCTGACCGACTGGATGTTCATTAAAACAGTAGAAAAGAGTCGTCCAACATTGTAATTGGACAAATATCAATGCAGAAGATAGTTTATGGAAATGCTAAACGTCGGCTGCTTCAACGTATCCATGAAACGGAGAAAAGACACAGACCCCCCCCCCCCCCTCATGCCGTCAGAGTATTGAACTGACACACACTTATTTTTTGTTTCTTTTCTCGCTGAGCTGTCTGAGAGCCGAGTCTCTGAGTGGCACAAAATCAATCTCTCGCTCGCACAGAAAGCACGGGGACACGCAGACACTTGCGTTCCTGTTGTTAGTGTAAACAGATGTAGACGCGGCGCTCTACACCCGCTCGAGTGCTGCGTGTCGGTTCAATTGATCCAGGTTTTTCTTTCTTCCCGGCTGTCGGAAAGCACAAAGAGCTTGGGCTGAAGGGTGCCCCTCTGTGACTTAGTGCTTTAACACGTGTTCGGTCTGTTGCGGTACTAACATCAACACATCAGGCAGGAGGCCAACAAGCGTGGCGCCGACTCCTGGTCACAGTAACGCGTCTCTCCTCCGCACATGTACGAGCTGTGCACGTGCGGACGGGGAGAGAGGAAAGGCTGACTTGATGAAGCCGTTCACTCTTTACCAGCTCTGTTGGACTGGATGGGGCTGCTGCTTTGTTGCAGAGCTAATTAGGGAAAAGAGATGTATTAAATATGCGTGTTTACACAATAGCTCCAGCAGTTTATTCTCTCTCTCGCACACACACAAACCGTCCTTCTTCCTCTGAAAAACAGACCTCTAACCCACAGCAGGAAACCCGCTACAGTATCAGTGGACTGAACAGCGGCGGCTGTTCAGGCAGAGCGCCTAACGTTGCATCAGGTGTTACTGTGCGTGTACCTGGAGCGATAAGATAAGATAAGACTTTATTTATGCCGAGTGAAGCTGTTGAGCAGCAGCTGCATTTCAACGGAAAGATTACAAATATCAACTCATATCAACGTAGTCGCTATGATAATTGTTTCCTTTGGGTGATTTATATGATTATGTGTGACTGATTCATCATTTTGCTGTATTAGATTTAAGTTCTTGTATAATATTATATTTATGCCTTCCACAGAGGCATGCTTTGTCCCCTGTATAAGAGCATCAGACAGTGTTATCCAGCTCTGCTCCGATTGGTCCAGTCTGAGAGAAGGTCGCCTCTCAACCGCCTGACTGAGTGATGAACGGTTGAGTTTGTGTCTGTATTTGCTTGTTCTGCCTTGTGATGGTTATGTGGCGACGCCTGACGAAGACCGCTGTTGGGTTAAACTAGCCGGGAGCTGACTATCAGTCAAGAGTGCAGATCTTTTGTCCGGCTTTTGCCTTCAGTTTGTGTTTTGATCGAGCGCCTGTAGAGGTGTCTTTTGCAACTAAGAGCCACCAAAGGTGTGTACAGCAAGTCTTCACTGCCAAATGAGATCAGAATACTGAATGAATAGCACACGTATTTGACTGTATTTATCTGCTATGTATGTATTTAAGTAACGGTGTTTGTTGAAACTGCGTCCCTGCTGTTTGTCCTGCATTGTTTTTAACGCTGCGGTCCAGCTAATGAAATTGTCTAAGTATAAAACCTTCATGGTTTTAAAATTCATGAGAGGAAGAGTAGTAATTGACCTTGTTTTCAGTTGGCGGGGTCCAGACGACAGTTTTACAGACGCCTCTTTTATAACAGTGCTCTATGGGGAAAAAATGCCTTTTGGGCTGTTTTTCAGTTGCAGTACTGCAAGTGGCCACGGGGACAAATTAGCTGCAAGACCGAGTAGCAGCGCTGTATCCGGCTCTCTTAATACACCCGTGTTCGCTAGCGTGCAGCCTTTTCTTCTCTGCCGTTGTTGGCGCACGGATGCGCTTCTTGGTGCGTTACCGCCACCAACTGTCGCTCAGTGGAAACTCTCTGGTGTGAGAGTTTCATGTCCGCTCAAGGCCTGCTGTGCTCCAGTCTGACACGGTCTACGCAGGAAGTGAACCAGGTTTTAACGAACCCTGGATGCCCAAAATGCAGGAAGAAAGCCAAAAGAATAAACTATGCTGTTCCCGCTGTTATTAGCAGCTGGTCTGCCGAGAGAGACAAAGTGCCAAGGCCACCTTCCACTTCACTGTCCAATGAGCTTTTTCCTCAAATGGCAGTCTGCTCCTGCTGTGTATATCTCGACTGTTATTTTGATGAATCGCTACACAGGGAGTGAAGCTATTTCCAAGAAACATTGCTAAACATTTCATAAAAGCAGTCTAAATAACCCTGCCAGTATGACCAAGAGCAGGGTCGTGTTTGGGACTGAATCCCAGAAGGCAGCAGACTCTACTCACAATTAAACATTTAAAAAAACGTTCCAACTGGTGTTCAGTGTGCTTTATTTACGTGTAGCACGGAACGAAAGCTGAACCTGCGAACTGCCAAAAACCCCGTAGAAAGGGAGACCCACACACGCAGCGGATATCGCAGGTGTCGGCGGTGTAGGACCATCGCAGAGGTGGAAACTCAAAGCGTGGAGCGCTGCAGGCTCCGTCTGCGGCGCAGGATAAGAGCCAGCGACGCATCGCTGCCTCCCAGACTCGTTCAGGCTCTTTCAAGAGGTCCTAGAAGCCTCGGGGCTGTCTTCTTTGCTGCCTGCCACATTTCCGGGACACCACACACAAACCCTCGCACACCGTTCTAAGTGCTTATATAACATTAGACAGGCTGCTGTTGGCCTCCCGGCTCCTCTGCAAAGCTCCCCCAGCTGCTGTCTTCTGGACCGAGCTGCAGGAGCGCCTCTCAGCGAGCGGCCTGACGTCACTCTGGTGCATATTACTAATTTCATTGTCATGGGTTTGTTTCAGCCACCAACTTTATTTTAAGTAGTCTGGACTCGGCTGCCGTGTTGCCAATGAGCTCACATCTGACAAACGCTGAGTGGCTTGTGTGAGTGACTCAGGAGAATCCGCCGCTTTCACCAGTTTTCTCATGTTTTGAATTTTCTCTCAGGCGAAATTGCAACTTACAAGCAGTGCAGACGTGTGCAGTTAGTCTGCTGTTATCCAAACCTACGTTTTTCGCTAATGGATTGTATATTTCATTACTTCGAAGCAATTATGACCTGTCTGTAATGAAGTCGGACGGAGGTGTAATCTTTTGGACGCCTTGGCCGCGTCAGGCCCTTGGCGGAGTGCCTTTAGACAGCGTGCTGATATGTTGGCACAGACAGATTAAGGGTTTTTTACTCAATTCAAATTTCCTTTATGGGTCTCCGGAAGCAGGAGTCTCCAAACTTCTTCTTTTCACTCTGCGATGTCATTTTCATGAATGAACCCTTCCTGACATATGAGGCGGGATGCGTGGCGCTTATACGATATTATTGGGCCGTTAATTACGCTAACGTACGCTTCTCATGAACGCGCGCTCAGTTACGCACAGCAGGCGTTCATCATGCTTACGTGGGTCATTTAAACTTAAACTTCAAACTTTATTGTCACATATACAATTATACACAGTACAACGTCTATTGAAATTCAATCTCTGCATTAAACCCAATTATCAGGAGCGGTGGGCAGCTGAAGCGCCCCGGGGAAACTGGGGTTCAGCGTCGTGGCCAAGGACACTTCGACATGTGGCTGGAGGGAGCCGGGATCGAACCGCCGACCTTCCGATTGGTGGACACAGGTAAGTTAGGAGCGTTTGCTGAATCAGACGTGTCCCACCCCGTACGAGCCCTCCGAACGGGAAAAAAAAAAAAAAGAGAAAGTTGAGATAAGATATGAAACTGTTCTTGCATGAGGCCCATTGGCTGTTAAAAGCACCTCAGAGAGCCTCACTGTTGCGCCTTCATCACCACGAACACACACTGGAGTTGATCCTGACTCAGCCCCAAACACTCACTACAGCGCCACATGGGGATTCATCCGCCGCCGGAAATAGTCCCCAACAAATGCTCCATTTCCTCCTGTTTGTTTAGTAAAAACTACAGCAAGAAGATGCTTTAAGAAGTTACTGAGCCTTTTTAGAAACTGAAACTATATATATTTTTAGGTGTTTTTAAAGATCTACATCTTCAGTAGGAGCCAATGGGCTGAGAGCCAATGACAGGGTAGGGAAATGGGTTTGCTCTGAGGGACGGACTTGTACTTTGAGTTCTGTTATCACCGCGAGGTTAGGCAGACGGTGGAGACTCTTTGCACATAACCCCTCGTAAAACCACATCTTGTTGTTTTTACACTTCGGTTTTCGTACAGATGGAAGAAAGAAGATATGACGTCTCACTCCCTGAATCTGAGAGGTTTCTGTAGGCAGATCTGGTTAACTTCAGACAGAGCCAAGCTAGCCGTTTCTCCTGTTCCCAGCCTACGTTAAACTAACCGGGTGCTTGTTGCTGTTTGATATTTACTCTCCAGACACGAGAGTAATATCGATCCTCCCATCTGACTCTCGGCAAGAAAGCGAGTAAGCGTATTTCCCAAAATGTCCAACTATTCTTTTCAAGACAACTGAAGCAGTGCTGGTGCGGCGGTTGTTCATCAGCTCCTTCCCCCTGCACTCTCCCTCCTCCCAGCTCATCTCCTCATTCTCTCAATTACCTTCAAACACTGTGGCAACCTGCTTGTGTATGGCCGCCAGATCACTGTAATTGGTCCAAATACATTCCCAGCAGCACCAGCGGGAGAAAGAAATGCGCCGGCACCCCCCGAATACTCATGTGCAGCATTCCTAACATTTGCAGTGTGTACAGCGTTCAAAACATGGTTTTAATACGCAGCACCCTAAATGTCGATGTACAGTACCACAAATATTAACATACAACACCCTAATTATTAATATACTGAAACAGCACCCCAAATATTAGCACACCTCCCACTAAATATAAATAAAACTTAAACCCACATTATTATATACAACACCCATGTATTATTTACAGCCCTCAAACTGGAGTCCTGTAAGTATTCGACAGGCTGAAGGTATCAAGATAGGGGAAGAAATCTCTCTTCTTCAACATAAGAAGCTCTGTGTCCCAGGTCTTCCTCTCCTCCCAGCTGCAGGGCATCGGTGTCGTTCATATTCAGACTGAAACACCTGAGGGTGAGTCTCTGACAGCTGAGCGAAGCTCTGTGCGGCCGACCTGGATACGAAATGTATTCCTGTCCCTTCAGTTTCCCAGCCTCGGCGTTTTACAGCCATACATGCATCGCAGTAAACACACAAACACACTTTCTCGTACAGTATGGACTTTTCCCCAAACAGGCTCTCACACGCACACATTTCAAACAACAAACACTCCGTCTGCTGTCAGACTGCTTCCACAGTACACACACACACACACATTTTGAACAACCAACTTCTTTCACAGTGTTTCCTCAGCCTGCAAACACACACGCGTACGTATGAAAGCCACAAACGCAGCAACTCGACGTTCAAACTTTCTCTCACTCTGGCTGGATCCACCTTTTCTGTGTACATGTGGAGAGGTCGCACCACATCCCGAGGAGAGTCGATCGCATTTTTAGCAGGTTTAGCTCACCGTCTGTACTGATCTACCAAAATATATTAAATGCTAGAACCGCCAAGGGGCCTTTTTCTTTGTTGTTTTTTTTGGGGCTTTTTTTTTTACCCCCGTAGCGTTATCAAATCCATGTAACTCTGTTAAAATAAAACCCCCGACATATCTCAGTTCGTGACTTTTCCTTCACGAACACGTGGACAAACATCAGCGTGATAAAGCTGCGTGAGTGACCTAAAGTGACAGAAACCATCTTTGGGGGGAAAATGTATCTGACGTTTAGTTTGAGTTTTTAGTCTGGCTCAAGTCCCGTTAATGGACATGCAGGGGGGCGGGGTTTATGACCTATACTGCATGTCGTCCATCTTTATGCCATCAACGGCGGACACCTTCAGCTGCTGCAGCCGGCGATCTCGGAGCCCAGCGTGTTGCGGGGTGTTTACACGGGAGAGCATGTCAAGGCTAAAATGAGTTCCAGGCATCGCGGAGCTTCGGATGTAGTTCCTGCGAGGCAGAAGTGGACTGCAGATTTGTGAAGGCGCGACGAGTCAAGTCTTTAGAGCCCAGCATAATGAAATACCTTTTTATTCTCTCCTGCTGCTCTGACAGACGGCGCGCACTCAGAGCCAGGGAGGGAGCTGTCAATCAAGCAAAGGGAGAAGGAGTGTGTGTGTGTGTGAGAGAGCAAATAAAACCATCTGCACAATAAACTGTGTTCCCGTAAATCCACATAATGTGTGTGTGTGTGTGCGCGCGCGCTACAGTGTGTCTACAGATACATTCGTTCGGTGTCTGGTTGTCTTGATGTGGCGTTTCGGCTGCCATGGCAACAGCTGCTGTCGCTCTGCTCCCGACTGACATTGATCGGCAGCGATTGGCTGCCAAATTCCTGTCAGACGTGCAGGAAGCAGCTGTAATTGGCTGCGACGCGAGAGCCGAGGGGAAGCCGGTCGGGCTCTGCTCTCGGTGACCAGCGCAAAGGTCGGCCGGCTCACCGGACGCGTGTCCGTGCGTGCGCGTTGCTGTACTTCTGTCTTTGCGAGGACCAATTTTAGCTTTAGGCCGACAGTGGGGACATGTTTTGAAAGTGAGGACATTTTTTGTGATGTCCCGAGTTCTTCAAAAGGCTGTTTAATACTCGGCTTTAGGGTTACGGTCAGAATCAGGATGGGGGGTTAGGGTAGGGAGCTGGGAAACGTTATGTGTGACATCTTTACACCATCGGAGGAAACTGCATACGTACATGTTCATTGCTAAGGCACTCCTAGGTACATTGCCCTCTTGTATTTCAAAACTTCTAATGTTTTATACAAATAGTTACTGTTCTAGATCCCCATCGTACATTCGATTAGAAGTTCCAAAGGTATATTCTGAATTTGGAAAACATGCTTTTGCATTTTATGGGCTTGGAATGATGCAAAATATAGTTAAATTCGAGATACTACCGCCTCGGAGTACTTTTAAATGCCTTTTGCAAAGTGCTTCTAACGAGTCTTGTAAGTGCTTTTCTTGACTGTATGTTCACGAATTGTTTTGTATTTTTATGATTTCTGTGGTCATGTATGAAACTCTATGTGCTGCCGTCTTGACCAGGTCTCCCTGGAAGAAGAGGTTAATGAATGGGATCTCCTGGTTAAAAAGGATAAATAAGTAAAATAAAATAAAATGAGCAGGGAAACTCCGCACTGGTGACGCTGCTTTAGGGATGGCGACGTCTCTCCGTCGGTCTGTCGGACTTCCCCTTTGCTCCACACTGAAAATTCTCAACAACTATTGGATGGATTGTCATGAAGTGTGGTTCAGACATTCATGTTCCCCTCAGGATGAACTGTAATAACTTTGGTGATCCTCTGCCTTTCCATCTGGCGCCGTCACCGGGACAAAATCGTAATTCGTCCAACACTTTGGTTTATGACCAAATAAACTAGTGACTTTCCCATCAGATGTACTTAGCATGCTAACACGCCAGGCTAAGATGGTGAACATGGTGAGCATTTCTCTTTTTTGAGAGTGTTTGGCCTCCAGCAGCTCCTGAGGGAAACATCTGGCTCTTTAGCTGCTAAATGCTGCTCCATGTTCACCTGCTGCTCTCTGACTGAGTCGGTCTGCGGTTTGGAGCCGAGCAGGTCGCGAACGGGGGCTTTATCAATAAGAGCCCTAATAAGAGCTGATAATGATCGCGATGAGAGCCCTGAGACTGAATCAAAACAGTAAATCTATGGGCCGCAAGACAAACAAAGACAGAAAATAAGAGCTGAGGGACGCTGGAGATTCAGGTGATGATTCTCGGTTTGTTCGTCAATGCGAGCAACCCCCGTTCACGTTACAGAGAGTTACTTGATCCAGATGCGACAAATTGTCTCTTGGGTGAACTCATTTGTTTAGAGGTTGAATGCGCCAACACATCAATTTGAAAATCTAATTTAGAAATGGTACATATGGCATATATACATATTTTTATTACTCCGTCCCAGAAGCATCTCATGACTCATGTATTTAGATGTTCAACATGTACTTTGGCCGATTTCCTGATCCACAGCCTCCACCAGCTCTCCAGCTGAAGCCAAATCCACCATCTGGAGCCATTTTGTTGTCCTCGCAGTTAGAAGAATAGAAATGGGGGACAGCGAAAGGTCAGGAAAGGTCAGAACTCTTGTTGAAAGCATGCGAGTGTATAGATGATGGCGTCTGATGTCCCAAAGGCATGGCAGTCCGAAAGGCACAGTCAACAGTTCGGCCTCGGAAGTAACCGGCGAGATGGGGGAAAACAGGACGGAGCCACCTGATCTCCATCGATCGCCGGGCAGCAGAAACATAACATCCTATTATAAGGACACGTCACACATGCGGACGCCCGGGACGCCTTGAATCTGACCAACACACCTGCGCACCTTCCCCGTCGCCTAAAACGCTTCTTACGGGGACTAACGCCAGGTGGTTGGTGCAGATACGCCGGTATAGCCGCCAAGAAGGGAGGAAGGCCCGTAGCCTGGCGGTCGCCCAAACCATGTTTTCTAGACAATGTATTTCGACAACATGTAAAAACAAACAGTGCGATAGCAAACAGCAGACTAAGCAGACAACACGGAGACAGACGGCAGTCACTGTGTCCAGCTGCTGTTCGCCAAGGAATAGTTCCTGCTCTTAACTCCCCCTAAAACCACTTTTACATTTCTCTTTTATGTACCCTACAGATTACACAAACCAGAAACAAAGTGTGAAAGAAACAAAGGTCGCAAATAAGCGGATTTCCAAAAATGTTGAACTTTTCCTTTAAGATACTTTCAGCAGTTTTTAGTGGCCACACACCCCTCACTTCCCTGGGAGGCTTTTATCATCCAATCATCTACAGGATGTGTTGACTTTCACTACTGTTTTTAATAATTAAAGGCTTCATTTATACAGAACCGTTCAAAACAGTTACAAAGTGCTGTACATGGGAAAACCGAGATAAAACAATTCGGCACAATAAATTCAACTAAATCAGCCCTCTAAAAGCACAGAGAACGTAACGCTAAACAATAGGAGATAGATAGAGGACACAGAACAGATAAAACACATGAGAAACTAAAAAGTTTAAACACTGGTCATTACTTGAATATCAGCTCTGATCTGATCACTTGACTTGAGTGCTGTTAAAGCATGAAACTCCACTTCAGAAAGAATCCTGAGGGAACAAAGAAAGAAAGTAAAGAAATGAGGAAAGGAGAAGGAGGAATGAAAGAAGCCCGAATGAGAGGTGGGAAAGAAGGGACAAAGCACAGAAATAAATAATGAAAAGAAACAGAGGAGGAAAGAAGAAAAAGATGGAATGATGAAGAGAAAAAGGAAATATGTGTAAAGAAAGAAAAATGGTTCCTGCAAATGAAATCCTTTGAGCCAAAATCAGGTGATTTATGTCTGTGAACTATGTCTGTAATAAGTCTGTCCCTTCAGACTGTGATCTTTCAGACCAAGAAAAGACGGAGAGCGGATGTCAGAGGCAGACTGAGGGAAACTTGAGTCAGACGAAGTCAGAATTTAACAGGCTTTTCTTTCCGATGCCACCTTGAAAACCGAAGCGTGCCGCTGCCTGGAAGTTCGTCTTCCCGCAGTGATTCTCTGGTATTCACCACCACCTGCACTGTGCTGAATTTATCCTGCAGAAGTGCTGTGACTGCACTGGTGACCACTAGGGAAACGTCCACATTAATACATTTTACCTGCAGCTCTCTGATAACAGAGGAAATGTAATGCACTTATTACATTTAAAGGGTTAGTTCCTGGTTCACTTTCATTAGATGAGAAGATTGATGCTACTCTCATAGCTGCACATTCAATAGCCTATGTAGCTACAGCCAGCAGCTTAGCTTAGCATAATGAACGGAAACAGAAACAGCTAGCTTGGCTCTGTCCAAAGGTAACAAAATCCACCTACCAGCACCTCTAACACTCACTGATTATATCTTGTTTGCGGAATCAAAAACCATCGTACAAAGTCCTCCTTACGTTTGTATCACTGTCCTCTCTAACATCCCTTACCTGTTCTGTCATCTGTAGCCTAATCGAGAGTCGATCTGCAGCCACGCTGGCAGCTCTGTGACGCTCAGAGTTGTGAGCTAAATGCTAACATCAGCGTGCTAACATGCTCACGATGACAATGCTAACATACTGGAGTTAAGCAGGTACAATGTTTACCATGTTCAACATCTTAGGGTAGTGCGTTAGCATGCTAACAATTGCTAAAGGTCGATGTCATTAGTTTTTGCTGGTAGGAAGTAAGTTGGTAGGATTCCTCCTCTGAGGGCCATAAATGTCTGTACAAAGTTTTCTGTCAATCCATCTGATAATTGTTCAGATATTTCAGTCTGGACCAAAGTGGTGGACTGACCCACCAACTAAAAACAACTATTAATTAGCAGTTGTTGCAAACAATTAGTGTGAGATGAAGGTTAACAGGTAGTTTATGTTCCATAAAATGTGAAAGCTTGTCATATGAATTATACATTTATTCATGATTTTCATACGAGATACGAAAAGCCACTATGTGAAGGATCTGAAAACGTCATCCAATGGTGGGAATTAAGAATGACAGCAGTGCACTCTGCTAAACACTGATCCAACCTGCACCAATTTTCATTGGATTTTGTCAACTAAAAGAAAAGAATAGTTAATTCATTAGTTAGATAATTCATCCCAAATTGATCATCTTGTTGATAGTGCTGCAGGCTCACTGCAGGTGATGCTCAACTGTATTTCCCCTCTAAAAAAAAGATGATAATAAAACAAAAGGAGGTTAGATCCATGGTATAATTCCCAAAACCTGCAAAATAAAGTAAACATCGCGAAAACGTGAAATAAATGCCATTCCACGAATCTGGAAGAAGCTCGTTTAGATAGTCTTAAAACATAAAGGAAGGCCCACCATAGTGGCAGAGCAGCCTACTACTCATCACTAATAGGAGATAATAAGAACAAACCCAGGTTTACTTTCAGGCTGACAGAGGGCTCCATTGAGCCATGTATTCCTGTAGCCCTCACGACTTCATGAGCTTCTTTGATTGTACAATTTTAATCGTTAGAGACTAAATTCATCACGTCCCCTCAGCTGGCAACGACTTATCCTTAGAAAACAGCTGTAAAACCTGATTTATATTTAGACTGCTTTTCTCCCATCGATCCTTCTTCAGCTAACTAATGGTCCCCATCCCAACTAGGCTGCTAAAGAAGTTTTACCCTTACACCGCGCCTTCGCTGACTGTGAGCGTCCGACTATCGCGTCGCGTAACATCTGACGCACTCTGTCCACTCTGAATCCGATAAATATGCACATCTGTTGTTATGTAGACAGACCATGTACCTATCAGCTGTGCACTCCAGATCAAACTGGAGTGGTTAACCACTCAAGAAAAAGAAGTACGCGCACCCGCAAACTTGTTATGTTTGTTGGCCTACTTTTTAAAAACAGACAGAACGTTTTATATTGTGATATTTAGATGTTCCTTTACTGCAAACTCTACTGAGCATCCTGAAAGAAAACACACACAAATCAATCTTCTTACTAGAAACTTCCAGCCCCTGGCAATCCCCCTCCAGCCATCTACCATCTTATTTAGGTTAACTCCTCATTTAATTTCCTGGTCCATGTCGCAAAGCTTTCAATACAAGCGACAGGGAGAAATAAAAACTGGGTTTCCCACAAACGTTCAGCTCAAAAGCTGCGTTCCTCTCAGCAAGTTAGGACACTCCAATAGGAAACAATATTATTGAACTGACTTTGTCGCGGACGCTCGCGTCGCACAGTGTTAGTTGGCACTTATTTACTAGATGTGATCAATCGGTCTTTATTAACAGGCTCTGTTACACAGTCCTTTAAAGTAGCTGTAATTAAACCCCTTCTTAAAAAGCCCGCTCTTGACCCAGGGGTTTTAGCCAACTATAGACCTGTATCTAACCTTCCCCTTCTCTCTGGGATCCCTGAGAAAGCAGTCGCCAATCAGTTGTGTCACTTTCTATATTACAATAGTTTATTTGAGGATTCAGTCAGGATTTAAAAGGGTTTTCTTTTGGGTAGTTTTTCTTTAGTTGAATCCAGGGTCTAAGGACAGAGGGCGTCGTATGTTACAGACTGTATACCCTTTGAGGCAAAATTGTGGTTTGTGATGCTTGTTGGGTTTCTGTAAATAATATCGGATACGGTCTAAACCTGCTCTATAGGAAAAGTGCAATGAGATCATTTGTAATGAAATATAAATACAATTGAATTAAATTGAATGGTAGGCTAAGCTAACTTCATATTTAGCATGCAGACATACACTCAGCATACAGAGTGGTATCGATCATCATAACTCTTGTCAAGAAGGCGAATAAGGACCCAGTTTAAAATCAAATGAACACATGATAGTTGTGGATAGAAGGTACTGATAGGAATGTGGAGGTGCAGGAAGGTTCCCCACTGGTCTAGATACGTTCCTGTCCATCTTTTCTTTACACAACTCAACGGGATGTTGAACTTTAGTAATAGCAGGTTTTAAGGGCAGTCTATATATTTGAGCCAAGAGATTATTTCCCTTGAAAGGCATGAGGATTGTGGCACTTTAAATTGTCCCTTTAAAAAAGGTATAATGGTCACTTGAATTTGTGCTCTAATTGATGCTTTTCCCGGAGGAACATCTTCTATACGTCTCAGACACATTATTGTACTTTGACTTCTGACTCATCTGTCACATCATTCCCATAATTTCTCCGTGAAATTCTTCCTAATGGTGCAGCAGCAGCAGAAGCCATTAAGCACTGTGGTACAAGGGGTATACAGAAAGGACTTGTACAGCATCTGGGTGTGTAGGGTAGTCAAGGAGAGTCTGTTTGAATTTAACAAGTCCCTTTGGGCTGGAGTCCATGATGCCTCCACCATCAAGTTCATTAGGACCCTGTTAGTATCTTAAAGGACGGTCTGAACTGAATCAGGAGGGAACCCCTCGGAGCAAATAGGAGACAGAGTGTGGGCAAGGAGAGGAGAAAAAATGATGTGGAAATGGACTTCAGCTTTATTAACAGTTAGTGTTTCTCCTCAGAATCTTCCCCACTTCCCAGAAACCGGTCACACACACACAGCGTGGCTGGCGGCTGCGTGTGTTTTCACACCTACGGCCCATAAACCTCAGAAACCATCTATCACACCAAGTGGCAAAAAGGAATTTTCACCAAGCGGACGTTCGGAAATAAATGTAGACTGGAAGCTTTTTATTTCACATGTGGAAAACTGTGTCCTGTTGTACAGTTTCCAGCCTACATACTGACCCCAAACTCTGAAGCCTCCACCAGTTTACTTATATCCCACTAAGCCACAACAGAGGCCCTTCAATGAGCGTCTATTCAGCATTAGTGGTGCAAACGGGTTTGAAGAACACACACAACACATTGTTCAGCAGTCATCACCACTGATACAGAAGTTGTGCTTTTGTTTTTAGCAGCTGGCAGCAGGCCTCTTGGGATGGAAACGTCTGTCGGTCAGTCCTCTTCCAGGCTGAAATACCTCATCAACATTTGGATGGATCGCTGTGACATTTTGTACCTAGACACTCATGGCCCCCAGAGGATGAATCTGACTTTTCATCTAGCGCCACCATGAGGATGTTATTTGTGCTTCTGAGTAAAACATATCTGCAACTATTGGATGGATTCTCATGAAATTTTGGTACAAACATTTGTGTTCCCCTCAGGTTGAATTGTAACAGCCCTAACCCTTTGAAGAGGTAATGAATGACAAATGCTGTCCTCCTTCTGAAAAACTGCTGTCCAAGTGCTCTTGGTATTCCCAGCATTCCAGGAGAGCTGCACAGTGATCAGTCAGTATTAGAAACATGAACGTGAAGCAGGCCGGGTATGGAAATAGCACACAGCATCCCTCCCAAATCAAATAAACCTATGGGTTTTAAAAAAAAATAAAAAAATCCCTTGTAAGTACAGAACTCAGCGGGGGATTTCAGTGCACATATTTTTACTGTCTGAGCAGCCTGTGTGACCATGTGGTCCTCCTGGTTCAGCTGCAACTCTGTGAGGAAAGAAAAGGACTTTTGGAGCTTTTTGTCACACCAGATCTCAGACTGCGGTCCTGTACGCGTCTTTGCCCGCAGCGAGATGTGAAATTGGAAACTAGAATACAAATTAATTTGGAAAAGCACAGCGTCGTGAAACAAAAACACTATTTGTAGTCGCAGCAGGCAAACTGCTCACGGCCGGAGAGCCCAGATGCGATGATGATTTATTTATCAAAAACTAACAATCTGGGAAGCGAAAAAAGATGTGTTGTTAATTCAAAATCTCTGTATCATGTAGAGCAACAATCACCGTGGCAACATCCCTTTTTATCTTTTACGATGGCGCTGAGATATGCGTATGTGTATTCGCAGCCATCCTCAAGCTGTTACATTAAATATCCTGCTCTGCTAATAACCAGCACACACCTCTTCTTACCGAATCCAAGAGCAGGGTAGACCTCTCTCTCTCTCTCTCTCGGACACTTGATCAACACTGGTACAATATTTTACAAGCAAACACTGTTTTGGCCCTGAAGACAGCCGTTACATATCAAGGCAGTGACGCAACAAGAAACCTGCAGCGTCCTGATGTTGTTCTGGAAAAACACTTATAGACAAACTATAGACTACTACAGCAAAAGGCCATTTCAGCGGCTCAGGTGGTTACCCTTAAACCCTTGAAGCTGTTCAACTACGACTCAGTGTGGTACATAATGTGGCCCCCCAGTAGCCACATCAGCAGGTTCAAACGCCGTTAAACCATATACAACTAGGAAGCAGCGTTATGTTAAAAATACCAAACTTTATTATACGTAAGTATTATTTTCTTGAATAAAAACATCTTCAAACACAAGGAAACAAGTTGGTTGGCCCCCAGCAGCACATTAAAAGGTCAGACACACACCATCTAACACATCCCTGTTCAATTAAAGTGGCAAACAAACACACCAACCTGGTGCGAGCTCACAATCTGCACACTGTTTACTGAGCCAGCTTACACCAACGCGGGGTGGACACTAAAGCCAGCATTTGAATCAAAAGCAACAAACAAAGAGAAACACCACCGAGGCAGGGGCTCCCTAGGAAACAAAACAAAACATAATCGACGCCCATACACCTGCTCCTCACAACTGACACAAACCAGAAAGAAAATGCACTCGAAACCCACCAGCTTCACAGCAGATCCCCGGTCAGATTCCCCTCCGACGACCCTCGTACACCAAAGCTCAAGGAGCTCTACAACACAAGCACAGACATGCAACACCCACGGAATACAAGAAACCACTCAAACGTAAACATGCAATAACCTCGTACAGGGCGGTCCTTCAGCACCCACCGCTACACCAAGGTAAGCTGCCTCCCAGACACTCGGCTCTCCCACACTTAATGTATCGTCATTCCCTTGCGACCAACAGGGATGCCATAAAATGGTTACACACCAGGTAGCTTACGCACGACGAACCAAGAACAGCGGATGTTCTGGCTTCCGTCAGCATGGCGCGGGTAACGTCGCTCAGCATGCCGGGCATGGAGCTGCATACGGCTCAACTCAATTTACTCATATTAGCGGGCTGTTCAACAAACAGCCCTCGATGGAGGAGACAAAGCCCAGAACAGAACCGCTGGCTCACCAACAGGTGAGACACCTTTTCCGACGACACGTTGCCACTGTCCTGCTTTTGAGGAGTTAATGATTGTCCCTGTCTGTGTTTTGGGCCTCAGTCCTGTGGCCAATAAGCTGAGCTATGCTAGCCCCATATCTCAACTTTTAGTTCCAGTGTCTTTCCCACATTACCATGACAT
>CM022488.1:1928015-1942641 GCA_011952105.1 Coreoperca whiteheadi | reverse complement strand
AGCTCCACTCCTTTCCTTTCTATTTAAACGGCTGAAACTATCAGCCAGGAGCAAAAGTACATGTAAATCACATTTCAGGCCGGCACTCAACACATTTTCCTGGAACGTTCATGTGTATAGAGGCCTGTTTAAAGTATTTACTTAAAATGAATGCAAGAAGAAAATGTATGAGTGCTTGTATGAGTGTTTGCTCTAACACATTTACATACATTTAGTCCACGCGTGTATGAATTCCATAACTACGCTTGCGTCTCACTCATGTTTTATGCATGTAACTAATGCAAAATGTCTTTTTAGGGTCCTCACCTGTCCTAAGGGGCCAGGTACTGGGCTCGGAGCGCTACCGAAACAGCAGCGCTGTGGCTGAACGCAGCCGGCAGGTATCGAGGGGCTGAAGTGCTGCGTTTGCTTTGCAGCTGGTGAAGAGAGAAGCAATGGGCAAAAAACCCCCAACATGAACCACCTGGAAAGGGGTTTATATACTGGTGGAGGCTGGCTGATGGGGAGCAGGTGTGTAATCAGGGGAACGACAGAAGCCCCATGCTCACTGAGGGTGACTGGTGGTCAGGATGTGTGAACGCCAGCAAAGACTCAGAACAGATTACTCCATAGAGTCTAAACCAGGGACGTCGTTAGGCATATTTTAGGGGGACTGAAGGTGCCCCAAAATGTTCCTAAGCCCCCCTACATGATAGTAAGAATTTATCAATAACCGTATCCTCATTCATATTTAGATGCAACAAATGATAAATATCGAGCGTCAAAAAATAGTCGAAAAGTCGGAAGTTGGACAGAAGTCGTCGTGGTCTCGAGATGACGCACCGGTGTGAACTGTGGCAGCTTTCAGAGCGCTGCAGACCGGATCATCTCGTCTCGTCGTTACTCCAGCTCGGTCCGAACTCGCTGTGCTGTCAAACTTCACTGGGACCTTAAAATTCTGGTTCTTGGGTTAAACTGTGTGCAAGCCAAACTACACAGCCAGATTACACTCTGAGTGAACCAATCCACAGCCAGTTACAGTGTAATTAGTGTAATGAAACAGCATTCTGTGGACAACTTGTCTCATACAGAGAGGAATTAGATATAGCATGCTTTTACTCTATCATACATGTACATGAGCAGACAGACAACATTTAAGTCATTGCTCATAGTAACTCATCAGGAGCAAAGTGTGGCCTAATTAAATCCCGCCATGCACACATGTGATGTGTCTAAAAGCTACATCACAGTGACTTTTCTTTAACCGAGTAGAAATGGAAGAAGAAGATATGTCCGTCACGTTTTACTTGCTAACATCTTGGTTTCTGGACTGGTTGTTGACATAAGTGTAGCTCCAGATGTGAGTGCAAAGATTTAGCAAACGCAAGTTACAAAGCCCCCCGCTGTGTGCCACTCCCAGTGACGTCGCTGGTCCTAACAATGGTATCCTTAAGATATATGTCTAAGAACAGTCAACACCCAGGAAGTTGTGGGAATGTCACAGGAAGTATAGATTTGTAGTTTTATTCTACCTTAACGTAACCAGGAAATGTTTTCACCACTTGGGTCCAGACTGAAATGTCTCAGCAGCTATTAAATGGATTGCTATGACGATCAGACATTCACGTTCCCCTCGGGATAAACTGTAATAACTTCGATGATCCTCTTAATTAATAAATGAATCTGCTACCACAGGCCCTGCTGCTCTACAGATTCTGCGTTCAGCGGGATGGAAATTGCACTCTTTGAAGTGAGAATGAAGTGGTCTGAACTGCAGGGAATCTCCACGTCGTTTTAATCAGCATCTGAGTCTCGCCTGCTTTTCAGCGGGGCGGAAAATGAGCTGCGAGTGTTTCCCCGAGACCCCAAGGTCGTTAGTGCACACCAGAGCTCTTGCCAGAGGTGGAACAAGGAAGAAGGAATCGAACCCCATTTTGACCCGCTGACTGATTTTTCAAAATAAAAGGTCACTGGCACATATCCTGACACACACAGAGACGCACTTGTTGGAGGGCTATGATGCAGAAATCCTTCTTTGGAAGTGTTTCTCTCACGTATATGAACATACTGTACACACTTGTGTGTGTTTTGAAGGGACCAGCCACCCTCACCTCCCTGAAGGACCACTAATAGCTCACAGCTGACACACATCTGACCATCTCTGCCTTACGACACGTGTTTCAGTGTGCTCTCCAACCTGATTTTGAATGCATACGTGTCTACGTGTACGTTCTGTGGCCACAGATTAAAGCTCTGATCTGTCTGTCTTTTATTTGGTTGTTTGTTTGCCGTGACGGTGACAGAGTTGTTGTCGTGCTGTGTTCAAGATGAGCAGATTCATGCAAAACTGGATGGAAATATTTGGAAAGCACGTCCACAGCTTGCGGCTCTGGAGGCCGCGCTTTGAGCTAAATGTCGGAAACGCTAACACGCCTCACGCGTTGACCCTGAGACTCACGCAACTGACACTTTTCAAACGCTCTCCCGCCACACGAAGAGAGGACAGCAGCAGCGTGCAGCCGGGAGTCATTCAGACCGTCAGAAATATCTAAATCCATTATATTGTAATTTACTCCCATGCATGCTGCTCAGTCAGCAGCACGGCGTCTTGAGGCACTGGGTTGCTATGGTTACGGGGACGCTCTGTCTGTCGCTCTGAAATTCCCAATAATGGGTTTTTACATTGGTAAACTCTGCAAAATCATGAATGTAATTGCACCTCAGTGCTGAAATCTAGTAGCTAACATTATACAGGTTTGCCAACATGTTCTCAACAGGTAGATATAATATATACATCTGCACACAGGACAAAGTCTGAACATCAGGCTTTTTTCCCAAAGCACAGTTTAGTTAGCCTTTAGTTGACAAAGGCGCGCACACACCCACACCGCTCCTAAATCAAAAAACAGCTTTCATGTATGCAGAGTTTTTCTTCAGATTACATAAATGGGCGGCTGACAATCCACAATGTCTTCATGAAATACAGTCACCACAGAAACATAGTACACGCAACCATTCAGTCGGCGCCTGCATGTCAGCAGTATGCGAGGAGCGAGTTCAGAGTCCTGATAGCAGCTGTTTGCGAAAGCACCTCTGACTTAATCAATAAGAAAATATGACAAATCCAAACAAAGTAGTGCAGCTAAGAACTCTTTCCTCCTCTTCTATTTCTAGGCTGGCTTTCTAGTTTTATAAAATCTAGTTTGTTTGTTTTCTGGACAAAGTCATCCTGCGGGACCCACTGTCTTTGTACGTTACCTTTCTTGAAATGTTTGTAGATCTACCTACTTGCCAACCCTCCAGATTCTCCAGAGAGTCCCATTTTTCAATGCCGCTCTTGCAAAAAAATGACTTGATAAATTGACTAAAATGCAGGAAAAGCCCCTCTGAAATTAACAGTTGTCTGGGGGAAGATGCCCAGACACTGTTAGGCGTGGTCTCCTGGTTTAGGCTACGATGTCTGGAGGTTGGCAGGTATGCTGATCAGCCATACTTATTCATCACTGACCGTGATTATTTCAACTAAAACATGCTTTAAAATTTGGCTGCTGTACTTTTTAAACATAACTACTGGGGGTTGAGGCGCGACGTCGCAGAAGGCCTGCACCACCTTCACCGACACTGAATCTCACTCCAAACATAACTGAAAACCTGGTAAACCCCTTTCAGTGACAATGCTGACACGCTGATGTTCAGCAGGTATAATGTTCACCATGTTCACCATCCTAGGTTAGCGTGTTAGCATGCTAACATTTGCTGATGAGCAGTACACACAGAATGCAGCTGAGGCCGATGGGAACGTCATTAGGTCCACATGTTGACCTGATGGTGGCGCTGGATGGAAAAGGTAAAGCTCACCAAAGTTGTTATGGTTCATCCTGAGGGGAACATGAATGTCTCAACCACATTTCATTATTTAATTCATTTATCTAATTAAAAACATTTCAGTGGTCAAGTTGGCGTGAATAACACAAGATGAAAGTTTGCTTCATGATCAGGCCGAACGAACCCTTAGAGTAGACTTTTTATGTAACTACAGCATCTTCCAAATGATTTTTAATGGCAGAAGCTTTAGTTTGCAAACGAAAGAGACAACGTCAGACAAAAGCGTCTGTTTCAGGACCTACACATGCTCTCTTTCACCGCAGTCAGTATCAACAGTGATGCCAGTCCTTAAACCTTCCCAAGAGTCTGCTTCTGAAACATGTAACTCATGGATATACAGTGTGACCTTTGTTTGCAGGCTTGGCTAATTTCCATTTTTATCTCTGGGACGTTCCTTTGGTGCTCATCGATTTACTTAATTTGTCTCATTTATTATTCGTGGTGGTGTAACTTGCTCGTGCAGACACCTCATCAATATGCTGGCCTAATTACAACACCCAATATAACCACCCAGGCACAAATATAATTATGAAATATGTGTAGCTTATAAAAGGTGGCAGACAGAGGAACAAGAACAAGAGTGAACTAAAGTCCAGTTTCTCTGTCGAGTTCAAGTGTTCCCCTCCATCCCACTAAATATCCTCTCTGGCTTCATTTCATTTCTGCTTTAATTAAATTTTCCGCTCGGAAAGTAATAGAGAACCGATTACTGCGATGAAACATGATGGTGGAGGTACCATGTCATGTTCAATGAGTGGGATGTGATGGGGATTAATAAACTGATGGAGCCTGAAGCGCCGCTGCATCTTGGCTCCGCAGATCCGGCAGAACCAATGAAGTTGGGGGCGAGAAAGCTTCTGAGGAGATAAATTGATCAGGTTAAAGACCAACAAACTAACAAACTGCTGTGTAAACGTAAGGAAACAGACGTTCAAGGATTCACAAAAAGGAAGACGGGGCACTTTTCTTGCACTGGGTGTTCTTTTCTTTTCAACCAAGTCTGTGAGACGTGACTTACAAGTCAAAAGTTTCTCCAGTATATCAATGATAGAATGACAATTGTCAATTGTACAATGGCCAAAAATCACTCCAGATACTTCTGTTTTAATGGAAACAGGTCACTTAATGTCCAGTTGGAAGTAATAAATCAAAGCATCGGTACAAAAAGCCCCATGATGCATCACCGCGCCGCCACGTTTCTCTGATTGCTCACATTGAAGCCGGCGTCAGAGCTGGGCATGACTGTGACGAACAGCCGGGCAGCGTAGCGCATCAGGGACCAGACTCCAAACATCAGCACTGAAGCCGAACGAGCGGCTCGTCCGAACTGAACTCAGCTCCAAGTTTTTGGGGTTGTTTTTTTTTTACACAGGATTCTGTGAGGACGGACAAAAAAAACTTTAGCAAAGGTGAGTTTATTTGTGTAGCACCTTTCAACAACAAGGCAATTAAAAGTACTTTACATAAGACTGAAAGACATTAAGAAAAGAAACACAAGATAATATAAACATACGAACAGCACGAAAGGAAATGTTTGTGTCAGTGCATCAGAATGTCAGATCCTTGTGTCGTAGTTTGCACAACATAGTCAGAAGGTTTAGCCACGCTCTGACACAGCAGCACGCGGTGACGCTGCCTCCCCATTGGCCCGGCACAGCGACTCGAGCTCTGTGGCCGATGGCATTTCCACCACGCCTTCTGCCTGTGGCCTCATCCAGCTACATGTGAAGGTGGCAGGTGGCTCACTTGATTCCAGGTCCATTAAACCCTTTGTCCCAAAATGAGCTTCGTGAATTACATGCATTTCATCACATGCATACACTCTGCATGTTCTTTTCTACAGCCACGGCAAATCTGTACAGGTCACACTTCCTGTACTGTATATAACTATGCAATGCAGTTTACCGTAAAGTCCAGTTACTGTGTGTGCGTAGATGTTTTACCTGAATATACTGGTACCGTAGCTCCTTCACTCTGTCACCATTCTTCTGCGATGGCACTCTGTACCCCCAGCTGTGAAAATGGGCCCTCTGGCTCCCCTGTGAGGTAGTCCTGCAGTCCCATGTGGGAAAAACTACAGCAATGCAAAACACAAGAGTCAGATTCAAAAACATGTCACTGTGTATTTACACTGTATATGTGCGCTACAGCATACTGTATCTCCAGCTGTGTAACCGTATAAAGTATATTTGCTGTTTTCTGTAAAATGCTTGTGAAACTGACACAGTAAGTATACAATATTACAGTGCGGTGCACACTGTTGGATTTACATACCTGTTCTGTCTGTCTGGATGATTGAGGACAGTTGTTCTCCCAACATTTGGCTGCACCCTTCGACCAGCCTCAGCCGCCGTGAGGCCATGATTGAGAACAAGCTCCACAACTGTGGCCCTTATTTCATCGGGAACGTACCTCCCTACCCTTCCACCACGTAGCCTTACTCCTCCTCCTCCTCTTCCTCTTCTTCTTCTTCTTCTTCCCGGCTGTTGATCCTGGTCATTTCCTTGTTCTTCTTCCACTGTCAGAAACTGGGTCGCCGTGTTGTGCTCTGTCTGTATGTGCTTGAGATGCACCTTTCAGAGAGTTTTAGAGAACTGGTTGATCATTGGTCGATCTAGCACGTCACACGTGCCCCTTCGTTAGTGAAAGTCAAGATTCACCTGAGAGCAATTAATCAATTCCGAACACATTTTCAAAGAAAGTCTAATAGAAATGTATAGAAAATATGCACGACAGATTATGACATGTTCAGTCATTTTGCATGTAGTGACTTATGAACTTATGCCTCATTGTTTTGGCGGGGAAGACTATTCAACAGAGGACCAATATAATACATTCTGATCAACATGCCATAAGCAACTGATTATGTAGGAAACAGCAGACAATTGTACATAACCATTTGCATAAATGTGTCAGAGTATGCAACTTGTTCAAAAGAATAGGAACTTGCTTTTGTGATGCACATGTGACTAGATGATGGGGAGGTTGATCAAGTAGTCCTGAGAATTTCTAGTCTGACCTGAGAAATGTGTCAAAGCGACTGAGAAAAACCGTAAAAGCGCTGAAAGTCTGAGGAAGATCTCAAGTTGTCAGAAAACGCAAGACTCAGCAGCGGGAACTGCGGTTGGTCTCGCGAGCTGAATCTGTTCTCTGAGCCCTGCGTACCAGGCGCTCGGCCTCTTCCTTTGACGCACACCTTCATCGGGTTCCCTCTCCGTGGACCTGCTCAGGTGCGTTTTGTGGCGGTGAGTCGTGAGTCGGTCGACAGCGGGCGCGTCAGGGGCGCTGGCGGTGACGTGTTGCAGCATTACGAGGCAGGACTCGCCCGCGGTGGCCGCTCAGCGTTAACACTTCCCGCTGCAAGACGCATCTTCTCCCTGTGACTGAGTGTGTTTGCACGTGTGTGTCTGCGTGTGTGAGGAGGTGAGTGTGTTCTTCCGGGTGTTTCCTCTGCCTGCACTAGGTTTATATCTGCAGGGCACTCGGGAGTTTATTAGGAGTGTGTTACTGAAGCCTCGTGCACACACGTGCGTATCAGTGAAGACAAACAGGGAGGAACCACCCACCTTTTTTCAAAAATACTAATGAACTAAATCTCCCAAAAGACACCACAGTCAGCTGCTTCATTTCCTCTCATTTCACGTTCTGTTTTCCTCTATTCATGCTTCTTAATAAAAAAACAAAGAAAGTATTGGGGCTACGTTGTTTCCCTTCTGGCCATGAATAAAAGACGCGGACACACCAGGATTTCATCTTTTTAAAATGGTGAAACCAGCGCGGTCAGAGGGTCGGCTCGAGGAGGCGAAATCTCTCTGCGCAAATGTCTTCGCGTAGAGTTCAACTTTGGTTCAACTTTGACAGAAAAATTCTCCGTCGTGGTGAACTGCTTTTAGTGGACAAAATGCCAACGTAAACAGAACAGTAGGGAGCCACTACAGACTGGGTGACTGAGCCAACGGGTGGCCCTGCGAGGCGTCACTATGTCGCCAAACTCCCAGCAGCCCCCTGTTTCACGTGGACGAGCGAATATCATCTCATGGCAGAACTTCCTGACGATGTTTGGTTTTGAGGATTCAGGCGCCGTGTGCACTCCCTTCAGCTGAGCACTTCTGTTCTCACCTTCACTAAAAGTCCATAGCAGACACAAAGATCCATCAAAGGTCCTGAGCCGGGGCCCAGTGGCTGCATTTGTAACTATCGAGCGTAAATGTTATTTATATGCATTTCAGCCAGGACTACAGGAAACCAGCGGAGATAAATGATCTTGTAAACAAGATTTTAGTGCAGGACACCCATTGTTGGTATTTTGTTCCGTTTTTTCAAACGACTCATGACTTGGCAGTTCTGCCATATTTTTACTCTTTAATTAAGTAGAGAATTCCAACACCATTCGAATATTGAGAGTATGTTTGGGTGTATTTGTAATGTGAGGTGGCGTACTCATACTGCTAAACTACTCACACACACACACACACACACACACACACACACACACACGTGCAATTCATTAATAAGTTGTGTTGAGCCGTCGCGTTCAGATGATGTAAATGGGTTTCTGTTAAGCGTTCGCTCTCCAGCATTTATGAGGACTCATTGAATAAACTCTGAAAGGTGTGTACAAGAGGGCGATGCACTGCACCTATTCAGCAGCAGAAGAAACTTCACGGGGAAGGGAAAAAAAGAGCAAATAGATTGAAAATGTCAGGTAAATATTCCCAAACTGTTTTTCTGTAGCTGCGCTCGAGCCTCAATCGGATGGAGGACATACATAATGTCCACGCCGCCCAAACGTAAATGTGTGTCTCTTGTGTCTGTGTGGGTTCAAATGAATGTGTTCCCGTCGCTGAGGTAGATGTGCCGTCAGCATTTCAACTGACTGAGGGCTTTAATTGGCTCGGGCAGCAGAGCGAAGGGGATAATGAAAATGCTCACTTTGCACATGTGTGCAAGAACGTGATGGCTGACGAAGACGCAGCAGAGAAGCCGAAAGATGAGAAGCGGAGTTCTGCTGAGGAGCTCAGCTCGCGTCAAGGTCAAGGTGAGACTGACAGACTGTTATTCCCCAAATCCCTGTTACTCTTCGGGCATCATGCTAGACCCTCTTCAGCCTTTAATACTTCTCTGATCAATACGATTGATAGACATGTCCAAGTAAAGTCTTTATGTCCCGATCCCAGCTCTTTCATAATGAGTCCGATCTGATACTTATAATTAGAACAACATTTTGATTAAACGTGCGAAATCTGACACCTTATTTTCCACGAGCTACTTGATCCAAGTACTGACGGTCCAGATTCAAAACTATTGTGCTGGTCACACTAAATTATTGATATGATATAATCCACAGTTGAACTGAGAGAACGTGACTTGGTCCACTAGAGAGAAGACGTCTCACTCTGTTGGTGTTGTTGGAACTACAGAAGCACTCGCGATATGACAGCGGTGTTGCGGTGTGGAGGTCCTTCTATCAAGCAGAGTAGAGTTGACACAAACACCCCTCCAACGGGATGATAGATGCTGCTCTGTGCCAGCTGGATATGTCAGGAGCTACCTGTTTGTTAGCACGTCAGCCAAAACGGAGGTAGGGTGTTACATTTGTTTCCACATGAATAATCATTACATACAACCATGAACAGTCACGTAAAAAATTACTCCATTCTACTTCACCATTCAGGGCGACTGTGGCAGAGCGGCCTCCGCCAGTGTGAATGAGGTACTTCTTTGTACTGATGAGCGGTTAGCAGCTGCCATAAGCATGTGAATGCGGCCTGTAGCGCGGAAGAAGGAGTGAAGAAGAAATAATTCCCAGTTCACGGAATATTACTTTAGGTTCCACTGTAGCTGCCTGCAGCATAGACATACCCCCTGATAGCACCACTGCAACACTCGACGGATGCTGTGCTTCAGTTGCATTAAGTTGCCAGTTTATTAGGTACACCTAATTCATGCAGTCTGATACAACAGTCCTGCAATAAATCCTCCTTCATGAAGGTTAGAATGTTCAGTATTAGTTTGAACTGTAAGGTGTTAAACTGTATTGCGTTACACAGAGAGGTGTTTCTGTCATGTAGTCTGTCCTGATATTGATATATAAATATAAACGTTGCCAGTAAATGGTCATAAAGGTCATGTGATTGGTTGCAACATGCCTACTTAGGTTCTAAAGAAAGACAAAAACTTTTTTTTTTGGTCTTTGACAACATCCTGGGAACACAACACATTTCAATACAACACAATATTCCCACCTGTCTGTCCAAAAGTATCACTGTTAACTTGTCTAATGTCGTGTTTGATAGTTGAAAATGCAACACAGAGCAGCTGTAACTTGACAGTTAAGGCCTCATCAACAGCGTTTGGACCACAGAACACAGAAGCTGAGACACTGACACTAATATCATGAAAAACACATCACTGACACACATACTGTATATCTGGTGGGGGGGGGGAACACCCTCGTATCTGCACAATGTCCGTTTCTCAGGAACCAAGAAAAAGCACTGCGTTCAGTTTGCATTTTTCACTTTATCCACTGAGGCTTTGGAAGGACGCTATGAGCCCGAGGGCCGAAGGATTCCTTCACCAATGAGAGCATGTAATCCTGAAGATGAAGTCAAAATATGAAAATCAACAAAATTAGAGTCAGCGAGTCAAACAGAGTTCTTCACTCCAAGGCATGAAATATTTAAAAACATGTCCCACCTGCTATCTGCGTTTCCTGAATCCATCCCTTCTCTCTCTCTCTGTCTCTCATGCAAACACGCCTCTCTCATCGCGCTCTGCAAAACTAAAGACTAAAATGACTAAATGTAAAGAATATCTAAGAAAGGCTAAATTAAGAGTGCATCCGCTGCGTGTTTCATTGTGTGCACACGTAGTGTGTGTCTATGTGTGGAGGATAACCGTCTCTTCTTCATCCCTCTTGTCCTCTTTATCTCCTCTCCCTCCTGCTGACTCTAGATATTTATCTCTGCTGTCCATCTACTGCTAAATTATTTTCATCCCCTTTCGCTCCTTCTTATGTCTGTTTCCTTAATGTTACAAAGGCAGGTCAGCCAGTGTGTGTGTGTGTGTGTGTGTGTGCGCTGGCTAGTCTCGATGCTTATCTTTTACATTCTCTTGGATGAGACATTTGTTCCCATCCATACACAATATTGGACAGTACAGAGTCCAGAATCATCTTTATTTAAAGTTACAATCCTCGAGATTTTCCTTAAATATAACCCATCTACGAGTGGACAGGAGGTACTCGTTACTCAAGGTTTCAGCGTGTCCGATGATGAGCGGTCGCGTCCTCCTCCTGCCAGCACGTTTGAATCAGTGTTTTCAGTGTTAGCCTAATAAGCCACAGCTGGTAAAATATGTCAGCTCAGCTGTCGTGTCAGGTGACAAAAGTGAAGGTCACCAACCAGAAATGAGAATTTGCTTTCGTCTACGTGTAACCCTACGGTGATTGTTCTACTAGTAACAGCTCTAAGATTCAATGGCTAGGGTTATCTAAATCTAGATTCAATGAGGAGGTTGGTTGTATACAGAGCGAACAGTTGAATAACCGATAGACTCCACTCCAAAGGAAGCACAAAACAAGAGAATTCAGGTTGAGTTTGAATTAGTGTTTGTCATTGACAGATGCTTTTTTCCAGCACACATTCAGCATTTACAGTAACATGAGTGTTAACAGCTTGGCCAAGAATACCTCTGGAATCTCAGAAAAAAACAACAAAAATATAGTTGTGCAGTTCAAAAAAAATAAAATTGGATTTCCCCTGAGTGCACTCAATTAGGAAAAGTCCTACCGCCCCCCTTTAACACTCATCGTCCATGCAAATGGCATCCCCTGGAACCGTTGCAGCGCTGTTAGGCAAGGAGGTAGATCAGGGAACCAGGCACCAGGGTGAACGAAGGGGCGACCCAGCGTCGATGGAACCAAGAATCAGACCCCGAAGAATCCTCAAAAAACCCAGTCTACAAGAAGTGCATAAAATTAACTATAGATCAGTCTCTGTTGCTTCTTTATCACCCTTCAACTTAAATGCAACTTGTAGACTTAGATAACCAAACAAAATGCAACCCTTTAACTTGCACTGACATACATGTTACAAAAAATAAAAATATTCCCCCTTTAAAAGGCATAAATTATTTGAATAATTGGCTTCAAATACACATAACGTAGTAAACAACATAAAGTATTGTGATATAGTATATCGCAGCAACACCGAAATGAGATTCTGTAAGCCTCAGACACATGTAGTCACTGTAAATGGCATTTTTTATATTGAACATGACTATTACAAAGAAATCCAAATTAACTTGTTAGTAATTAACACAGTTATAGCATAAAACAATCACCCCGACTGGATTTTATCAGCAGTAAGATTCACAAATGACCTTATAATTCCACAGTGTCCCCTTTTTTTTGAGTGACTAAGTGAGCTATTTCAACTCACCGAGATAACCACGTTCAAAACGTTTGTTCCAAAGTCCCAACGTAGTTCGAAATTCACAGGACCTTTAAGATGTAATTATAACCATCTTAGTAAGTCTCTGGATTTATTTTAATCATACAATTAACTTCTATTCTAAATTGACCTCTCGTTTTTTCTGCTCGTGTTCAGCTTCGCAAGATGAGCGCCAGAAGGAAGAAACAGCGAAGAAGAACTTCTTAGAGTGCATTTGTGCAGAAGAATTGCACTTAAAATCACTTTTACAAGTGCTTACATTAGATTACATGTTAGAGCTCGTTGATGTAAAATTAACAGGGTTACATACGCTTGTCTGAAATCACAGACCCTCTGTTTTAAAAATGACAAAGAATTTTAAACGGTGTGAAGGATTTAGTGGCATCTAGCGGTGAAACTGCAGTTTGCAACCATGTGAACGCAGCTCGCCTCCCCCTCCGCTTCCAAGCGTGGAGGAGAAACTAGGTTGGCCGCGAAACTCGCCATCGGCCCTGTCCAGAGCCAGTGTTTGTTTAGGTTTGTCCGTTCTGGGCTACTGTAGAAACCCGGCGGCCTCCGTGGAAGGGGACCCGCTCCCTCTGTAGATATAAACGGCTCATTCTAAGGTAACGAAAACACAACGATTCTTATTTTATCCAAAGCGACTTACACACTCACACACCGAAGGCGCAGCTTCGGGAGAAATTTGGGGTTCAGTATCTTTCTCAAGGATGCTTCGACACATGGCGGCAGGAAGCCGCGATCGAGCCGCCGACCTTCCGATTGGTGGACGACCGCTCTGCCACCGAGCCACAGCCGCCCACAGCTGATTACACACCAATGAAAACATATGAAACATAACTTATGAATATTATATTCCATTTCTGCCAACAGCTCCCCCTAAATGTTACACGCTGGCCCTTTAAGTAGTACATCTGCCACCGTTATCATTAGTTTCCATCCAAATGCAAATTTAAACCAAATTTCCAGAAAATGTGCAAATTTAAAAATTAATGAATGCTTGTTTCCATCCACTGTTGTTCAGCTCATTGGCTGAAGGAGGTAAACAGCTGGTGGAGCTGATCCTCCAGTCAGCTGCCATTAATCCATCAGCAGAAGAAGAAGAGGACACGGCGAGATGACGTCATAAAAGAGTTCCAGTCGAAGCTCAAATGATGGAAAACCATGGGGGAAACTTCATGTGTTAATGTGAGGAAGGTCACAGCCTCCTCATCACTGCACACACACCCGATGCTTTCAGCTCTTCATGGACGTCAGCGTTTATTTAGTCATTCACTCTGTTCCCGTTGCAATTCCTTGTTTGCGATATTTCAGCTTTTCCCAGAATTTCACGCATTCCCACTTTTTTTTGTTGCTGTCTTTAGTGGTGTTAGTCCTGCTGTCGCTGCAAAACAGAGGCAGCCAGGGAACAAATAAGAACATGGAAATGGAAAGGGATGGAGTTAGAGAGGGGTTGAGAGACAGACAGCGAGAAACAGAACGAGATTCAGTAAATGATGGAGAGTGTGAGAGACACTTGGAGACTCAACGAATGAACGAGGGACACGGTAATTACCCTTCTGACTGAGAGGGAGCATCAGGTAGAGAGAGGATGAGTGAAAGAGAGAGAGAGAGAGAGAGAGACACTCAGTCAGACCATTTCGTTCATTCGGTCACACTGGACACATAATGTCCCTCATGTAGTTTTAAACTAAAAAAATCTTATTTCTTCAGCAGACTGTGAAGCAGTTTCGGGATTCACATTAAGATTTGTATCAATAAAGACAAAAATATCTGTTACCGTAATGTTCAAATTACAAAAGAACCTGCTGTGATTTCACAGGATACGGTTAATTGGGCTTGGTATCGACTGAAAAACTCATTCAGCTCCAGGGTGCTTCCTTTAAAACACAGCAAACAAATCACTAGCTGGGAGCATCCAGCTCCCCCTCTTATTTTTTCCTCCCACCTCTCAGCCTGACCTCCCATGACCTCTGCTCATAGCTCCCCGCTCCTATCTCTCATTCCCCACGTTTCAGCTCCAAACCTCTCAGCTCCCACCTCCCAATTCCCAAATCGCACCTCCCAAATCCCAAAGACCTCCTCCCAAATCCCACCTCTCAGCTCCCACCTCCAACCTCCCAAATCCCACCTCCCACCTCTCAGCTCCCACCTCCGAAATCCCAGCTCCCACCTCCTAAATTCCAGCTCCCAGCTCACACCACCTCTCAGCTCCCACCTCCCACCTCCCAATTCCCAAATCCCACCTCCCAAATCCCAAAGACCTCCTCCCAAATCCCACCTCTCAGCTCCCACCTCCAACCTCA
>CM022488.1:1893721-1927990 GCA_011952105.1 Coreoperca whiteheadi | reverse complement strand
TCCCAGCTCTCAGCTCCCAGCTCCCAGCTCCCAGCTCCCACCACTTCTCAGCTCCCAGCTCCCAGCTCCCAGCTCTCAGCTCCCAGCTCCCAGCTCCCACCACCTCTCAGCTCCCAGCTCCCACCACCTCTCAGCTCCCACCTCCCAGCTCCCACCATCTCTCAGCTCCCACCTCCCAGCTCTCAGCTCCCACCTAGTAATGTTTGAACGGTTTGTCATAGAGAGTTGTGGGTGGCACTCACACTGGGTCCTCTGGCTATCACAACAGAGACTGATACTGGGTGTAAAATGCTACTTGGTGTAGGTTATTTTAAAAGCCAAATAAAGGGATTTTAAGGAGGTATGTCTGACGGGGCTAAATCAAATATGCTAGTGTATTAATGTTTAAAGATGTGTTTCAATAATTAAAATATTTGTTATTATTATTATTATATTACTCCCTATGCCATCGGGTCTACCCATCCACGGCATTATCTTTAGCTAATGTTAATGTAACTAAAACAAGCTCGCTGTAACCGGGTCCGTAATGGACAGAGACATAGGCAAGAGGAGAGCGTTCACGGGCTCACTGACCTCGCAACAAGCATTCAGCCAGAATTAACCATCATTGCTACACACATGCATTTACACACACGCATGTGTCTGTGCATATGTACATCCTGGGGGGGAGGGAGCTCAAGTTTGAAAGGGAATATTAACATTTTTAATATCCATTGTAGACAATATGGCACCACGGAAATAGGCAGCAAAAGAACAGGAAAAGCATGCCAGAAAAGTTGGAGGAAAGCATGAAGGGTGCGATAGATGAATATAAGAAGATGCTGGAGACAGGACAGAGGCCAAGTGAAGGGGAAAATGAGTATAATATAATAATAATATATAATAACATGAAATACAATTATCTTCAACTAAGCTGAATTGTTTGGTGTCCTTTTTAACCGCTTCAACTGTCCAATTTTACTTGAACATGTCATCGGAGTTAGGTCGGGGTTCTTGATGAGTTTGAAGGTCCAAATTTTCTAAAGTATTTTACTTGGCAACCCAATTTGTTTATAGAAATATTGCAGAGATCCATAACAAGTTCTCAGAGTAACTCTTAAGGTATAGTCTTCAGAATTTTAGGTGGTTTTCTTGGTAATCTACCAAAATGTGTCCCAAATTTCACGACTTCACCCAAAATCCTCAGTTTACAAATCCATGCACACGGTTTACAAGCACAAGTATCTTATGAATGACCGAGAGCGCGGTTTATAAGACAGGGGCTAGGGGGGGGTTTTCAGCTGAACCCAGAGTGAGTACAAAAAGAGGTGAGTGAAACTTTTGTCCTCACTTAAAAACAGAAATGTAAAGGCCAGACCGCTTCAGTTTTGAGAGTTATTAGCAGTGTCAAAAGATTCAGTCATCTTTACTACTTTTATATAATTATATAATTATTTAATGTCACTAATGCAATATTTAGTTCCTTGGCAAACTAACATGCAACGAGCATTAGAAGTGTCTTTATTCAGGAAAAAGAACGACTGCAGTAATAGTAAGTCATGGGAAGTGTGCTTATGTCTGATGAGTATTACTCCATTAACATGATCGACACAGGAATTGTTGAACAGCAGTCCAGTCTGGTGAGTTTTATTCTGTTTTCTACCCCCCCCATCGACGGCAGGTGTGAATGCCAACACTTGCATTTCTCTGCAGGTACAAAAGGACAAGAATGCAAAACTCGGCAAAATACTTAACAATTTAGACGATCCACCGGTGTAGACGACTTATAATCGACATTATGGTCGTGTTGCATGAAAAGTAACAGTGCATAGTCAATACATATATAGTATAAGCATAGGGGTGGGTGCCCTTTCTGCCTCTACTCCACTCATCTACTCCAGTATATCTACCCAGGCTTTTCATCCGCTGATCTGCTGATTGTTGTTTCAACTAATTGGTAGAAACACACGGCCAACTTCAGCGCTTGTCGAGATTTTAGTTAAAGTATTTCTGCTCATCAGTCACCTGTCGGTAACCTGTGTTTTCTTGCGCCTCAAGATCACGACTCACCAGGCTGCCCTTGTCTGCTCCGTTTGTCAGCTGGCCACGCTCACCTTAGCCACGCCATTTCGCTCACCATTACCTCCGCTCTCCCCTCAACTACTCTGGATTTCCCCAAGCCCCAAAGAAACATCTCCTCGGCTTCATCCTCTGGACTCCCCGCCTCTGGCTTCCCTCGATCCTCCGTTCCCCTGTTCCTCTAATAAATCCACTTACCTTCATCCCTGTGTTTAAGTCCTGCGTTTGGGACCACAAACCATGTTCAAACGTAACAGATAGATGTAACAGATGTGCTAGTAGATGTTCTAGCCAGAACCCTTTAGTTGTAGCCACATCATAATCCAATGTGGGAACCTATTTCAGTCAGTCATTCAGTCATTTTCTACCGCTTGTTCCCGTTAGGGGTCACGGGTTGCGGGTGACTGGAGCCTATCCCAGTGACTTTGGGCCTGAGGCGGGGTACACCCTGGACAGTGGCCGGAACCTATTTCAATTAGTGTAATTTCAAGGGTTGATGTACAACAACTCCTGATTTTAGACTCTTGGTAGGCTTATTAAGATCATTAAGATCCTTCTATTATCTATTGAAGTTGGGAGGTGCGAGCTGAGAGGTGGAAGGCGGGAGCTGAAAGGTGGGAGGTGGGAGTGATAATGACTCTTGGCCTCGTGTGGTGATGTCCTTTCCGAGTCTTGACGTTAATATTTTATGGAACATAGTTCATGTATTTATGTACCACGTTAAAGAGTTAAACATGGACTGATACAAAATGAAGAATATAGTTTATTTCAATTAGTAGAACATGAAGAGTGTATGAAAAAACTATAATAACCAGAATCCTATTTCCAAATGTAACTCTGTAATTATTTCCAACGTTATTGTCACAGAAAAACATAAAGGTAAAAAAGAAAAAAGGGAAATGGCTAAATTAACAAAGTAATTCTGTTACGTCAGAGAACACACATAACATCCATTAAGTGTGTGTGAGTCAGACAGATAAAGAGGTTCAGCAAAAGAAAATGGACCAGACACATAGAGAGAGTGAGGGGAAATGTTTCATACCTTCTTCATTATGATTTTCCTTTATCTGTTTTTGCGTCATTGAAGATGGCCTTTTATTCCAGCAGTTGTTCTGGAGCGTAAAACAGCTTTTACTTCACCTGAAGGGAAATGAAAGGAAAATATCAGCAGCGCCACGAAATAACATGATTTAAACATCAGACCGTTTGTAGCTGAAACAGCAACTCCTGTCAGCTGCCACTGGCTGATGTGGTCAAATACAAATCAGAATCAGAAACGGCTTCGCTGCCAAGTAGGTTCACGCATACGAGGAGTTTGCTTTGGTGTCTTTGGTGCAAGACAATAAAGACAATATAAAGAAGCATAAAGAAACATAGGTACTGCAGGTGAAGAATTGCAACTATAAAATTGACAATAAAATATAGAATAAAAACCAAATAGGTACAATAAAATAGTAATCACAGAATAGACTATGTAAAATATGACGACATGGCAGACTGCAGCATGCTGGTGTTGATTCTCCAGTCACCATTAGATGGAGCATTAATGCCTTCATCACAGTCCGTTACATAAAGAAATATAGGCCAGCTGCTAATAACGCTGTGGCAGGGGTCACACGGTGAATTCAGAATATCATTTACGCAGCACTAATTATATTAGAGCAACAAACAGAGTCATGTCATACTCAGCTGCTCTGCTGCTCCATTAACAAAAATACTGAGTACATTCACAGAGATTTGTAATACTCTAATGCAGGACGCCCTGGAAAGTTTTGATATACGGTGGCTATTATTATTTTTCGAAGCAAAGATCCGCTGGTAAACAGTAGAAGTACAGAATTCAATTTAATCTACCAGGAACGCAACGCAACGCAGCACCTTGTTAGCGCCAAATTTAGCCCCGGTGACTGCACGCAGCCCTCAAAGATACCCTCTTGATCCGACTAACGCAGAGTGCTGAAGCCTCATCTTGGCCTCTTTGGAAAGCATAAATCACACCATCCATCCATCTTCTTCCTCTTACCCGGGGCCGGGTCGCGGGGGCAGCAGTCTGAGCAGAGACACCCAGACGTCCCTCTCCCCAGACACTTCCTCCAGCTCTTCCGGGGGAATACCGAGGTGTTGCCAGGCCGGTCGAGAGACACAGTCCCTCCAGCGTGTCCTAGAGAGAGTTCTAAATAGAGAGCTTCGTCTTGCAGCTCAGCTCCCGCTTTACCACGACAGACCGGTTCATCAACCGCATCACTGCAGAGGATGCAGCGATCCGCCTGTCGATCTCCCGCGCCGTCCTCCCCTCACTCGTGAACAAGACCCCAAGAAACTCCTCCACTTGAGGCAGGAGCTCTCCACCAACCTGAAGGGGACAAGCCCCCCTTTTTTTAAATCACACCATTGTGCGGGTTATTCCAAGTTTCATGAGTACGCCCAGAATGGTCCCATAGCTTCCCACTACAACTGCAGCTCGCACCAACTGTAGTTCAGTCCGAGACGTGTCAAGTAATTTAACATTCATAGGCAGAAAAGGCTCTGCTGTTTGAGCTCTCAGGGATTCTGCTGAGAGGGCTAATTCCACTTAAGAAACACATACATGAACAACAATTCAATCCACTGCATGAAATACCATATAAGGAGGAGGTTGGGGAGGTGAAGGCAGCTGCCGTCGAGTGAATCAGAGTAGCAGAGATTAAGTGACAGCTTCTAATGTCTGCTGTACACCTGGACCATTATGACTGGTTGTTACTAACCACACAGCAGTGATTGAGCCAATGAGTGTGAAGCATATTGGATCAGCTGTGCCTTTAGTCCAGTGCCTGAACGTATGCTGTGCTTCCTTTGCAGTGGGTGTTTCCCTGCATTTGGCCACAGGGAGCAGTGATGAGCCCGTCCGGGCGGAGTGAGGCGAAGAGTTTCTGCCCTCAGAACCTTAGCTGGACGCACGAAGGTCAGATTAGTGTTTTCAAACAGCATCTTTCAGTTTTACAGGGGAGGGGGGGACTAAGTTACATCAGGGTAACTCCCCCATCTCTGATGAAGAACAGCACTTCCCAAAGCTTTTCAAGTGGAAGCGTCTGGGACTGTATCCCATGCCCCAGACAGGGCTAATATGTCATCTGAGTATAGTATTAAAGCTGCATTAACTGATTCTTTTGGCCACTTGGGGGTATTGGAAACAAACACTGACATATTGTTAACTTTTACGCTGACATGTTGAACTTGTTAGCAAACAGCAGCTTATTTAGACCTCCAGCCGTCACACGGAGACATGACGGTTCATGAGGAGTGGTGTTCGTGTCGCCTGATGAGCGTCGGCCCAGCGTTGTCTCTCGGTTCGCCCTGTGTTTGGTCTCCAGCAGCCCCTGAGGGAAGCATCTGCTGCTCTCTGACTGAGTCTGCCCGCTGTCTGCTGCTGAGCAGGTAGAGGACGGCGGGTTTCTCGCGCTATGAGTGCGGCGAGAGTGAACCAGGAACGGTAAAGTTGCAGGAAAACCGAAAAACAATGAGCTGAAAGGTGCAGTAAGCCTCTGTTGAGCTGAGGGGAGCTGCAGAGTCAGGCGATCATTCTCTGTGGGTTCGTCACATTACACAGAGTCATTTGATCCATTGTCAATATTAAATCTGAACCTATCCTTTAAAGGTCCAGTGTGTAACATTGAGGAGGAACTACTGTAATTTTCACAAGTACGTTTTCATCAGTGTGTACTTCTTTTCCTTTCGGCTGTTCCCTTTCAGGGGTCGCCACAGCGAATCATGCACCTCCATCTAACCCTGTCCTCTGCATCCTCTTCACTCACACCAATTAACTTCATGTCCTCTCTCACTACATCCATAAATCTCCTCTTTGGTCTTCCTCTAGACCTCCTGCCTGGCAGCTCCAACCTCAGCATCCTTCTACCAATATATTCACAGTCTCTCCTCTGAACGTGTCCAAACCACCTCAATCTGGCCTCTCTGGCTTTATCTCCGAAACATCTAACATGAGCTGTCCCTCTGATGTACTCGTTCCTGATCCTGTCCATCCTCGTCACTCCCAAAGAGAACCTCAACATCTTAAGCTCTGCCACCTCCAGCTCTGCCTCTTGTCTTTTCTTCAGTGCCACTGTCTCTAAGCTGTACAACATCGCTGGTCTCACCACCGTCTTGAACACCTTTCCTTTCATTCTTGCTGATACTCTTTTATCACACAACACACCTGACACTTTTCTCCACCCGTTCCAACCTGCTTGCACTCGCCTCTTCACCTCTTTTCCACAGTCTCCATTGCTCTGGACCGTTGACCCTAAGTACTTAAAGTCCTGCACCTTCTTCACCTCTGCTCCCTGTAACCTCACCGTTCCACCTGGGTCCCTCTCATTGACACACATGTATTCTGTCTTACTGCGGCTAAGCTTCATTCCTCTGTTTTCCAGAGCAGACCTCCATCTCTCTAGATTCTCCTCCACCTGCTCCCTGCTCTCACTACAAATAACAATGTCATCCGCAAACATCATAGTCCATGGAGATTCCTGTCTAACCTCATCCGTCAGCCTGTCCATCACCAGAGCAAACAAGAAGGGGCTCAGAGCCGATCCTTGATGCAGACCCACCTCCACCTTGAACTCCTCTGTCACACCTACAGCACACCTCACCACGGTCTTACAGCTCTCATACATGTCCTGCACCACTCTAAGATACTTCTCTGCCACTCCAGACTTCCTCATGCAATACCATAGCTCCTCTCTCGGCACCCTGTCATACGCTTTCTCTAAATCTACAAAGACACAATGCAACTCCTTATGACCTTCTCTATACTTCTCCATCAGCATCCTCAAAGCAAATACTGCATCTGTTGTGCTCTTTCTAGGCATGAAACCATATTGCTGCTCACAAATGCTCACCTCTGCCCTTAGCCTAGCTTCCACTACTCTTTCCCACAACTTCATTGTATGGCTCATGAGCTTTATTCCTCTGTAGTTGCCACAGCTCTGCACATCTCCCTTGTTCTTGAAAATTGGCACCAGTACACTTCTCCTCCATTCCTCGGGCATCCTCTCACCCTCCAAGATCTTGTTAAACAAACTAGTCAGAAACTCTACTGCCACCTCTCCTAGACACTTCCATACCTCCACAGGTATGTCATCAGGACCAACTGCCTTTCCACTCTTCATCCTCTTCAACGTCCTCCTCACTTCACTCTTGCTAATCTTTGCTACTTCCTGCTCCACACCAGTCACCTCTTCTACTCTTCGTTCCCTTTCATTTTCCTCATTCATCAACTCTTCAAAGTACTCCTTCCATCTTCCCATCACACTCCTGGCACCTGTCAATACATTTCCATCCTTATCTTTAATCACCTTAACCTGCTGCACATCCTTCCCATCTCTATCTCTTTGTCTGGCCAACCTGTACAAATCCACCTCTCCCTCTTTAGTGTCCAACCTAGCATACAAGTCCTCATATGCTCTTTGTTTGGCCTTTGCCACCTCTACCTTCACCTTACGCTGCATCTCCCTGTACTCCTGTCTACTCTCTTCAGTCCTTTCAGTGTCCCACTTCTTCTTTGCTACCCTCTTTCTCTGTATACACTCCTGAACTTCCTGGTTCCACCACCAAGTCTCCTTGTCCACTTTCCTCTTTCCAGATGACACACCGAGTACCCTCCTTCCTGTCTCCCTGATCACATTAGCTGTAGTGGTCCAGTCATCTGGGAGCACTTCCTGACCACCCAGAGTCTGTCTCAGCTCCTCCCTGAAAACTAAACAACATTCTTCCTTTTTCAACTTCCACCACTTCGTCCTCTGCTCTGCCTTTGTCCTCTTCATCTTCCTCACCACCAGAGTCATTTTACACACTAGCATCCTGTGTTGTCTGGCTACACTCTCCCCTACCACTACTTTACAGTCACTGGTCTCTTTCAGATTACAACGTCTACACAAGATGTAGTCCACCTGAGTGCTTCTCCCTCCGCTCTTATAGGTCACCCTATGTTCCTGCCTCTTCTGGAAGAAAGTGTTCACTACAGCCATTTCCATCCTCTTTGCAAAGTCTACCACCATCTGTCCTTCTGCGTTCCTGTCCTGAAGACCAAACCTGCCCATCACATTCTCATCACCTCTGTTCCCTTCACCTACATGCCCGTTGAAATCTGCACCAATCACCACTCTCTCACCTCTAGGGATGCTCTGCATCACTTCATCTAACTCACTCCAGAATTTCTCCTTCTCTTCTAACTCACATCCTACCTGTGGGGCATAACCACTCACAACATTGAACATCACCCCTTCAATTTCCAGCTTCAGGCTCATCAACCTGTCTGACACTCTTTTCACCTCAAGAACATTCCTCACAAACTCCTCTTTCAGGATAACTCCTACTCCGTTTCTCTTCCTATCCGACCCATGGTAGAACAACTTGAATGCTGCTCCTAAGCTTCTAGCCTTGCTACCTTTCCACCTGGTCTCCTGGACACACAGTATGTCCACCTTCCTTCTCTGCATCATGTCAATCAACTCTCTAGCCTTCCCTGTCATAGTCCCAACGTTCAAAGTCCCTACTGTCAGTCCTACATTCTTAGCTTTCCTCTTCTCTCTCTGCCTACGAACACACCTTCCTCCTCTCCTTCTTCGTCTTCGACCAACAGTAGTCCAATTTCCACCGGTACCCTGTAGGTCAACAGCACCGGTGGCGGTCGTTGTTAACCCGGGCCCCGACCGATCCGGTATGGAAGTCATTGTCATGATTCACATTTTTAGTTTGGCATGTGTTTTACGTCGGATGCCCTTCCTGACACAACCCTCTGCATTTATCCAGACTTGGGACTGGCACATGAAGACACTGGCTTGTGCCCCCCTGCGGTTGCATTGTGTACAATCACCTGAAAATAAGGCTTGTTGTGTCTTTGTTACCTTAGAATGAGCCCTGTTTTATCTGCAGAGGGAGCGGGTCCCCTCTGAATGAGCGACACTTAAGATAGAGAGACAGCCAATACGGTACGAGGGAGAGCGACCCTGGGCAGAGAGAGAGAGAGAGAGAGAGAGAGAGAGAGAGAGGACAGGAGATCCCAGTGAGAGAGCTGCAGAGAGAGAGAGAGGCTGAATGTGAGAAGCAGCGTGAGGGGAGGGAAAGCAGAAAATCATTCAGCTCCTGATCGTCGCTGAAGACGACTCAACAACTCACTTACGCTCTCTGGAAACCTGAAATCCACACGAGACCTCGATCCTCCGTCTGCCGATGGTTGACAGCGGAGCTGGACATTTCCTTCCTCTTCTTCTTCTATTTGTTTTCTTTTGGGAAAGTGGCGTAAGAGGACGTGGAAATATCCCAAGAGGCTAAAGATGAAGGTTTTTTTTCTCAAGGAATACTGAAGCAGGTCTGCGTTGGTTTGTGGAGGATCCGGAGAGGGACTGACCTTTTTTCCACGGTGGGATTACGCACGGAGGAGGGGGAAAAATTAAAGGAATATTTAAGATCTCTGAAGGGGTGACATTGCTTTTGGAGCACACAGAGGGACTTCCTTATCGCCAAACTGACGTGAGCGAGTGTGTGTGCGTGTGTGTGTGTGTGAGGAGAAAGTTAGTGAGGTGTCTTTGGTTTACACACACACACACACACACACACACACACACACACACCCGCGCGCGCGCACACACGTCAAACATCATCATGGTCATCATCACTCCCTGTCGGCTGCCGACGCACTCTCGCAGGTGCAGGGACGAGTCGAGACAAGAGGGCAAGGACTTTCACACACATTCATGAACACACACACACACACACACACACACACGGTAATCACACCTGTGCAGGTATGTAGTTTAGAACCAACCCACCTTCACACAGGATACCTCTTAACTCGGCAAATTCCCAACTAATGTCTAGAAAATCTGCATCAAACAGATATAAGTTACGCGTTGATGCATTCCTCTAGTGATGAAAATGCAAAGATTAGTGTTTTTTTCTAATATTCTTGGCTGAAAATCAAAGGCTAAAGGTCAGACTTCTTCTTCAAGACTTGGAGGAGATGAAATTCTGATTCGTAAGCTCCAAGACTTTCAGATGGATCCAATATTTTTATCATGAGTGCAGCTTTGCCAAGCCCAGACTTCAAGGAAGAGAAACCTGCAAGTGTGTCCTCCATCGCAGCTTCAAATGGATTCTATAATCAGAAGATTCTTTTTTTTTGTTTTTTTTTTTGTGATGACCGAAGTGAGTGAGTCGAAAATCATTCCAATATTTCGAGTGGTGCTGAACTGGAACACTTCTTTTGGTCTGTTTTTCCAGCTCCGTGCGAGGGGCTGCGCACAGTGACGGTATTAACCAAGCGATTTCATTTTTATCCATTCAGCATTGTCCTTTGAGGTCGAACAGCTGCTCTTTTGGTTGCACCGAATGCAGCAGTCGGCTATTTTTGTTTCCCCGCGTGGAGAAGATCCTCATCTGTTGATGCTTTCACAGACAATTCAAGGCTTGAGAGTTTCCTCTGAGGTGATGGAGTAAATGATTGACGGCGCATATTGAATACAAATCCACTACTCAAGTGATGTATGGTGTTGCACCCGTGGTATTGACCTGGGGAAAGGAAATGGAAAGCGAGTAAATGATGAGTAGACTTTCCCCTTTCTTACTCTGCTCTGACCCACTTTCCAGGCAGCAGTCCTCAGGCGTTTCTGTCTCTGGCTGTGACGGCGTTACCGTGCCGACACCATGAACCTGCGCAGTAGAAACATGTCACAGCTGATCTCGAACACTGTCAGAGCCATCGCCACTCTGGAGGCCAACACCTGGCCTCCGCGTGGATTTGAGGAACTCCCCCTCCAAACCAATAACGTGACGTACCCGGGGTGTCACGGGAAAGACGCGGCCCGCAACGGCATCGACGCACAGTTAGGGAACTGGTCTTACCGCAGCGGCGGCGGAGCGCGCGGCGAGGAGGGCGGCAGGATGTACGGGTCTCACTGTCCTCCCCAAGAGATGGCGGTGGAGAAGAACTGGGCGGCGCTGCTCATTTTGGTCGTCATCGCCGTCACGGTCATGGGCAACATCCTGGTGATCCTGGCGGTCTCCCTGGAGAAGAAGCTGCAGAACGCCACAAACTATTTCTTGATGTCACTGGCCGTCGCTGACATGCTCCTGGGCATCTTGGTCATGCCGGTTTCCATGGTGACCATTCTCTACGGTAAGCATTGAGTGACACTGACACTGGGCTTCGAGTTGACATTTGGTGTGTTGCTGACTCGAGTCCAACAGGCACACAGTCCCCCCCCCCCGCCCGAGTGTATGAATTGCTACAGCAACCTGCCTGCTTGTTTAAGGCTTCATTCACTCTGCAGAACAAAGTGGCCCAAATCGAATTTCAGTGGCAGAATGTGATGAAAATTAGAAGTGACATTAAATCTGACACTTCTGTTTTTTTCTGATGTGGGTCACTCTCACGTCTGGTGTTTGGATCACGTGTTTGAATTGTCAGAAGTGGTGCGTGACTCCGTGCCGGCGGTGTGCGACAGATGGAGAGCAGCAGTGATGGAGGTGTTCAGTGTTGCTGTCGGCAGTGATGTGTTTATTCGGAGTGCTGCTTCGATGCAAAGGGAAAGTGGCAAAGCCAAACAGAGGGGAGTGGATGGGGCCACAGGACAATGCGGCTGCAATGTCAGCGCGGAGTTGGCAGCATTAAAAGTCACTTTAACGCAAGGAAATATCTGCATGTACAATGAACTGAAAGGGGCGGTCATGGCAGGATAAGATCTCCAGATTAAGCTGCTAGGGGGAGCTTGCTGTTGGGCCCATATTGACCACCCAACCCACCACCTACCACCCTGTTGGGAGCGTGTAGGCACCCTGTCACCTCCTAGTTCCCTTTACATAGAGTGCACACAGCAGACTGCACATGGCGGCTTCACTAGTTAGACCAACCAGTCTTCCTATGCTGGACTAACACTGACTAATCTGATGTGATCAAACGCGACTTGGTTTAGGACTATGCAACATGCAAGCACAATGTCAACTTAAAGTATGAAGTTTGGCAAAATCTTTTTGGTTCAAATTGTCACAGCGTGGCAGTAGGTGGTCACATTTGGAAAAGGTAGTAAGTGGACCTTAAGTGAGGATTATTTTTGTCAGACTACGTTTCCCAAGTTCATGAATGAACTTCAACGCTCAGGGCTTAAGTTAAGATTTTGACACAAGACGCATCTACGAGACATGACAGGACCCCTGTCCCGGACTTTTTTGTTTTTGTTGCCCCGGGGCAACAATGTGCCATATGGGTACTCCTTCAGATTGAGATCTGTTTTGCAAGAGAGACCGGAGTACAGAGGGAGGAAGAAAAACAATCATAACCAGACAAACAGAAGCAACAGAGACCATCACAGACGCCACTAACTAGATTCAAAGTTAAAAGTTTTCAGTTCAAGACTCAAAATCCTCTGCAATTCATTCAGTTTACAAAGGTGCACAGTCGTGTCCAAGTTCAGTGTTTACCTGAGGGGAAACTCGAGTCAAACAGGCCTGAGATCTGCTCTGCTGAGCAGTGGTTTTAAATTAGAGGAGTGATACACTGAAGCGCCGACCAACAGGCTGACATTGCCGTCCCTAAAACAATGCCACTGGCACAGCTAATGAATCTTTAGGGGGAGGCCTGCGGCTCGGCCCTCTTCAGTCCGTCTCTGAGCACTGCTGTCAGTCTCCTGGTGGCTCAGCTGGCTGCTGACTGAAGCTTCTCTCGGTCAGCTTCAGGAAGCTGGATGTTTCCTCTGCTCTCCTTCGTTTTCTCTTTTCTTCTGTTTTCACTGTCACACACACCTTCCACCGTCCTTCACTGCTGCCCATTTCCAGCTGATGCTCGCTCTGTTGCCTCTCCGAGCTTCCCTCTATGTCGCCGTAAATGTCACGAGCCGCTGCTCACATGAGGAGCTTTAAGCCCTAAGTAGCAAATTCATTTGCATGAGAACGAGCGCCGTAAATTAGTCAGAGGGAAGAGCGCTTCCAAAGGAACGACCCCCAGTGATTATCGCTCGCCTTCCCCGTCTTTAATGAGAAGACAAAAGAACTCATTAGCCACGCCGACGCCAAACATAAACACACGCGCTGCAATTATTCTCTCATGTTGTTACATGGCTGCGGCGTTTCACATTCATTTACCGACCCAGAGAGCAGGAGGGCGTCGTGATAAAATCACAGCAGCGGCGTGATCTTATAAAGCGTCGTGAGCGAGGTTATCGATGTCACAGAGAGGGTTAGGTTGTGAATGGTTATTAATGAGGTCACGGATTAGTTGATGCCATGGCTGAGTGTGCGAATATTAGATTATTAACGGGGTCGTTAATGGGGTCCGGGGCGCTCATGCATGAAATATCAGGGGAGCGCACAGGTGATCATTTTAGCAAGGCGATCATATATTAGACTAGCTGAGACGATACGTGGCAATATAAATATTTTATCAATGTAAGGATTAGCGCCCTCTAGCAGGAGAAAGTGTAAACTGGTGAAAAGTGCCTGCAGAGAAGGTTTGAAGCCAGCATCTGTTCCACTAGCCACAGACGGCCTCCGCCACACCTTCTTTCTGCAACCTGAAAAGCGGGAAGGTTTTCTGTCCATATTCAAAGATAAATGATGCCCTGCTGTACTGGACAGTGAAATGTGATCACCTCCCTTTGGATGAAATTCTAGATAAGTAAAATAGAGATCATTATGTTTGTTCATGTCAAGTTAACTACGACTCCCAAGGTGCATTTCAGCACGAAACACCCAATCACATCCAAGCTTAGAATTCTGTTGTGTGCGCCGCTAACAAACGATGAAGTCACCGACAGATTCTGGGTCAGTTTTGGATGAATTCAGCAACCGTGCCGCCATGTTTTGTTCTCAGCTGCAACGATGACGAGTTCATTCCCGCTCTGATTCACACCCCTGACTGGCTTCTTCGTCACAGCAACAGCAGCTGAGGCTCATGGGTATTGTAGTATGTAGCGGCATCTGCCAAGCCGTCGGACAAAACAGGATTTCTGGGAAGTTGAAATGATTAAAGCTGGTGGTCATGACATAAATCTGTAGGATCGATAACACTGAGAATCATTTCAAGAAAGATTTGAAAGTAAACTATTTTTCCTCGCCGTGAATGTCAATCTTTTCGCCCAGTGTTCAGAAACATGAGACCCTCCCGCATCACTTCATGATGCTATAGGTGTCAGTCATTTACGCTGCTTGTAGGTGAGGTGGAGGTGTGGTTTTACGGTCACTAATGCGACTAAACAAAAAAGAGATTCCAGGTGCTGTAAACATGAATGGAGTCGCTCAGAGCTCAGAGGAAATTAAGCGCAAGGTTACTAATAAAGATACCCACAGGATGTTTCCAATACCTTTCTTGTCATTTTGCATGGTGGCAACTTGCTCTCGAGCCCTCTGAATTAAAAGTCAGCGTGTTTTAAGTACTGAGCGGCGGGACTTTAGATTTTTAAATACTTACTTGGAGAGCTGCACTTTAAATTCTATTCTCCATAGTGTCAATCGTAACAACAGGAGCCGTGTCCAGTGAAGTGTAGCCGCCAAAGGCCGTGAAATATAAAGAGAGATTACCTGCTGATGCAAATGGAGGCTAAGTGCCCCTGTCAGCTGGACAGCGGTGGCTTTGGTTTTGCCAGCAGAAGCGCTGGATATGCGCAGCGTATCATGAAGCGATGCAACACCGAGTCCCTCAGAAACTCTAGTTACCGGTAATACAAATAAAACATTTTCTTTTTACCCTTTTTACCCTGTGCAGCCGCGCTAGCAGCTTTACAGATGGAAATATCTCAATATCTGGGACCGAATTTGGTGCAGACATTCACGGCTCTCAGACGATGTATAGAAATAACTTTCGGTATCCTCTGACTTTTCATCTGTCGCCATCATCAGGTCAAAATTTAAATGTGTCCAGTATTTTGGTTTGTACCTGGACAACTAATGACCCATCAGCCTCAGGTGTACTGTGTTTTTAATGCTAATCAGGTAGTGTTAGCATACTAACATGCTAAGCTAACATGGCGAACGTGGCAAACATTATACCTGCCAAACATCATCATGTTAGCGTTCTCACTGTGAACATGCTTGCATTCACAGCATTTAGCTCAAAGCACCGCCGTGTCTACGTGAAGCCCCACAGAGCTGCTAGCGTGGCAGGCTAATTAAAAATAGCCAACATTAAAAAGGTTGCTCTTGTCAAACAGAAGCCTTCTATCACACCAAAGTTTGTCATCACTATTAATCCCACTTTGGAACACGTCATGAGCTGTTGTTGTCAGCGCTTTCAGGGTCATTCTCTGGTGAGTCACTGTTATTTAACACGGTCATATATCTGGTGGGAGGAGGCGTACTGAGTGTGTCAAATACAGCCTAGCAGCTAACTGCGGAGAAGTTTGGGCCGATGTGTTTGTCTTGTCTGGCCTCTGTGGCAGGTGGCCCAGCGATGCTTTGGAGACCCACTTCTATTCTACGAATCTATTTGGCTAAAACAAACACTTCAAGTCTCTTGGGGGATTGGGGATCAACCGAGCATAGTGGCTGTGTGGACACTGCGGACAAAGAGCTTGGCTCCTATCTATTATACGTGGCAATGCAGAAGGCACATACCTTTCCGACTGTGCAGTTGTGGTTTGCTTCTCCTCGTCCCTGCCTTGTTTTTGTCTCGCATCCCTCCGGGGACGAGCTGTCAAAATAAACTTGACAGACGGATGCGCCTTCTCACCTTACACAATCCTCCTGACGCTGCTTTCATTGCTTTAAAGAGCTTGAATAACTTAAGAGTTTCACTTGACTGGAATTGGCACCCATGATAGTTGAAGATGTACTTAACCGTACAACCGGGCTTCTATTTGAGATATCTAAGGGAAGGCAGGGATAAAAGTATAGCTTTTTTGTATTTCCCTCTTTGCACAGAGATGCATTTATTTAGAGTAACCATATTGTATTGTGAACAACATACACATGTCCTCTACCAATACCAGCCGTTATCTTTTGTTTTGGATGAATGAGCCGGACTCAATAAGACTGGAAATTGACGTTGCGCATTGTTACGTTTGCCCCTCTCTGATAAATCAACCACAAAGCAAGTAAGTACTTAATATTTCTGGCGTATAACGCTCATTAATGATACAGTTAGGCCTCCAAGCAAATAATCATGTTACTCTCAAATCAATTTATCATGTTAATGTCGTAGTTGTATGAAATTGGTCCAATGGTCCACTCACCTTAGTGCAGCCGACTGTCCGTCAGATACGACAGCCTGACCAACTCTAGCATACGCATCTGGACTTCTGCTGGTCTTCCTCACCCTAAATCTGGGCTTTTCCTGCAAATATAATGAGCCAAGAAATACATCTTTAATAATAGCGGGACAAAACTAACGCCCTGTTACTTTCGTCCCTCCCCGTCAACTCCGTCTCCGTCAACTTTACACTGGCTGACAGGCCACCTTACGAATGAAACCTTCACTGATAATTAGCCTACGTTTAGCTCCAACAGATCATATACATTTACAATCTTCAGCAAATCAACAGTACCTTAAAAACAGAAAACACTTCCATTTTGTATTTTTTTTACTTTCCAAGTGACAAATCAGCTTTTCTACTGTAACTCTGGCAAAACGGATCAGATCGGGCTGATTTCGGCTTCAGACTCAACGACGGGGCGCCGCTCCCGTGGACTTCACGGCATGCTCCTGACGTCCGTGTTACAGGAGAAAAGGTTGGCTCCTGCATATTTTGGAGATTTCTTGGGAGAAATTCCCTCTCCCCATAGAGATCGACTGCATTTTGAAATACAATTGTTCGTTTTAAGGTGAAGGCGAACTGCAGCATGTGAGAGACTGTGACCAGGTCAGCATGCAGCAGATTTAGATGCAAGCAGACCTTTGCAGTTCATCACATTTCTTGCCGGCAGAGCTGCACGGACGCAGGAATAATCTCAGCCAGTTGAGTTAAATTTACCGCAATGTGAAAAGTTTAGGAGCCAAAGAACTGGCAGAGTCCTTCAGAAGGAAACGTATTATTGGCTGACTTTGAATTGTAAACAGGGGACTCACAAATAGAAAAGGAGGTGATGTAATTCTTTATTTATTGTGTTGGAAGGTCAGCAGGATTGCTAAAATATAATTCCTCACGTGCGTTGGTTTAAAGTCACTTTTTTGCTTCCATTTTGCTCTGTATGACCATGAAAAACAGTCAAACGGTGCCAACACTGTTGCCAGCAGCAACGAATGAAAAGAGATAGATATGCCAAGGTGCCACACAGCTACTGTAGAGGGACAGAGGGACCTGGCCGGGCCTAGTCATCAAAAACTTGGTCTCTTACAGAACAGGTCCACAATTCTTCAGGTCTGTCTTAAAACAACAGTCTTGCTTGCTGTAGTCATTCCTCCTGTTCGCACTGGACATTAAAAGATCTCTTGCTAAAAGGCACCCAGTGTAAGTGATGGGGGCCTCGGTCTGTGCAGAAATACACTCCAAAGTTTGTCTCACGATGCTTGATTTCAGCTAGTCAGATCAAGTGAGTATCTTCCAAAGTTAGTGTTTTTAGCACTAACTTTCCGCCGCAGCTCAACACTATCTGGGAGAAACAGAAAGAGGGAATCGTGTGCTAACAAGATCGGAAGATGCCCACTCGATTTGTCTAACTCAGACAGCTTCATGTTCACTTCAGATCAGCTTGGGTTCGTATTCCGGCGCACGATTTTTTTGCCCTTTAATCTTAGATGTACCGTAGCGACGAAAATGACCTCAATTACGGCAACAAAGAACGGCCGCAGCAGCTGCAGCAAAACTCCGAACCGTTTGCACGGACACTTCACGGACGCAACAGAGGTACAGTGGAACGTGGTCGCCTCTTGCTTGAATCTTGTATGTTTCAGCTTCCCAGCAGCGTTTGTGAGGAGCACAGCGTGTTGCTGCGGCGAGTAGCTACATGTTCCACCAAACTGTCCCGACTTTGGGGACTGTTCTCTCGACACTTCCTCTTTTAGCCGTCCGCCACGTGGGTCCAGACTCGAAATATCTCCACGGCTACGGGATGGGATTGCCTGTGAAATTGTGTACAGTAATATGATTTCTCCAGCAGTAATCTAGATGTGCTGACCAGGTTATTTTTTATAAAAGGATTACCACATTCTTAATTACTCTTAGTCTTACTTATTAAACCCCGTTTTCTGTTTCTGCCATCAGACGTGTGTGACATAAACAGGCAGCGGCATTTAAACACTGCGTGTGTGATTGCAGAGTAAGCTGCGGTGACCTTCAGTCTGACGGCGCTTTACTTCTCGCAGCTCCAGTCGGCCTGCGTTGATTGACGTCCTGAGACGTCGGCCGCAGGGGAACACCGTTAAGTGACCCGACACAAGTGCGTCTGTTTGATGTGCCCCTGCAAACCTCTTCACACACTCAAGCGACCGCGCGACTGGAAGCCGAGTTTGCTTTTAGCGACGCAAGCTCAGGACAGGGCTTTTGTAATTCGGTTGCCCGGTAATCTCGATCCTTTGGTCACTACAGGCAACGGTGAAACACAGAGCACCTATGGGAACAGAGTATTCCCGTCTGAGCTCAGTGGAAGCTTGCCGAGTCCCCCAGTTTGCCAGCTCTGATCTCTGCTCCTGTTTCGGTCCCACCTCTCATCCTTGAAGGCACAGAAACAGCCTAATGTCTTATTGATTTTCCTGAATTTTGGGTTGAAATACTTTTTTTCTCTCCTTCCTCGCTACGGTATTGATGTCTGCAGCCGGTTAACTCTCGCTCCTCAGCTGTACTTTGAAGACCTTAACCCCACCATATTTCCATCCCTCCTGCCTTCCTCTCCCTTTCTCCCTCGCTGTTAGCTTTCCTCTCAAGAGGGTGTACGACGGAGGGAAAACAAACACTTCTGTTTCAAAGCCCTCGGGGGTTCTGTCCTCTTTCTGTGGACGGGCAGCTGTGCAGGATGAGATTTACTTAAAAGATTAGGCTCTGTTTCTTCTCTGGATTCCCCTGTGAGTCACTCGCAAACCAAATCCACATCTCTTCAGTTGTATGCGCTGGCTTTAAGTCCTGCGCTTGTCAAGTTATTCAGAAACAAATAATCTCATATGAAGCCAAAAGCAGGTCGCCTGTTTTTATTTGCTCCCTGGATCTGTTTTTGGGGATCTCACCTGTCGCCTGAGAACACCTGTCAGTCAAATGCTGGGACGTTGTCTTCTTTGGGGTGTCGTTTGGGCTGCTGTTGAACTGTTTCACATTATCCAGAGAGGTGTTTCTGTCCTTGAGCCCGCCCTCGTTGATAGAAATGGGGTGGACACAATAATAGAAACACCTGACGGTATAATGAACAGTACAGAGCGGGATCTTCCCACTGCGGCACTGTTCATGTTGACCCGTGGTACACACAGTACTTATTCCAGCGCAGAGCTTACTTATGATTTAGTCACATGTTGGAAGGTACAAACAATGTGGACATACTTTTTGGTCTGGGGCTCGTGGTTTGGACTAATGGCCTCTTAGTTCCAATAAAGATAAAGTGTTCCTCCAACTTTGCGTCAGCAGCTTGTCTCTTTCCCGCTTCAACGTGCACAAAGCAGCCCCGTAAAGAAACGGTTCTCCCAGTTTGGTGCCGAAGAACTTGACTTCCCCGCACCGAGTCCTGACCTCGACCCCGTCCAACACGAGCCGGACCTGATCAGCAGCATCTCGCCGACGCTCTGGAGTCCGAATGGGAGCAAATCTCTGCAGCAGGTTCAACATGTGGTGGAGAGACAGAAACCAGAAGAGTTGATGCTGTTTTCTGGTCTAACACCCAGTTTGCCTTCAGTATCAGCCCCAGCAGAAGCTACATTAACTGCAGCTCTCACTGGAACATTTCTACCATGATATTATAGTCCACCTCCATCTGGCGGCCATGTTGGTGGTCCTCTGATCCCTGAACAGCTGATTTTGTTTCTAACTGTTGCAGCAGAAGTGAGCAGGCATGATTTGTTTCTGTTTCCTGACTGGAATCCTCATTACCAAACTAGCTAATTCTCAGTTTGTTTTCACTTTTCTTCTAGCGCCACCGAGAGTTTTGGTTTTTAGTGAAACAGCTGTTGGATGGATTGTGACGAGACGTGGTTCGTCGTTCATGTTCCCCTCAGGATGAACTGTAAAAACTTTGGTGATCCTCTGACTTTCCATGTAGCGCCACCATCAGGTCGACGTGTTAAAGAACTTGACTGGCCTGCACAGAGCCCCGACCTCAACCACATCCCAACCGCTTTGGGATGAACTGGAACACCTGACCTGCCAACTTCAGTGTTGGATCTCGCTGATGCTCCTGTTACATTACATTTATTTCGCAGATGCTTTCAAGGGCATTCAAACTCAAAAGGAACAAGAGCTAGATGTAACCCAGAATCAGTAGTGCAAGCCTCCCAAATAAACAGCTACGTTTGTTAGAGAACTGCATTGCAAGTTCTTTTTGTCCTCTCTTCTTTTGTTGTTGTTGTTGTTGCTGTTGTAAGATTCGACCACGGAGGAAGGAACAAGCAGAAGGCCAGCACCAGAGTCCTGAGCTGAATGCGAGCTGCAACAGGGAGCCAGCGTTGTGGTCTGAATGGGAGCAAATCCCTGCAGCCAGGTTTCTAAAATCTGGTGGAAAGAATGAAACCAGAAGAGTTAGAGCTGTTAGAGCAGCACAGTAATGCCCGTTACTTAGTTATACTGTTATTTATAATATCCAGGTGTCCACACACTTTTAGTGCAGTAAACCAAAACGACGTGAAAGTAGAAGTTACGTGTCGTTATCTCAACCGCCTGATAAATGTTCAACCTTTTGGTGGAGGATCATGACTTCACTTGACTTCAAATACTACCAAATATGACATCATGACAAATCCTAACTTTACTGCACAAAATACGATCCTGGTTTTCTGCTTCTAAAGCAACGGGAGCTTTCACCGAAGTGCAACCGGCTGGATCGCAGTGTCATCAGGCAGCTGGCTGTAGGTGCGGCTTCTGATGTGAGAGTTGTTAGTTTGAATCCCAGACCAGCAAAAAGAAAATATGTATATAATAATAATATATCATCTGGGTGAAACGAACACTTGAGAAAAGATCAAGAATTGCTGTTAAGTTGCAAATCAATCAGTAAACTTCAGTATTTGGAGAGACAAGAGGAAATCAAAGCATCTGCTGTCCCTTCATAACAACAACAGTAAATCTCTGTCGGTGCCAGTTAGGGAACAGCCGTGGCTGCTGTTTCTTTCTTTTCGCTCCTGATTGTGTGATATTACTACTTCTGCAGTCTGATGTTTTTGCTCAGTTCAGTGTGTTACCCTTCAATAAAGTGAGTGATTCACGCAGCGAACTGCCTCATCAAGAATCGGATAAAAATAGAGCAGAAGTCATTACGCCAGAGCTGTTTGGTACAGAAGCCGATGAGGTGAAAGTACAGTGACGGAAATAGCAGCTGTACACCCTGTAGGAACATCTGGGCTCTACGCAGTGCTGACACCCCCATTCGCTCGTCAACAGTCCCCAAGACTAAAAATGTCTCTCTCCTAAACAAGGTCCAAAGTCCCGTCAGAGGCCTCCCGGCGCTGCGATGCTCATTTCACTCCACAATATTAAAGTGACAAAGTGCGGTTCACCCTTCAGGTGGCGCCACAGAAAAGGACATCATCGCAAGAGTTTATCCTGTGGAGAGCGGCAATGTTCTCAGGAGATTACAGACACATGTTTAAAAATATGAAGTTTCCGCTTTGGCCTGAAGTCGGTGTCTGGAGGAAGTCGCGGTTATTGCCACTGGAAAGAGTTCATGAATGGGTTCTGTAAATCTGGTGACACTTTGGCCCGATGATGGTGTCAGAGAAATGTCACCAGAAACTCAAACATAATTTGAAATCTGGCCAGCAGTTGTTGAGATACTTTCTTTGTCTAATATTTCCTTCAGTGTAATCCACGCAAATAACAAATCATATACAAGTTTTTATTTGTTTCACATTTTATTTTCATAGTTTAGTGCTTGTAAAACGAATGATTATTTCCATTATGGATCAACCTGCTGATTATTTTCTCTATTAATCGATTGCTTGTGAGGTTGGTAAAAACCAGAAAACAGTGAAAAATGACCCACAACGCTTGTTGTTGTCCGACAACACAGTCAAATTATTGAAGTAATTACAAGGAAAAACAGCAAATCTTCACCACTGAGAAGCTGCAACCAGGAACTGTTTTTACATGAACAGTGAGTTGCCACTGATTAACTGACTAATCGTTTCTGCTGTACTTGTATTAACTGTTGGTTAGTTTCATTCTTTGAAGCTCTTCGTTGGTTTTGTCCTTATTCCAGTGGGTAACAACCTAAATAAATTAAATACTTTGTTCGGTGGTAATAAGCCTATCTTCCAGCGTCAAAGCTGACTGACATCACCCTCACTACATGCATGATGAAACGACTGTGAATTCACAACAGAGACAAAAGAGGCCGAAAAGGTCGAACAGATCAAACATGGCGGAGGAAATTCTGTTTCATGTTGCTCTGGGCCCGTTTCCATTGGATATAAGGTCCTCTGACAGGCTCTGGACGCAGCTTAGGCTTTAATAATGTGAGCTTGCATTTTACCCTGAGAAGTAGGGCGGGTGTAACACGTCTTACACAACAGTGGAAAACCCCTCAGACGCTGGCTTTGCGGCCGCCTTGATGAGGCAGTCGCCCTGAGCAAAAAAATAAGCTCTAATTCCTCTCCTGATAGAAGACGGGACGAGGAAGGGATGTGGGCAGGAAGTGGCTCTATCCATTTGCGCTCAACTGCACGAGATGGAGGAGATTTTTCTTTGTGTGCGTCTCTGAGCTGCGGAGCGCCGCACAAAGCAGCCTGAACAAAAGCAGAGATGCGGCAGCAGGCGGGCGTTCGAATCGCCAGCCGTCCTCCTCGTCCTCCTCGTCCTCCTCTCTCGCGTGACGAGACGGAACAAACTGAAACAGATGCAAACAAAAGGGCAGAGGCACTATCAGGCTCTGCTGGCCAGATGTGAGGCAGCAGGTCCGCAGAGGAACACCAGCGAGAGATGAGATGAGCGCAGGTCACTTTATATAAAACCCAACGGCTAACGCGTTATAGCGGCCTGATGAACTATATTTAAACATGTTGAAAAGAAGAGAAGCAGTACATTTACTCAGTTTTGAGGTACTTACTTTACTTGAGAATTTCCATTTTATGCTACTTTTTACCTCAAAGGGAAATATTGTCCTTTTTGCTCCACTACATTTATTTAACAGATTTGTGTATTAAAACTTAGTTTTTTCTGCTTTCCTCTTCCATTAATCATCTGACAACCTCTCAGATTTACCTGATGGCCATTTGGAGGGCCCCGACCCCTAGGTTGGGAACCACTGGGCTAAACTAGCTAACTGTATATAAAGTAGCTAAAACTAGTTAGCTGCATACCTGCCAACACCCATTTCCCCAGGTTTCTCCCATATTTCAAGGCCATCTCCCGCCTCCCGTTTTGTTGTTTTTGTTGCCGTCTATGAAACACAATCTACACACAGTAACATTAGCCGTTTTCTTGGAGACTTATAATATATAAAACCTCGGTAAGGATAGATATTCGGCTCGCAGTCGACATTTTACCTGCCATTTGGTGCACCATGTGTTCATAACATTTGACATGAACAGATGTTATCTGAAATTAAGTAGATGTCTTTCTTTTGGCTTTTTTACTGAGTCACTGTAAACCAGGATTTACTGAGTCTACACTCACTGGACGAGGGTCCATCCCATCGAAACACTTTGGACTGACTCATTAATTATTATTATTACTGAATTTCATTATTTCTCTTTGGAGCTCTCTGGCATTATTGAATCCACATCATGGTGTTATCTCTGTAGGTCTAGCTTAGCTTAGCTTAGCACAAAGACTGGAAGCACGGGGCTATCCTAGCTCCATTAAAAGAGACAAATACACCTCCCACCAACTTCACCAACGTGAAGGCATTGTAACCTTAGCAGCAGTTAGCGGAGAACTCCCGGCCTCGAGCCGAGAGCCTCGGATCACCCAAATGATTTCTTACTCACGTCTAGATTTCTGTCTCCAAGCCAATACAAAGAAGATTAATTGAGTTTAGTTCGGGGTACTCACTCCTTTCCAAAAACAAAAAGTATGTTTCTGAAAATGTTTGAAAGTGGTTGACTGTCCCTGCCATCTGAAAGATATGGTGAGCTACAGTGATGTGAAATAACAACCTCTCTCGTTACTGGCTGTCGTAGTTAATAATAATAGTTTTGGACGTTCACTCGTGGAAACGTTTCTACTGAGTCCTGAGAGCTGCATTTAATTAAAATTGAACAGTTAGGGCTTATGATGTAATTTGGGCTGAGCGCAGTCGGTTCACTCTCAGGGGTCCAGTGACGACGCCCCGAAGCTCATCGGCCACGTCCTCACATGTGCGGCCATCTAAACAGCTTTTTAATCACTTATCTACAAGTGAGTGCGATTAAATATGCGTGTGAATGTGTGCAGGGGCACAATATGTATGAACATGGGTGCAGTGGCGTAGTGGTGCCTGGAGAAGTGGGTGTACTAATTTCAGCCCCAATTTGTTTTAAAGCGGCCTGTCCAGCAATAACCACCCTGAGTAATAAACAGTGACATGTAAGACTACTCTTGCATGTGTAGTTCACCCAAACGTGGGCCAGTAGTATTTGCACATTGTCAATTAACTTCAATTCAATGTTATTTATAGCACCAAACCATAACAGAAGTCATCTCAGGGCACTTTACATAGAGCAGGTCTAGACCGTGCTCTTTATAATATTATTTACAGAGAGCCAACAAATCCCACCATGGGCAAGCACTTGGCCACAGCGGCAAGGAAAAACTTCCTTTTAACAGGCAGAACCAGACTCTGGGCGGGCGGCCATCTGCCTCAACCCCAGATTTCCTTTTATACATTTTCAAATAAATAATACTATTCATACTATGTCTTGGCTGAATACTTGATGGTCATTATTCACTGCGGGATGCGCAGCTAATCAACATTTCAATATCTACTGTAATCAGTAGTCAATGTCAATCTATTTCTTTCCATCTTGCATTAGTCCAGAGTTGTAACTAATCTCTGACGGAGAGACTGGATAATCATTTTCTTGTTTTAAAATGATGTGCGCAGTGCCATCACGCCCATATATTGTCTGGACTGGTCCCCACAGTCCGGCTGCTGCTGGACACAACTTGAACGTATGTCCTCGTGCGACGCGGTTATCTTCTCCGAGCTGCAGTCTATAAACACCGTTGCTCAGTGGCGTTTATCCAACGCGATGAATAGTTGTATTTCACGCTCACGTTTGTCAGGCACAAAGCCACAGAGCCCTGGAAGTGGCTGATGCACTGCCCAGGTAATGTTCTTCTCTGTTCGTGACCGGAAGGATAGTTCCGCTTCATCCTCTCATTGAGGTTGTAAACTCTGACCCCCCTGCTTTGACACGAGGGGGAGGCAGGGGCCCTACACAACCTGCGTAGTGAGCGTAAAGTGCCGCCTGGCTAACCAACCCCGCCAACGAAGGCAACACGTAGCCAATCAGAGGCAGACTAGGGAAGGTCATGCCTTCGCCATGGAGGAAAAAATTGGCTTGCAGCACACTACTGAATGACGAGCATCAGAGGGGATTAGGACGTGCGTATACGAAATGCCGACTCAAATATAAGTAGGTGTACGGCGTATACCTGCGTATACCTGCCTACCCCACTGCATGGGCGTACCTATCGTCCTCCATTTCGTCTTCTCTCCGGCCCGGAGCAGCTCAGTGAACCTCGTGTTGTGTTTACTGCACCTGCCCTCACACTGCCATGTTTTTACTTGGCCACTTTACATCCCTGGAACTTGCCTTTGTATTTCAGCTCTATCGCTCTCTTCTATGCTGCCCAGTCTGTGCTTCCCCGATGGTTGGCGTTGTGTTTTTGTGCCTTTGGAACAGCCGACTACATTGGCTTTAGTTACTGCCCCTTAGCTCCTCTTCTGTTCCAATAAATATCAACTTTATTATTATAATTATGATTGAGAAAAAGCCTGAAAGCGATGACATCGTTTCTTTCAGTGACCTAACCACCTCTGCACCTCTTCTTCTTCTACACCGTCTTGCTTCTCTTTGTATTTCATTATTGGTGATTAACTGAGCTCTTGTGGTTACTTTGCCTGAACGCTGGTGTCACACTGTTTGTCTGTTTCCTTTTTGGTCCTCATTAATGAGTTGATTGGAGCAGAGCTTTGAACTCATAACTGTAATGTGCATTAAGCAACTGTGTTCAGTGCTTATATAATTTCTCCATGCCCATAGACGGTGGCAACTGTTCACTTCTGGTTTTCATGATGTTGCATTCGATGTCCTGCAGCGGATGGTCGCTTAACTTGATGTTTGAGCACAGCGTCACACATGAAGCTCCATGTTGGCTGTTACACACTGTTTCCGGTGACAGAAGTCAAAGAGCTGAGAGAGGCAGCTAAAGGAAGAGCTTCTTTACAAAGCTGCCTCCAAAACAGCAACCAGCAGGACATTAGGAACTATGCAGCAAACCGGTCCTATTCTCCAGTAAAATACACACTTGGTCTGTACACGTCTCTGTCTCGGAGGGGAAAAATCTCTCTTTCTTTAACCAACAAATGAATCAACCAGAAGGTAACAAACAAACCAATCTACTCCAATGAAAAGGGCATGATTGTGTGCTTTTATTCCCATCTCGTCTTTCTTTTGCCATCGCTCAATTAAACCTGACCTCGACAAACAACTGTACATTTATCTGCTTTAGCTCCTGATTTAAAACCGCTCAGTTGGAGGGCTAAAATGCTGAGATGTAATTCCTGTGGCTTTGGACAGTTTAATGAGACATTTATTTAAACTTTCTGATCCTCTTCAACTCCCCCTTTTCATGAAGCCTTAAGCTTGTTAAACTCACCAAAGGACCCCTTTGAAGGACCCCTAAGACTGGCTGACAGGCTGACCGGACACTACTAGTCCCACAGCCGTGAATGAGCCAATGATTGGGAAGCATATTAGAAACAGCTGATGCCAATCAGCCCAAAACAAGCACAGCACATTCATTCATCAAATGACTAAAATGGGACTAAAACTCGTTTCCATTTTAGTCAAAAGGCACATTCAGCTGAGACCCCGGGTCAGAACCAGAACATGCTGGAGGGATTATAGATCCCATCTGGCCTCGGGATCCCGCTGAGGGAGCTGCCACTGTGAGTTACACCGAATGGGCTTAAACCTCATTCTGTGTCAGAGAAGGGGGGGCGGGTCCTGGATCCCACGGGAACCTTATGGTCAGGATTCACTGGACAGCTCCCACGTGTGGAACGAGGGACTGCACGAGTGTAAATCTGCGCTTCCGTACTAGCTCATGCTGTTTTCGCTGGCAAACATCTGTGGTGCTGAGCCTTGAGAGTTCTCTTCATGTCCCCACACATTAGATTTCGGCTGAACGAAACGGGATGAGCTCTCGGGCGTATTTGGTTTGAAGCGGAACTCGACGTGAGCGTCTTTTCTTTACCTTTTTGCTTCCGTGTGTTTGTGTGTGTGTGCGTCCACGTGTGTGTGCGCTCCCGCTGATCTCGCTGTGCGTTTCACTGCCGAAGCTTTTCATGTGCAAAGCAGATTCTCTCCCGGCTAATTAAACGTCCATTTGCATCTTTTCTGTTTTGCTCTGAACTGAAAGCAAAGACAGTTCCGACCGCCGTGATGACAGAGTTCCCCTGAGCTCAGACAGAAACAAACACAGTCTGAAAAACACTGATGAAGTGTTTGATGAAGGAGAGTAAAGGGCGGGGTCCTGCTGCTTTCGTTACATGTTTTATCTGGAGCGTATCTATGTTCCCAGGGTCCTTAGTTCCCTAACCCGCTAACTCTAGCCCTGGAACTGGGGAACATATTTAAAACATATTGTCTGAGCGAGCTAAGCAGGTTAAGTATTTGCAGAAGCTGGTTATGTTAACACTGCCCGTGCTATTCAGTCATTTACACAGCTGTCATTTCCCCCCACTCCCCAGTTATTACTTCTAACCCCAAGTAGCCGTCTGGTTGGTTCAACGATAGCTAAGGTTGCAAACATAGTTTACCTCTAATATGTTTGTGCATCGCTGGTACTGAAGGTTGTCAGCTCTGGCAGAACTGAAAGGGGTTTTGGTTAACCTGACGGATACGAAAATGTCACCCTCGTGGTGCCACCAGAGGAAAAGTCAGAGATTCGCCAAAGTTATTACAGTTCATCCTGAGCGGAGCATGAATGTCTGAACCACATCTCGTGACAAACCATCCGACAGCTGTTGGGACGTTTCAGGTCTGGGCCGACGTGGCAGACCAACAATGCCATTCACAGACCCCAACTCCTTGTCAAACTGTTCTTCACAACAATCAGTTTGTTAATGAGGTAACGGGTGGCAAAATCAGCAGTGGTGCTCAGATCTGTTACTTAAGTAAAAGCAGTAAGACGACAGTGTAAAAAAATACTCTGTTACAAGTAAAAGTACTGCATTCAAAATCGTACTTAAGTATGGAAAGAAAAAAAAGCTTGAGTTAAAGACACCAAATCTGAATATTGCTGATTACATCACTGCCGTCTTCACTTCTGACATGGTGGTCATTTTGGTTCCCGGCGCTGCATGCTAACCACACCCACACACACACACACACACACACACACACACACACACACACACACTGCAGGACAGATGATGTGAGCTCACTATAAATGCCAGTGAATCCAGTTTTTTGCGAAGTGGAGAGCAGAAGTCACATGGTCACGGCGCCCGTGTAACTCGTGGACTGCCGTTGGTCACGCAGCGGGGGCCAGGCATTCACCGGGGCGAAGGTTGTGAAGTGAACGGCGTTACCACGGGCAATATTGAAGCCCGTCGTGTTGCCGGCTGGTAATGCATTCTTCGGCCGACAGACGAGAGAGAACAAAGAGAGAATGGAAGAAAGGGACATATTTAGCTGGTTTCTCCTCCTGCAGTGAAACAACTATTCCTTCCTGCGTCGTAACCTGCACAACAGACTCGCCTTTATTAAACTGCAGCATTCGGCTCGTAGACGCTGCGTGGAGCTTTTCTTTTAACACTGGATATCGCCACCATTGTGAACACGTGTTAGCATACAGTTCCCTTTGCACTGGAACACATCCAGCAGTTAAGGACTATTTATCATTCTGCGGCAAATAACTAAATCAATCTTTCTGCCTGCACGATGCACTTAATGTCATCTGAAGGAGAATTTGTTGTTGCACCGCTGCAGGTCACAGAATCTGGTGTAACACCGGCAGTAGGCCGAGGACTCGTCCCCCTCAAGTCATCAAAAATAACACAAGTTCTTACTTTAACATGATGGACGCCAGATAAATATTGAAGCAGGGACTCTTTGTCTCCATGTTCGGTCGGTCAGTCTTGTTAACAACTGAGTCGCCGAGTTCCCACGTGTTAGCAGTTTTAGTTTTTATTTGCCTGCAGTGTCAGAAAGAGGAAAAGAGAGTAAGACAGATTGTGATTGAAAGGCCTAATAAGTATTGTGAGTATTTTACCAACTTGGAACCGGATCCAAAATGGAGCCGGCTGTCTGACCCCACCACTACGTCAGGTGCAAAACTTTCAAAACTATCAAACTCTCTGAACCCTTTCTGAAGACGTTTGAAGCTTTGGACGTCATCAGTCGCTTGGTCTCATTTGACGCAAGCTCCGACACGGCGTATTGAAAGGAGCCACGATGCTTTGGTGTCGTTCGCACGTCACAAGGGAAAGCATGACTCCGCTCCACCCAGGCTCCACCTCTGTTGCCTGAGCAACAGAAGATGGTGGCGAGTGGTAACCTGAAAGTCCAGGCTTCAAGATGTCCCGTTAAAGACCTTCCTGTTCTGCTGACAGGAAAGCAGAGGTCGGACGAACTAACTGAGGAAGAGCGTCTCCTCCTTCAGCGTCTATCGTGGTGCCATTGGACTAAGGCACCTTACCCAAGTGTTCCTGCTCTGTCAGTGCTCCCAAGACAAAGAAATTCTTCTAATAAAAATACCTGGTGAAGCAACTTTGCCTCGAATGGCTTTGAAATCATCTCTCGTCTTCTTTGTCTCCGCTCCCACAAAGCCAGAGGAAACTGATGTCATTACATGAGACAGCTAGCAGACAGAGAAATGACTCGTCCTTTTATCAAGACACTGTAATGGAATGAAAGGAACAGACCGTGCTGTCAGAACATCACAGAGACGGAAACAAAAGGTGTGGAAACATGACACAGATGTTAAACAACTAGAGGATTAGTTAGTTGGCATCTCATCCACTTGGTTTCCTTCGGTGTTCGCACAGCGTCCAGGCGCCGAAACGTGGATGAGATGTTTGCAGTGTATTGGTGGCACAGTGTTTTGGGTTTAACAGTAACTCTGAGAGAGATTGCAACTTAAAATCTCCATATCTCCATTCAATACATAATCCATAACTCTCCGCATCAGTTTTCACAACCAAAATGACTCCTATATGGGTGTTTTCTTTCTGATTTTGTGGCCTTTATGGTGAAAGTCTGGTTTAGTCTACAACAACAGATTTTTTGGCCACCTGAGCGTAAACAAGTGATGAACACAACACTGACATATCCTCACCTTTTAAGTTGAAATGGTGAACGTGTTGGCAAACAAGTTTGAAAAGCAAAAACAGATTTTATATACATCAGCTTTGGTGGTTACACCTTGGAAAACACTATGCAGGTACACTGACAGAACGTTTGTGATCTTTGGACTCACAAAACATGATGTAATCGGGTTACAGAAAATAAAAAGGCTGTAACAATGCTGATTTAAATTTAAAGAGGAAAACTAAGAAGAATCAGGAGCTCCGTTAACTTCTTTTATCATCGCTGCTGAAATGTTACAAATATAAACTACTCTATAAACTGTCCGTAGGCGGACTGTCCATTTGAAGTGTAACCGTTAGTTTGCACTGAACTTTATGTGTTGCTGCAGACTTTGTTGTTCTGTATTCATAAATAATTTAAGTTTAGTAAGAGCACCCTATAAAAAAAGAAGACACATTTAAATTAAATCCGAACAGCATGAGCTTTAGTGCTGTAGAAGGCGCGGGTGAGAAATGCATCATCTCAAACACGTCATTTTAAGGCGCCAATTTTGGGTCGTCGTTGAAACTGACAGGGTTTTTCTGTGACGTGCCTGTTTTAGGCTGCTTTCACGCCTCTAGCTCGGTTCATTCGGTCCGAACCGAGGCCAAACTGTTAGACATCAAAGCATTTTTCAGCTTTTTTGGTTCCTTTTGACGCCACGCTGATCGCTTTGGTCCGAACCAGTTGAAACGAACCAAAATGCGGTCACATGACGACATCCACATCGCTCATTGGCCGTGGCGTATTTCCTAAACTGCTTTTCGATTGGTCAGAATTTACGTGCGGGAAAACTCCACCAGAAGAGGAAAAGCCAGCAAACAACACGGAGACAACACGGCTGTGGAGAGACGACTGCGGGCTGGTTTTGTCCCTGTTCAGAATCTGTTACAGTGTTTGTGTCCACCACAACATGCAGACAAGACATTTCTATAATGAAGCGGCTTGAAAACAACGTTTTTTTCGTTGTGAACAACGTTGTAATGCAAACGGCGAGCGCGCATCGCTCGTCACTTCAAGCGGAGGCGTGCATTAATTCTTCTTAACTCTGACTCATCTCCTGAAAATATGACTACGGCAGCTGGTTTAGTCCAAAAATGATCAGTATTTTTTGCAGTTGGGTCGGTTCGAGGTCGGATCACGTTCTCACCACAAACGATTCCAGAGTTCGTTTGGAAGCGTACCGAGGAGGTCCCGGTACGCCTGTTTGGTCCGCTTTTGGAGCGACTGCTGCTTTCACACCTGAGCAAACGAACCGCACCAACGGGGCAAACGAACTCTGGTAGGCCGGTGTGAAAGCAGCCTTAATCGGCTCTACAATTGCGACGATGGCTGCCAACAGTTTTCCTCTACGTAGTGCGGAAGAGATCAGAAGTTCTTACTGCCGAGAGGTAGCGTACTGCGGCCGTTTACAGCTTTTTCCCGCTATGACAGCGTTGAGAGGGAACCAGAACAGTAGAGTTGCAGCCGGACAGATAAACAACGAGCAGCTCGTTCAGGAGCACAACAAAGAACTGCTTTGGTTTACTGGAGCTCCAGTAAACCTAATTATCCCTTAAGGATAGCTCACCATAAGCAAACTAGGAGGTGTAAAGTCAGTAGTGAGTGTGGTTGTTGAGTGCAAGGAAACGCCAAGTGCTAACCCAGGCTAAACTAAACACGATCAAAGTCCAAACTAAACCAACAACAGGTGCCTTCCAGGAGGGAAAGAGAGGGCGCCATCTTGGAATCCACCAGCTTATAAAGGCTCCCAACAGGTGTAACCAACCCCTCAATGAGTTGGGAGGGACCAGCTGATCAGGGAGGATCTAGATTCATAACAGAGGGGAGCAGAGGACAGGCCAACACAAACTCTCCTAAGGCCGTCACAGCTGAAAGGCACTATAACGCCCCGTAAAGCCGTTCGGCTCTACAGGGGACGCCTTTCACGTGGCTCGCGGCCATTTCATTGTTAAAGAGGTCAGTCGTTATATACGCAGTCGCAAGGGGTTGCATTTCAGGAAAAAGTCCGCGTGGGTTGTTTGATCTGTTTTGCACAAACACCCGGTGCGTTGCCGTGGTGAGGACAGTCTCATCGGCATGTTGTCCCACTCGAAACTACCAAAACGATGACAGAGCATCAAGAAGCACGCGTGTGCGCTCGTCTCGCCTCGTAGTTTTCTGTAATGGACATCCAGCTGAATAACACTGTCTTTTCAGCCACGTGAGCAGGATGACTCTGAAATACCTGAGCTACTGAATTATTGGATGGACTTAATGAAATGTGGTTCAGACACTCATGTTCCCCTCGGGGTGAAGTGTAGTCATCAGCTTAAAGTCTGTAACGACCGACACTTTGGTTTTTGACCAAACACCTGCAGAACTAAAGACGTTCATCAGCCTCAGCTGCACTCTATGTTTACTGCTAATTAACAAATGTTAGCATGCTAACACGCTAAACTAAGATGACGAACATTACACCTGTTAAAACATCAGCATGTCAGCGTTAGCATTTAGCTCCTAGCATGGCTGCAAACTCGGTAACACACGTTTGTGACACTTTGTGAGTGATGGCTCTGGTTTGAGTAAACCTCAATGTCATTGTCAGCCAAATCCTAGAGAGCTGCCTCCCCCGAGCAACGAGAGGCACCCAACAGCAGTAAATGTGCCAGTCTGAGCGGCTAACAGCACTTCACCGAGAGGACGTGACATTTGTATTTGTTTGTAAAGTTACAGATTTCAGCTTGCACATGATTTGCATAACAGTCTCGGTAATTGAAGTGCCTGCTGTTAAAACCTGTAAGAGCCGGGGAGAAAGCCGGAGCGCCTTTGTTTTCCTGCTGAATGTGCACATCGAGTGGCCAGTGTGGGTGCAGCAGGCGTCACCACAGTGTTGCCTCCGCGTCTTCGGTGTGGCTGCAGCCGCAGCTCACGACCTGCTGATTGCGGCCGTCAGAGCTGTTGCTTAGCGAGTGGGCAGTGGACCTTTTCCACGCACTCGTTTTAACTTCGCATAAGAAAGCGACGAGGAAACCTTGTGAGCGCGACGACGGGTTGGTGGTGACGTTCGGGTGAAAAAACACCCTACATGTGTAGAATTACACTGAGCTAAATCTGGTTGAAATTTAAATCTAACCCCTCATGTCCCGCTGGATGCAGCTCCGTCCCGTCTCCGTCCACTTAGTAGCAAAATACTGTAAAACACAAACCGAGGCAAATCCCTGAACACAGAGTAAATAAAACTTGTTTTTCCCACATTTCCCCCCCAAAGGGATGAGCAGGAGTGCAGCAGCAGTTCAGCAAACAGTCGAACCGTGTGTGCTGAAGAAGACGTTTTGCTCTTAACTCAATTCGTTTGGGCTCATGAGTCGATTCCGTACTGGTTCATTTCATTAACTTCTAATCTGGTTCATTAAAGCTATGATGATTAGTTTTAGTGACCTCTTTTTTAGAATGATAAATTGAGAAGAAAACTTTGAAAGTTAAAGTTTTGCTGACTGCAGCAGCTGGTGAGTTAAGGTTTTCCTTAATGACAGATGTCTTTTATGAATGGATGTTTCCATTGCCCCACTATCACTTTGCTCATTAAAGCCTTATGAAGTCATTACACACGTTCACCCTCAGTCTGTCCTCCACTTATG
>CM022488.1:1810907-1893639 GCA_011952105.1 Coreoperca whiteheadi | reverse complement strand
ATACGACGGTGCCCTTGCCCTTTAAAAAATTACTTTTTTTTTTATAGTTAACACTTGAAATGATGAAGGCACTTGCAAATGACAAGGTGATAGAAAATGTAAACCCTTGCCCTTTTCCCAGCGACTATGAGCCCGTTATTTAGTATTCAGGATGTTGTTGGATCACAAGCTGTAATTTGCGGCTGACCTCCTCAGTCTCCTCCTGAATCTATGCTCTCAATGACTTCCTGTCCTCACGCCGAAACACAGGCGGCTGGTGCCACCCGGCAACGTCGGCCCCTGTAACGAGCTGAACTGAGCCCATGAAGACTTTGTGCATAGTTGTCAGCTGCATTACCACCTCCCTCCGGACTGAAGAAGAAAGACCCGAGTGCTTCGCCCTCCGCTGGATGAGCGTAAACGGGGTCTCAGTGTGTTTTCCCGTCTCTCAGGATGATCAGTCACATCTTAGACATGTTGATACGAACCTCTTCACAACACTCATCCGCAGGACGTTAAAACGAGACTACATGAACAAGGGGCATGCCTACAAACATTCAGCTCTAAAACTAATTTCTATTGATTTGAGCATTTTCTGTGCAAGTGGAAGAGTGAACGGCACGTTTGTTTCGTTGTCTTGACAAACACATAAATACCAATTTGAACTGGACAGGACTGAGCTGTTTTCGGTGTGCAGAACGCCCCGGCCTGTGCTTCACCAGCACCGGCCTGCATCACACTGCTGTGCAGAGGATGTCCGATCCGGATCCAAATGTCAGATCTCTGTCAACTGTTCGTGGTCTTTCTTTGTTGTGATCTGTGCTCTTTAGATTTCTGTGACCCGGCGTCACAAAAGCTGACACTCAAACCCCTTTCAAAAGCTTGGGCTGAGGAAAAGCCGCGTTTGTATTACCGCAGTTTTCATCTTCTTGACAAAGCATCCAAATAAATAAGCCAGAACAAACAATCAGCCATGATTAGAGGGGATTTGCTCTACTGGCTCCATTAATGCCTTATTATTAAAGCCAACTTGGTAGATTTAAGAAGCCGCACAAGACGGCCAACAAACAAACGCTTTACAGGTCGTTTCAGGGGCTTACATTGCAGAGGTGCAGTCCTCCATTTGCTCGTAGTTTACATGCTGGAATTTGTCAGCATCCAGCAACAACACACCCCATGCAGTCTTAGCATTTGGTACGCTGTCAAAGCCGCTGCAGTCGAGAGCCACTAAATACAAACTGTGCTTTCGATACAAAGAGACTTCTGGCAGCTTCCCACAGAAAGAAAACAGAGCAGGAAGTGGAGCTGACAAGCGGAGACGCTGGGTCGCAGAAATCACTGAGGAGAATGGTTCAAAATACACAATGATCGACTGACACGAGCCTGACACGCTCATCTGGGAGGACTGAGGGATTAGTATTGTAAAAGGAGCTTGTGTCATGAGCTGTGACCAGCGCGGGCTGTTTTTTGTGTCAAATATCAATCCTTGAATGTCAGCGGGGAGTGAAAATCAGGTGCTTTTCCTCCTCCTTCGGATTTAAAGTCCACTTCTACACTCAGATTTCTCACCGCCGTCCCGTTCCTGATACCGTTTTAAACTTTGAAGGAGAAGAGAGGAAATGTAAAAAGACGGCTGGCCGTGTCTCTGTGGTCCCTGGGTAGTTTTACAGTGGAGATGCAGACAGGAACTAAGTGCAGGTCCCGAACCGAACCAGGGATGTTGCAGTTATTCCGTAACCATCTTAAAACACTAGGCCACAATTGTGCCCTTAAACTTCTCTTTTATGAGCTTTTCCTACGTGCATTAAATTGTCAGTGGTGGAAAAAGCATCTGAAACAGCACTTAGACCCTCACGTGACTCTGCTTGATTATGTAAACTGAGGCTTATTTTTGCCGAATAGATTTTTAATCTGGTGATGGACGTCATTGATAGCGAAGTAACTATATGCACGACTTAAAAATGTCCTCACGATGAGGAACGCTTCAGACAATGCGTCTCATGCCAGAGCACCTTCATATCTTCATCCTCAATCTGTGACGCGGCCCGTTCTGCTTTGTTTGTTGGCAAGTTTTAATCGTAAGATTAAAAAAAAATCCCAAGGGAGTAAAAAGAAAAAGTTCCGCTGTTGAAAATCGAATTTTGTGTTGGTAGTGTCAGCAGTGATTTTATAGGCAAGACGATTATTACAGTTACTAAATATTAATACAGCTGCCAACAACACGAGATAAGCCATGTTGGAAATAAAGCATTAATATGAAGCCTCTTTTTTGTAATGTGATTTTTAAATACGTTTAGCTGCACTGAAGAGGCTTTCACCCGTTACCTGAAGTGAAATGTGATGCCTAATTAGGTAACGGTTACCCAGAGTTACAATCATTTTACTTCAGGGTTATTTATGCTTAAGCACCCATTGAGTTTGACTGGATTGCTTTCTAGTTTAAAAGGATAGCTTTCTGTGTTTTTGATATTGAGTCATCAAATCTTTTGCAGAACCAAATAGGAAGGCTGCAAGACCCTTCTCCCCCGGCTTCTGCTTGTCTTCATGCTGATTTTCCCTTTTTCGTTATGTAACATAAACGTATATTTAGTCACAACTCTTCACTCCGCACTCCGGCCCTGTGACGGATCTCCTTCCTCTGCGCCACAGCGCTCCGCTGTCGTCCAAAAACCCCTCAGGGAGCCTCACTGTCGCTCCTCCATCACCACGGACACACACACTGCGGTTTATCCTGACTCAGCCCCACACACACACCGTCCTGCTGGCCCAAACACTCACTACAGCCCCACGTGTGGATTCAACCGCCGCTGGAAATAGTCCCCCAGTTTCCTCCTGTTTGTTTGATAAAAACTACCTTTATTCAATATTTATGAGGTGTTTTAAAAGATTTACGTCTTCAATAGGAACTGATGGGCTGACAGGAAGTCAGACAGCGTTAGGAGACGGACTAACACAATCATGGTTTCGGTCTTCTCGTGGGATTTGACATTAGAAAAATATCCTTTAACAAGAGGCCACAATCTCCCCGTTTCATCAGTGCACCCTGGCGCTCGCTGTGCAGCGGCGGGCAGAGGACGTGGCCTTCGCACTTCTTTCACTGTTTATCTATTTGCCGTTTTCTTTCTCTCTGTCGATGTCTTCGTCCCTCACCCTTCGCTCTTTTCTGCGCTAGCGCCTGTTCTAGCCTTTAATCATCTGCACTGTTTCTACCCTTTTTGTGGCTGCCATCATCATTTTGCTGTTTTGATTCTGACTTCAGCGTGCCGCCTGGATGTGAGCTCAGAGAAGAGAGCACTCTGGCAATTTGCCCGCCTCCTCGCTCTCTGCTCTCCATTGTTCGGCTGCCGGCTTCCCTCCCCTCCCGCCTCGTCTCCAAGTGCTGTCACTCCGCCGCCTCGGGAGGCAGAGCGCTCTTCAAGACTAACACAATCAACTTATTTTATCCCCACAAATATACTCTGGATGGGACGGTGGCAATAATTACCAGCACTTCCCACCCAGCTGAGGCTGTCTGGGAGGGAACAATCACAAAATATATTTCAGCTGAGCTTCTTCCACCCCGATTACTGTAAAGGGGGAATGTAAAGCGGCTGAATGTAAAGCTGTTTTTCAGCAGCTGAGCCAGCAGCCTGTAACACTAAATATCCACAAACCTGATCAGGTGATCTTTGGGCAAAATTCTCCGTCCGTTCAATTAAATCCAAATTATTGGGTTACATCTCCAGATACATCGCTAACAAACAGAAACGTATGTGAAAGGAACCCTTTTACTGATGGAGATACGGCTCATAGAGCAATGCAAATAAACTGAAACAAAGAAATATAAAAGACACCTCAAACTAAGCTTCAACTAAACTTGAAAACTTAAAGGTGTTGTTGTTTTTGGAAGCTAGTTAGCATGCCAGCTACACCATTTGGTTTAACTTTTAATGATTCTCACGTATTTTATGATAATAAATAAGAAACCTCAATATTGTAAATCCTGGTTGACGAGGCCCTTTCTTACATTACATACAGTAATTCCAATTTTGGCAAAGGAAAGAAAAAGGTATCAAGGTATCAATTTCAGGTAAAGATTTAAGCTTCTCACACACACAGTATAAGAGCCTTGATGCTAATGTGTTAGCGAATATGTGTTGCACTTCAGCTTGTTGAACGAGCCACCGAACAAAGTGGAAAGGGAGACTTCAGCATGGAGTCTAAAGCATGTCTAAAGCTACCATTCACAAGCGTACGTGTTTGGTAACCGTGAAAGTAAAAGCAGTAGTGTCAACAATTCCAGTTTGGCAGTAAAAGTTCTTCCACTGTTTTCAGATCGAAATGCATTTATTGTGAAGCACCAGCGGTAGCTTTAAGAACATTATCCTACCGCTGCGACTGATCGGTGCAGAACATCTGGATCTGGATAGCGATGTGTGGTCGCGGCCCTTCTCTACCCCAGAATTACAGGCCTATCTCCAAGCTGCCTTTTTTTTAATAGCAAAAATCTTAGAAAAAGTGGTTGTAAAGCAACTGTGTTAGCATTATATCTTTTTGACAAGTTTCAGTGTGGTTTCTGCAGGTCGCACTCAACAGAAGCAGCTCTTCTCAGAGTCGCCAACGTTATCGTGCTGCATGGTGGTGTTCTGTGTTGGACCTCAGTGCAGCCTTTGGCACTGTGAAACCTCCGTATCTTGGTTGGGAGACGTTGGCCATGGGTGGGAATCCAGTGGTCCACCTCCTACCTTTCTGATAGGAGCTTCTCAGTTGCTGTTGACAACTTTGCCTCCTCATCTGAAACTCTGTTATTGGGGTGCCCCAGGGTTCGGTCCTTGTTCCACTTCTATTTGCTCTTTGCTTACCATTGGACAGATAATAATAAGTTTTAAAAGGTATGTCCTGTCACTGCTACACAGATGACGTTCAACTGTACATCTCATTTAAGTCTCAAAACGTAGCTAAATTGTCAGTTTCAAATAGCTGCTTATAGACGCTATAACAGCTGGGCGGCAGGTCCTTTCTTACAGCCCACTGTCGACTAAATAGAAGTTCTTATTTCTGCTCCACCCAGAAAGGTAACGGATGGTCTCGGTTCTCTTTCCACTTCAGTTAAACCCTCCATATGAAGCGTAGGTGTCACTATGACTCTGGACCAACATCTCAAGGGTCAAGTGATTTGTTCCTGTTCTTTTTTGCGGCTGAGAAACTCAGGTCCAGTGTGTCTCGAGCAGAGATGGAAATGATAATTCACGCTTTATATGTCGTCCCATCTTGAGTATTGTAACTCCCCCCTCCACCTGCTTCAGGCAAACACCCCTGGGTCAGTTAACATGAGGTCCAAAATGCCGCTCCAGAGCGTCCTACAAAAAGGTCTCATGGGACACGGCTCTTGACTTCTCTTCAGTGGCGCCATCAAACCCAGAATCCAATTCAAGGTTCTTGTGATCGCCCGTAGGCCTCTGCAGGGTCAGACAGCCGTCTACGTTAGAGGTCTCCTGCAGCCCTGTTTCACCTGCAGGTCTCTCAAGTCCTCTGATCGGGGTTTGCTGGTTGCTCCTCGATCCAGGCTGGACTTAAAATCTGTGGTCACCTTTTTTTTGTATGTTGGATGTTGGATGCCTTGTTTCTTTTGTTATGTATCTCTAAAGTTACTTATTTACTTATTCATCCCTATTTTTTTATTATAAACGTATTAGTCAACCTTATCATGTCTTAAATAAGCTTTTTTTTTTTTTCAAGGACACTCCAGCTTCATTTGGGAGCATAAGGAGCGCTTTGATCTCGCTGGTGTGGAGACACGTTTAGAGAGGAGTGATTCATTGTGTGTGTGTGTGTGTGTGATTGTACACAACGCGTACAATGCGCCAACAGTGTGTGTTGGCTTCGTCTTCTGACATCTGGCAGTTTCTGACGCAGTCAACATGGCAGATTTGTGGGGGAAAGGGGCATCGAGCTGAGCCAAGTCTGGTTTGCGAGGTTGGGAATCTAATCTGCTGTGATTCAGGTGTGTTTGTGTGTGTGTCAACGTGAGTCACTGTCAGGTATGGAGACTACATGCTGTGTGTGTGTGTGTGTGTGTGTGTGTGAGAGCGAGATCGTCTGCCTCTCTTTCATCCAATCGACCTCTCTGTGTGCGACTCTCTGCCCTCTTGGGAACTCATCTTCCCGCTCTCCGTTTCCACTCGCGCTTCTTCTATCAATTATATAAATATTGCTTTGCGTTTGCACACTTGGCCACGAGCGAAGCCGTCGCTGAGCCTTCACACTTCTTATGCTGTTGAAATGCCGCCAAAACAATGTTCAGAGGACTCGTGATCCGTTTCTAGAAACCAAACAGCATTATCGCCCTCCAACCCGCCGCCCCTCCGAGTCTCTCCTCCGTCTTAACTTCTTGGAGGAAAATCAGAAACCGCTTCACTTTATGGCAGAAAACTGAATCTGTTTGCACATTTTGGCTCCAGATAGATCAAGTTTGTTTGTTTTTTGTGTCCAGTTCTGTTCCTGTTTCGACAAATTTTCACACCACAAACCTCTGAACTGGTGCGTCTGTAGATCCACTCAGTCAGCAGCGGTGCAAAGTAACTAAGTGCAATACACGGGTACCTCCTTCTGCCACTTTCTACGTCTACTGCACCACATTTATCTGACAGCTCTGGTTGCTTTGCAGATTCAGATTAAAAAGTAAGTTGTTGAAGTATTTTAACAGTTATTACAGATCAACTTACGACAGGGCGGACGGCTCGCAGAGCGCGCTCACGTCACACACAATAGACCAGTCCCAGCGGGCTCCCCGAGGTCTCCAGAGTCAAGCCGATGATAAAAGGGTGTAATTCCTGTAATTTCTTTTTTGATTTTCCCCGACTTTTATTTAATTTTCTCCGCAAAATCAGAGCAACTTTTTTTTTTACATTTAACATTGAGCGCCGAAGCAGTGCTGACAGTTTGACACAGTTTTGAGAAAACTGATTTTTTTTTAATTTAAGGAGTTTAATGTGACTGCTTCCCGTCACATCTGAAAGGAGAAAGCTGCCTGACTCAAGCCTTTTTCACTGAAGACATTTGACATGTCAAAGTAGGAACCGCTCGGGTGTAAATAATTAAATGAACGACGGCTGGATTCCATTTAGCTGCTTCAGTTCCAGGGCCCCCGGAGCTCGTTTCACCAAAAGAGATTTGCGAGTAACTGCACACACGCACATCACACAAAACTGTGCCAGTGTCTTGTCTCACAAATAATTGTCACTCGTAAATTGCAGATAAACGTCTGAGTCCGGCAGGCTTCTTGCGCTCTCATGCATGGTTTGCAAGTGTGTCGTTTCTTTTGATGCTGCAAGTCGGAGGTTGCGTGCTGCACATTTGGTGAAATGCATTTGGCCCAATAAACACTGTCGTGGTTTACTAGCCATTGCTAGCGTCATTAGCAACACCCGCGCTCTTCCTACTGTGACAAATCAAAATGTCTGCAGCGGAAATGACAGTAGTTGGACCGTTTGAACCCAGTTTGAGCGTTTAAATGTGTACTTTTCCACGTTGGATTTTTCCGTCTCCACTTTCTCATCTACAAATCAACATTTCAAAAGACCCGTTTTTCATTTAAATACATTACATTTACTTTTCAATTTCCTTCCACATTTGACACTGGATGATGGTCAGATCATCACTTGTAGGAGGGTAAAAGCTAAAATGTGGCGATAATTATCTTTTGATTTTCTCTCCCTCGCCTTTGTTTCGGTTGAGAGTGGAAAGTTCAGAGAGTTTAAAAATGCATGAGTGCAGTTCTGTTTCACGCCGTTTTGGCTGGGCACAAAAGAGCCACGTGTTAACCGACAGCTGGAACTCGTTCCAGGTAAAATTAACTGTAACTCAGACAATTCCTTTGACAGCTCGATCGACAAACCCAGCAGAGAGAGCTAAAAGTATAAAGGTCTTCCAGTTTAGTTTGTTGTTGTTCCTCGGGGCTCCAAGCTGCTGAGGGCCTCCAGCATGACAGAGAAAGTGCAGGTTAAGTCACATGAAAGCCTCCATTGTGGTTAACAGTCTGCAGCATTCAGCCGGTGCAGTCACCCGGACTTAACCTCTCCGAGAGACCCAGCAAAGTGATCGAATCGCCTCGTGTCTCCGCGTCCGTCCGTCAGCCAATCGATGCCCTGCACTCTGTTCTCCTGCAGCTCCCCCCTCTCCCCGGACACACACCACATCAAAAGCTGGAGACGTCTGGAAAGCCTTCCCCCATTGTTCCACAGTTACACAATGAAAACACCAAAATCGTCCTCGCTGGGTCTCTGGCTCCACCGCTTCATCCTTCAACAGGCAGCACATGTTTGACCGTAGTCAGCACACGCGTTCATCGAAGCCAAGAAGAAGGCCGGCTGTGGTCAGGTTGGGGTTTTTTTTAAAGATCTCATTCAGTATGGAAAAGGCTTAAAAACAGGTTCCAATGTGCTGAAAGAATTGGCCGATTAACTGCTCGTTCGACACGCATCTTTTTCTTGATTCACAACTTTTTTTAGCCGATACATTTTCTGTCAATCGTTCCCGGGTTCAGGTGAAGATCGGCTGCTGTACGCCGAATATCTTTGGTCCCGAAACTGAAAACTAAATTTGCAATTTGAAGACTTTAGACTGTAGGGGCGGATTAATGGCATTTGTTTAAATAGTGCGAATAGAAGAGATGGCTGATCAGCCGTGAAGACGGGGTGAGGAGCTCAGAGCCGCCGGTTCGGACGTCTGATCCGGATCCTCCTGCTACGAGGTTACATAGCTCAGGCCTAAACATACTCACTGTCACATTAAAGAGGGCAACCTTAACATTCGAGGCAGGCTTCAAAAATGACTTAAATTACTCTCCGAATTGTTGCTGATTGATTTTGTGTCAGCTGATTAATCGGCTAATTGTTTTGTTGTTGGTAGTTACTAAATATTTATTAAGTATATATTATATTTTAATGTAAATGTTACCCAAAAAATGTGGGCATGGAAGCAAAGAAGGCAGGCCCCCGAGCACAGTCAGTTACGTGACCTCAGTGTCCCGATAGCGGCGTGTAATCTACTGGGGTTTCTGTATTATCATCACTTAAACCTCACTTTAGTACAGTAACACACCGACTTCCTGAGGCTGCTTTAACAGGAAGAAGATCACGCGTCTTGATCGCCGCGCAGGTTGAACCCAGGTGCACAGCTGACTGCGTCTAATTGGTGTCAGGCACTGAGAGATGATGTCACAGTCGCAGCCCGCTTGCCCGTGGTCTGACTCCTCTGAAGCTGTCGAGGTTTTACAAGCCGGGGAAGCAGAAACATCGGCTCGCGGCTCTTTGAGAGGAGCAGCAGCAGGCGTGGGAGCCACAAAGTCACGTCTCAGCAGAGGTGGTTTTCACTTGTGTGTGTGTGTGTGGGGGGTAATTTCACTCCGGTTCCAGGTCATCACCATCGGAGGTTGTGGAGCCGGTAATAGCGTGATACTTTAACAGTCCCTGAGGGAGAATTCTCTTTTCTCTTTGTGGTTCTCCACAGGGAGCTGAGAATAGAGGATCAGCTACAGAGCAACATCCCTGCTGGAGGTTTGTAGGGAGGAAACAACATGAGGACCGAAAACAAGTCAACCACTTTTAAAGGACCGAACCTGTATTAATGCATGTTTGAAGACCACCATTTTAGGATGGATTTCCTCCCGTCCCTGCAGCCACTTATTTCAGTTAATCTTGGGAAAATCTACGTGTGGACGCTCTGGCTTGACATGAGCAGTCCATCACAGAAGACGCACTCTGACATTCAAGGTTTTAAAGTGCAGAGGAGATTTCAGTTGTCCTCACTTTCTGTGTAAGGAAAAAGAAACTATGATGACACGGCAGCTATTAGAGTTTCCACAATGTGGGAGATGTAAACAGGATTCATAATGTTGCCATGGATTCAGTGAGTTAGCTGTGGGCTTCAACTTGAGCCCCATTTTGTAGCCTGTATTTCTTAACATTTAGTCAGTTTGTCCCCATTAAAAGCAGCCGAATGAGCCGTCGGCAGCTCCTGTCTGCAGTGGACCCGTGGACGGACAGACGGCCGCCACTGGGTCACCGTGACACTGACGGAAACCTAAAAACCTGATGATTCTCTGGCAAGTTTGGAAGTTATAAATTGTCTTTTGCTTTTCTGTGATGTCTAAGTGGATTAATGGAGGTTTCCCCACGTTGGATGAGAGATAATGATATCCCCGTGAAGTGTCAGTCACAATGAATCCAACAATATGTGTGTCATGTCAGCCTGGTCTCACCAAATGTCCAAAGCCATTTTGCGTTTTATCACAATGCATGTTTTGCTTTTCACGTGTCACTTAGGCTCCACTGCGTTCTGCTGTGCAGAGACTGCATGACATTTAATGCACGACATATGACATATGGGGGGTCAAACAAACACAGGACTTTCACCCAGGTGACTGGAGCTCGTGTCCCGTGTGAAATCAAAAGCTAAAGTCTACTTATTTAAATTTATTCAACGTTTTTACTTACTTAACTTATGTCACGTAGGCCTAAACGTGACTCAAACCATATAGTTTTGTTACCCAAAGCTAACCAAACTGCAGCGTTTCCCAACGTTAACCACGTGTTTATTATTGTTACCATGACAGCGGTGGGTCACCTGACTTTGTCCTTTCCTGTACGTCCAAAACACTTGGAATGCGGCATCAGCAACAGCGTTAAATGACAAGCGAAAAGCTTAAAATGTGTCGACATGACACTCAAAATGCCCTTAAAAGTGACGTGCCATCTGTAGGTCCGACCCTTTGCGGCATGTCTTCCCCTCTCTCCCCTGCCTCTCGCCACTATCTCTATCAAGGAAAGCGGCAAAGAACATTTGCCTGAGACCTGACAATGAGAAGGTTCACGGCTCACTTCGCTCCCCAGTTACAGTATCAACATCGTCGGTCAGAACCAAACCGTCGGACCCCCTGGCCCCTGATTCAGGGGGAGCTACTGCGGCAGAAATTAAATCCAAATTTTGACCAAATAGGTACCTTAATCAAACCACACACCAAGGACAAACAACATACTTGAAGCGAAACATTTCTGCAATGCATTATGTGTCACTGCATGCGAAGAAAGAGAGCAGGAGAGATGGAGGCAGGAGGCAGGCGGTGACCATGGCGACATCGAGCGACGTGGATGAGTCATCTCCTCCCAAATACTGAAAGCTTTGATCAGGTGGTCCCTCACCTGTCGCACGGAGGGGATGCGTGACAATCAGGAGGATGAGGAGGGTGTGTAGATGCTTCATCCTCACCCTGAATACGACGATGATGGGGCCCTAATCCCCTCAGCTCAGTGTCTATTTCTGTCGACACCCTTGGGGGAGCAAGGTGGGCGGGGGCTGCTTCCCCGAGCGGACCAGTGTGTCCGTGGGCTCATTATTCCTCGTCCACTCAAGCAGGCCGGGGGGCAGAGGAGCGGGCGTCAGGTCAGCGCAGCTGCAGTGGAGCTTCAATAGTAGCCCTGAAATATTACCGAACACCCCGGTCGTCTTTCTTGACTCAAAAACCCCATAAAGGGCGACAAATCACCGACGGGAGATGCACTTGGGAACGTGGTATGTGATGATGCAGTTGGGCCGGTGCGGTTATGGGGGGGGGGGGGACAGGTGGACACACTGACCGTCACTGTTGCATCAGCATCATCTTTCAGCAAGCGTGGACAGCGATGCCCGTCAGAGGCTCCTGATGGCGATCCTCCGACCCGCAGTCCAACACATGACAAAAGAAAGTGTCAGCATGTTACCATGGGAACGGGCGAAGTACAGCTCAGACGGGTGGGAGCTGAGCCTGACAAGCTGAGCCTGACGTGTCCTGAAACGGCCACCGTACGGAGGACACACCGTTTCTGGTCTTTCCTGAGCGGCCTGGTGGAAGAAAAGGCCTCTCTGAACAAACCTGCCTCACCTCGATGCGCAAGAAGCACATCCATTTTCTAAATATTGCAGGATGTAATTTCCATCTGCAGCCGAGTGGTTTCAGGACCGAATTTAGAGATGGCTGCTGTAGGAGCAGCCCGCGGCCTTGAGGCAGGTCGGCTTGTGTGTGTGTGTGTCGATGTGTAGTTGCAGCCTGTGCACCTGCAGCTCAGACGGCGTGGACGTAGCCGGAGAATGCTCTCAGCCTTCGGCCGTGTTCCATCTGTATGACTCATTCCATTTATCACCGTGTGGTCACTGTGTAATTAGCTTTTCAGAGGCTACGAACAGGCAACCAGTTCATGAAAACCATCACTATGGCCCGGCTAATGCTTTTTATTACAGTCGGCAGCAACATTAAAACAAATACAGTCGGCAGCGAGGGACAAAAACAAATGCTGCTCCAGTGCGTCATTAGTGTCCATTCATATGAAAGCGACCAGCTGTGACGCTAAGAACACAGGAAAATGATTCATGATAATTGCGGTGTGTTTTGTGTTCACTGACACACACACACAAGCATTTAATTAAAGGTCAAACGATCGCAAACTGTACCAGAACCTTACATACATACAGACAATGTTAACCCCCCCCCCCCCCACACACACACACACACACACCTCCTCATCACCATAGCAACTCATAAAAACACCACAGGGTCCATGTGGATCACACGAGACAAATTCAATCATTAAAATAATTAAAATGCCATCTCAGGTGGGAAGCAGCACAGCATACACTGACCTTATACGGCTATTGTGAATATTAACCTGGATGGAAGCAGACATTTTTATTTAAAATGGAAAACAAATGTTAAAAAGCGTCCAAAACCTTTTCATGGAAATATAACGCGTGGCAAAAGACAAACCTGCCTTTTCTCTCCATCTGACTGGATGAACTCAGGTCAGCATGGCTGCTCGGCCTTAGTATGACAGTGTCAACATGCAGTAACTACAGGATTACGCTACGCTTAAAACATACTGAATTATTATGGGATTCCGTTGTGCTATGATACGTGGTATTTGCCTCTACAAATACATATCCTTCATCTGCTGCTGATCAGGTCCATTTGAACTGAGAATTTTAGGTTCTATTTTTTTATTGCCAGCGGGCCCGCAGGACTTTTTCTCACTAGTCAAGTTTCCTGAAAGGTTTCGTGGGAAACGTCGGAAAGCTCGAGCATCAGTAAAGGTGCACTCGAATGGAGGTGTTGCAGAGAACCAGGACACTAACAGTATTTTTCCTCTCTTCCTCTTCCCCTTTCCATCCACCCGCCTGCGCAGATTACGGGTGGCCACTGCCCTCCGACCTTTGTCCCATCTGGATCTACCTGGACGTCCTGTTCTCCACGGCGTCCATTATGCACCTGTGCGCCATCTCTCTGGATCGATACATCGGCATCCGAAACCCGATCCACCACAGCCGCTTCAACTCCCACACCAAGGCCCGCATCAAGATCATGGCGGTGTGGACGATTTCCGCGGGTAAGAACACACACGCCAGCTGTTTGCATCACTGTCGATGGAGTACTCGGCTAAAACCAGTATCCGGTACAGATGGTGTACTTTCAACGAGTACGAGTGTGATCGGAGCAAAACGTGCCAATATCCGTACTCGTAAATATACCAACTTTTATTTCAAAAAACCCTGTTCTTGTGATCATAAACACTGCCGAAGCACAATTCTGAGGTTGTTCCCGTAAATAGTCTTCTAATGACGTAACAACTTCTGGTTAGTCCCGCCCACTTTGGGTTTAAACCCCGCCCACGTACGCTCATTACCAAGTACGGACACGAATACAGGTAATTTAGCTGGTTGAACAGATACGAATAAAGGCGTACTCGCTCATCCCTAGTTTACATGTTGAAAAGAAAGTCTTGCTCTTGGGTGTCAGTAGAGGTTTGTGTCATGTTAAGATCCGATATTTGCCTTGAATCTACTCAAAGCTTTTGTAACACGGTACAACGGTCTAATATTCAAACATTGTAACCTTTCCAACAGGACTTGTCTGAAAGTGTTTGATATCTTAAAGAGAAGGCCGTTATATGATCTTATATTCAAGAGAATACAGTCCTTTTAGCTTTTCATCCTGAGAGCTAACCGGCTAACTGTTAATGTGATTGTATAGTAGTAACTGTTTCAGACTGAAGCTTGTATTCCTGAAATCATTTCCAGTTGTTAGTTATCACACGAAAGCTCTGGCGTACAGCAGTGATTCCCAACTAGGTCTACGTGTACCCCAGAGGGTAGTTTTGCAGTTGCCAGGGGTTACGTGGAAGCAATTAAATTTATTTGAAAAAATACAAAGAAGGATTTGGTTTAAAAAAAATTAAGTTTTGTGGATATCCACGTATTGTTACGAGCAGGCAAGCAGGGAACAGGGAAAGGACCCAAACGCATACAGAAGAGGCAGCACGACGACTTAAGTGATTTACTTGAAGCTTACTGGAGCTGTGACGGGCCGAGTCAGCCTGCGTCAGCTGTAACGTCTGAACACGTGCTGCAATTAAGAGTTCCCGAGAACTAGGTATCGAGCAGAGAGGTGCACATGGAAAGCTAAAAGTAATGAAATAATGGTTAGAACGTCAATGGTCGCAGTACAAAAGCAAGAGACGGAACCGAAACATCAACCGTTCCAGGATTAGTATGTCAATTCAAACATTGCAGGGGGCGTCAATGAAGGAGTCTGACAGGGTTGGCAACGAGGGAATACAAGAGGTGGTAGAGCCGAGAGTATATGCAGGTGGACAGTTGGCACAACACTTAACACAGCAGGAGAAGAGGCAGCTTATTTGCAGGAAAGTTAGGCTGAAAAAGTCAAATGTAACCCTCCAAAGCTAGTTTTTGTTGCCTGAAAGTATGTTGAGCAACCCTGAAAGTCTTGGTCCTGTGCTCCACAGAGTGAAAACTGTTCTTTTTCTGTCGTTCGTTTTGCCCAGACTGTTTTCCAACAGAGCTTTTTCAAAAAGAAAAGCAAAAGTAAAACACTGCTGTGTTTCAGGGAGGTGTTGAAATGAAGGAGGCAAATAAAACCACTAACCAACATCCAAGGACAGCCTTGTGACAGTCCATCTGCAAGGTTCTCTGCTTATAACGAGGGTTACAATGAACGAGAGGTAATCAGCAATGCTTTGTTGAAAGAAAATAACACAAATTCCAGTCCTCTGGGTTTATAAATACATAAACACGCTAACCCATGTGAGTGCGAGGGCAGTCAGCTGCTCATGAGATGCAATTTTCCCGTCTTCAAGACACAAGTGACGTTTATGACTCTATGTAATTTTTTACGGAGGCGAGGGAACAATCAGGTCCTGGTAATTGGCTTCTGCCTCCCTGGCTGGTATCCAGCCGCTCAGGTCAATGGAGCTAGATGAGCAGGAAATGTAATGATGGGGCAGCAGACGGAGGCCTGCAGCCGCACAGCGGCGGAGGTGGTGGGAGGGACGAGCGGAGTGCAGATCAGCTCTGCACGGCCGTTCTTCACACTCGCCGGGTGCAGATGGGCTGGAAAAATGAAGAACAGTATGACAACCGTGTCTTTCATTATCAGCTGATAATATTTCAGTTAGCAATCTGCAAAAACAAACCATCCGTTATTGTCTGATTGAACTTGAATTATCCCAAAACTTTTCCACTTTCCTGTCCTAATTGATTTGTTTTTCTCGTTGTTAATCGACATGCTTTCACACTAAGCTAATTAGGATGAGAAATGGTGGAAAAGTTAACTTTTCTCCAGGTGGCACAGTGCCCAGGCCATAGATTTTATCAAATTAATGGATGGCAGGAACATTATAGCGCGACGTCAGTGCTGTTTGGGTTCCTTAATGACAGCAGACATAACTGAGTTATCCTGACTTTGGAAGATAAGAGAACAGACGGGCAGCTTTCAGTTTGTTCAGGGGAGCCAATGTCAAGTCTACAGGACCGAAAGGTGACACATGAAGAAATGACACCATGAAAAGTCTGTTTTGCATGAACGAGCCGAAGGGGCCTGAGGGGTCAGGAGGCTCCTGGACCAGAGCCACAGAGCTCAGGCAGAAGTAAAGCACGTCCTCTTCATGATTCTGAGTTGTTTGATATTTCGTATCTGCCAAACAAATCCAACCTAATAATGGAATGAAATGTTCCTGTAGCCTCAGTCTACAAAGTAAACAGAAACTAACACGGAGAAAAGCAATTTAAATCAGAACAGAATAACTTTAAGAACATAGAACCTGCATCTGAGGGCAGGTTCTAAACGACCCCAAAGAAACACAAAATGATATAGTCCGGCACATAACCCACGTTTTTACACAGATACAAAGAGTTTGTTTTCCCTGTTTCCAGTGTTTGTCCTACTCTACAACAGACATGAGCTGTACGGATATGAGCGATCAATCTTCTCACCTGATGCTCTGTAAGAAAGCCAATAAGAGCATTCTCCAACATGTACTGAAATCCTGTGTGAAATCCTGTGTGATTCGCGTTTCGAGACAGCAACATAAGACACAAGGCGTCTGTCAGCACCGACAGTAAAAAAGGGAGACACACCTGAAGTTTACTCCTCCAAAAGAGGGAACTCATGAAAGAAGGACAAAGTCTTGATGCCCTTTTAATGAAACATCCCGACCGGAAACGAGCAGAACAAACGCAGCAGCATGAAAGACATTAGCTCCACACAGCTCAATAGTCTTCTAATGGCAGAAGCAGAGGACGCCGGAGAAAGCCTCTCTGCAAGAACGCATTACTGCTGTTGCTTATTGTCCTCCTTCTCTAATTTCCAGTAAAAGTCAGCGGTCAATTTATAAACGTCTGCCATTCAGATGCTCGGCGTGGAGTCCTCCTCGCGAAGAATAATACCCGGCTCATTTTATTATATTATGATCTGAATGACATCCAAGAGTGCGTGCAGAGCTGCAGCAGAACAGACCGAGTCCTATAGAGACACTCAAAAAAAAGAAGCATTAACATGGCTTTATCTATAAGCAAATGAATGGATCAAAGCCTGCCAGGTAGTTCAAATTTGCTGCTACAGTCACAGTGAGATATATATGTTTAGTACCATATTGGCCCAAATAAGATATTTTGTGCTGGAAATTACGGGGAAAAAGTGGAGGTCGTCTTATATTGAAGGATTACATGTAAATGTTCACAAGTTCAGATATTGTTTGAGTGGCACCGGTGAGAAAACAGCGAGTGCTGCATTATGGGTTGTATGTAGCCTTAACGTTGCCAAGGAGTTGCTTCAAGTCAGCTTACAGTTTGTCTTTTAGAGTTAGTTGGTCAGCCTTAAAGGTGTTTAACCTGTGCGATGTTTCTGAAGGTCACGTGACGTGTTTTGCTGCCGCAGAGAAAATAAATTCATGACGAGTGAAAGCGGGTCCAAAGCTTCTTTACTGAAACCTGACCAAATTGGCCCCGTCGGGACAGTCCCGCAGGGCCCCATAGAAAAGCTCAGGGAAGCAGCTGTGTGCTGCTGATTAACGGAGGTGGGGAACTTAACCAGACACACATTTACCAAAACAACCTGTCAGTCTTTGCTCTTGTAAAACAGAAAAAACCAAACAAAACTCCAGTTGGGAAACACTTCTGATAAAACTGAATTCTCACCTTTGTGTCCAAGTAAGTTTTCGAGTGTGGAATCGGCTCGTTGTTGCCCCTTGTGGCCATCAGGGGGAAACCCACCCTCTACAGCGCCCTCCGCAGGCAGTAATGAGCCCATTCTGGTTTGGCTCACCACAATGAAGCGAAGGTGACGCCGCACTAGAAAACACTGGGATGAGGACTAACTGGTTGGTTTGGCAGCCGCTTCTCTGAGATTTCGTAGGGGACCTTCGGGGAGCGTCTGGCACGCTGTGGATGAGACCGAATCATCTGTCAAGCGGCCAAGAGTTACCGCTGTCACACATGATGAGGAGCTCAGCAACACAAAAAGACTGAGAAGTGCTCACTGATGTTTTAAACCGCCTGCTGACAGAAAGCTGGATCAACCAATCAGCTTGTTCGACACGTCGGGCCCCACGATCCGTTGTTAAGACGTGAAAAGTGTCCTTGGTTAACCAACACGTTTATATGCATCTTTACAGAGCTACAAGTTTGTTTTCAAGAACATGATTCTGCTTGTAATTGGTGGAACCTAATTCAAAGTTCAAGCAATGTGGCAGTTAGGTGAAACTAGCCTGGGTTATTTGTACAGCCCAATATGTACATGCCCGAATGGGCCCGACACACAAATGGTTCCCAGCCTTCCTAAGATTCCTAACGAAACAAGAAATAAACTCGGAAAAAGTGAGAAACCTTGGGAGAGGCAGTTTAAAGAGAGATAGCTGGGCATGCAGTAAGAGCGTTAGTCAGATTACAACATGAATAATGTAGCAACTGATATCAATACACAGTCCGGCAGTGGGATTAACATGAATCCACCGAAGTGTGTCGATATGGCAGGACCACTTATAATAAGTCCAATTAAACAAGTTCAAAGAAATAATTGTGTGAATAAGTTCAATAGCAGTTCATTACGCACACAGGTAGAGTGGGACAGGCGGGGGGATGTGTGGAGGAGGAGGAGGAGGTCGTGAGGTGGGGCAAGGGATAGTTTGACAAGCAGAAAAGAACCCGAGAACGAATGAAAGAAAATGTAAAAAACAAGACTTTCAAACAAGAAACAACTCCCCTGCAACTCCTTTTTTCATTAAACCAAATAACCCTTCGTACACTCAGTGTTTTCTCCAAACTTTATTGACCAAAAACAGAGGCACTAATTCATTGGGAGTGGGCTGTCAGCCTTGCCTAATGCCTCTGAGCTCCTCGGCGGCCCCGAGGTCTGTTTGCTTCCTGTTGCCTCCGCTTCATTAGCGCTGTCATTCCGCACTGTGGCTGCTAACGACCGAGTCATGCCGGAGCTGCAGATAGCTAATTTAGCCTTCCTTCCTAGTCCAGATCCCAGGCCTGATAGCTGGGAGTCGCTCATCATTTACGTTCTCTTCCCGATAAATGAATGCAGTTATGTAATTTATCTGGGATCTGCTGGTTTGACTGTTTCAGCGTGTTGTCCGGCTCTCCTGCAGCCGGCTCGGCGGTTGGGGGAGTGTTCGACTGGGGAAGCAGTGCAGATAGAAAATGACCTACTGGGTATTAAAAAAACCCAACAACAACATGGGGTCAAAATAATACGAAAACAAGACAGAATAAAGGGGTCGCTCAATATTAACAGGTTACTCTCACTGAAATATCTCAAATATTTGATGGATTACCATGAAATGTGGTTCCCGCAGTCATGTTCCCCTCAGGATTCCTAAGAACTCTGCTGATCCTCTGACTTTTCCTGCAGCGCCGCCATCAGGTCAACATGTTAACGTGTCCAGGGGCAGATCTAGAAAAATCAATCAGTGCAATCAGTGTCTTGTATTTGAGGTTTCATGTGAAACAGTTCATATTAGGAACAAGTGACCAGACAATGTGATCTCACTTAATAGGAGAAAGGATGTATGATAGAAGTAAGGGGCGTTACCACAGGAAAGGCATTAAGGTAAGACACAGGTGACGAGATGTGTGAGAGGCAGCGTTGCAGGCAGCATTTGTAAAGGAAGAAACTATACAAAGAAAAACGTACCCATGAAGCTCTGCGGACTGAGCTGTGCTAAAGAGAGCATAAATACACCGGGGAAATAAACGTGTCACGGCGCTCGGACAAGGTACTGGACGCCGTTTTTAAGGTTCACGCAGAACACACATCCGCTCAGTTTTCCAAACAAACCAGCTGCTCTGACGTCGTCTCGTGCCGCGTTCACTGCAGTCGGAGAGTCGCGCTCGTAAATCGTCAAATTGGCCACAACTTTTAATTCGTTGCTGCCAACTGGGGTGGCAGCAACTTGATCTGGATAATTTCTTCCCTACTCGGCAGCTCACTTTTATTTCACCCGGCCTCTAGGTTATGACAAATAGCCTACACGAATGGACACGGTAAAGGAAATGTTTAAAAAAGGCATCTAATCGAGAAAAAAGTGCTCAACTGAAGAAATAACTACAAATATGGAGTGTGTCAGTGAGTTGCATCAGTGATGTGGACGGGTGAGCATAATCAAGTGTAAAGGTGTTGGGAAGCTGGCTGGGATGAGACTGAAGGAGAGAGAGAGAGAGAGAGAGAGCAGCGCTGAAGTTGGACTGTTATTACCTGGGAGCGCAAGGCACAGGTGTTGTGTGTAGTCAAGCAGGAGATCAGGAAAGACGAGGCAATGGACCCAAAATGCAGACGACGGAGCCAGAGAGATGCAGTTCAGTGATTTAATAAAGTTAACGGTGAAAGAACGACAAGCTTTCGGGGTAATCAGGCAGGCAGCGGACAGGACCTCCTCCCACCACTGCCCTGATGACATCACTATGATGTCATCACACATTGTACCACAGTCTCCACAGGCCGAGAAGTACTGACTCTGATGTGTAAAATCAGCGGACTGTATGACGATGAGGAAGAAAAACCGCGTTCTGTGTACTGAAATTAAGTAAAACTAGCGGCTGCCTGGACGCTAAGACATTCATCTAAAAACTGAAGGTGTTCTTTGTCAAACGCTCGGCAGTGAAGTGGACAGTTTGAAGATAATGGGCAAAAACAGCGGTGTGTTCCTTAGAGAGCGCTCGGTTTGTTTCAGAGTAATGTTCTCACTCTGCTTGTGGCTTCAGCAGAGGGTTTGTAATTAGCTGAGTTTTGTTTGTTTTTTGGTGCTTTTAGCAGAGTAACTCAGGTCTCTCCGACATGTTCATTTGATTCTCTTCTCTCTGAAATGTAACTCTCCCCGTGTGAGCGTTTTGTTCGACTCTCCCACGCAGTTTCTGGGCTGATTCTTTACACAGTTTTTGCGGTTTCTAACATGCATATGTAAATAACTCAAGGCTAAAGCTAAAAAAACCAAAGCTCTAATGTGATGTAACCGAACTGAAGCTCCACGGAGTTTAACAGTGTGATGTCAGCGTGGCGGGCAGCAGGTCCCGCCCTCAGGCAGCCGCCCACGAGCCCAATGAGATTATTTCAGGGTTTACTCCTTTTTCTTCATTTTTTTATTCACACACTCCTCGGGGTTGGTCGAGAGGAGGAGGAGGAGGAGGAAGGAGCGCTGACGTTTCCTCGTGGGAGCGTGGTGGCTGGCGTTATGTCAGGCCTGCTAATGCGCCCGCAGTGTGAGTCGGGGCTCCGCTCTGATCTGATTGGACGTAAGCATCAGGACGTACACATTGCTGCACAGAGGAGGAGTACATGCACACGCTGGCATGCATGAATGCATGCTATTTGTGTGTGTGTGTGTGTGTGTGTGTGTGTGTGTGAAGATCTCCAAAATTACATAATCCAGACTGAAACGTTTATGTGTCTCTCCACAAACACGTTGCAACACACACACACACACACTTCACTTCACTTCACTTCACTTCACTTCACTTCACTTCCCTGCTGCACTTCATTAACTTTTCACATAGTTTAAGGCGATAGCAGCAACTGGGCAGTGGGGGGGGGGGGCATGCAGAAAAAATATGGCTATTTTAGCATTTTATCTAGTTCGTTCAATAAAACAAATGACCCATTTTTGTTTGAAATTCAGTTACAATAACTAAGAAAAATGTTAATGATATTATCTCCTACATTCCTGATTGTCTTTCACGTAATATTGAAAAATGTCTAGTCGGTGCCGGGGGCTGCCGTGATGGCAGCATTGCTAGAGAGCCTTACACATAAATCATCATCAGGTTATTTAAAATTAGACAGCATAGTGATAAATACATTGTATAGTGAGTTACTGAGTTTACTCCAGCACATAAAAAGCTCCCATTAGGCTGCTGCCTGCCGAGCTAGGTCATGCTACGCAGCTAGCAAGTTGAGCTCCTTTTGGTTGTTGTTGGTAGGGTGGCCATACATTTACATTTACATTTAGTCATTCAGCAGACGCTTTTATCCAAAGCGACTTACATTTGAGGAAGACAATGGAAGCAATATAACAACACAAGGTAACAAAAAGCATAAGTGCATCAAAAACGAGTCTGATTAAAGCCCAGCACAGTATACAAAGCTACGGATAGGAAGGGTTTCTTTTTTTCTTTTTTTTTCTTTTTTTATAGCAGAGGTAGAAAGGAAGAAGAGTTAGTGATTGTCAGTCAGGTGTTGACGGAAGAGATGCGCCATACGTCCGGATGTTGGCCGGACAGTCCGGATTTTAAGCCCCCTGTCCGACACTAATTTGTCCTGTTTTTTGGAGTTGAATCGGCCTAAAAGAACTCGCTCTAGAGTCTCTGCTGGGACGCAGCAGCGTAGCGTATCTTATGGTCTACTGCCGTGAGATCTCCAGTCAAACAGAGGATTGGCTGAAGGCGGCGTCAGATAAACATCTGACATTTCATTGGTTAAAAATATGAACAAGCCTCCACGCGCTGCTACAGGCTACGTCACGTCGTCACGTCAACACGCCGAAGCGTCAGACCTCGTTTGATCCGGAACGGACAGAAGAGCTCGGGTTTATAGCAGGAAGCAGCACAGACGCTGCTTCTTTAAGAACTGAAAGGTGGATTTGTTTATTTTCCTGTTTCTGTATTTCTGTTATTTCCAGAAGTCCAGAAGTGTCGCGTTTTCAGGGACTTTGCAAGACCTTTTTGAAACAGACGTCACAGTGTCTTGAATAAATACAAATACTGTGAACAAACCCTGTTCTGCCTCCTCTGTTACACTCAGCTCTACATCAGACTGCCTGGCTGTTTCAGGGTCTCTGTATCATGACACCATCGACGTGATGGACTGAACTGTGTTACGAGTACATTGTGGCTGCGAGTTCACCAGAGTCCTGTGCAATTATTCTCGCCTCACTAAATTCCTCTAAGTGTCCTCCTTTGTGCTCTTATGGAAACGGCCGCCCTAGTTGTTGGTGGTGCAGCATGCTGCTCAGTGGCTAACACCACTGCCTTGCTATGAGCTAAACGCTAACATCACATGCTAACATTCTCATGTTTGGCACGTTTAATGTTTATCCTGTTCGCCACCTTAGATCAGTGTGTCAGCACGCTAACATTTGCTAATTAGCAATAAACACAAAGTACATCTGAGGCTAATGGGCGCGTCATTGGTTCTGCAGGTGTTTGGTCACATTAAAATGTTGGCCTGATGATGGCGCTGGATGAAGAGTCAGAGGAAAAGGAAAGTCACCGAATGTCACGGCTACCCATCCAGTAGCAGTTAAGATATTTCAGTCTGGGCCGACGCAGCGTAGCAAAATAAAAGCAGTAGGATCGGCCCTCAGCATCAGGCCACGCGGTAGGTTTAGGGATCTGAATCAATGTTGGGAAGGAGGAGGGTTCCTTTGCTTCGTTCCCTCCCCATTACTGGGATACGCGAAGCCAGGAAATGAAATCAGAAAGGAAGGAAGTGATGGAGGCAGAGAGAGAGGAAGTGAAAACGAGGACGCGAGATGGAGAGAATAAAGGAGTGAGAGGAGGAAAACAGGAAAGATGAAGCTCCCAGTGGCCAACAGTAACAAGCTGAGGCTGCAACGCAACATGTTCACGTGTGGAACTGCATGAACGGGAGGCTCCGTCTGCTTCTGCAGGATAAACGCGAGTGGAAGCACTGCTATGAATTTCCAGCGCCGCGTGATGAACACGAACACGACAAATATTGATTCACTGGAGCGGAAACGTCCTCCGACACAAACCACATTCATCGCAAACCATTTCCTGCGAGGCTTGTTTTCACTTTTCCGCTCGGCGAAGTCTGAAGGAAGACATCTGCGTCACTCAGCAATGAAGGATTATTTTGTACTTTCACTTCCTCCTGAAGACTTAACCTGAGTTCATTTGGTCAAGTGATCAGGAGAGAAAACAGAAGAAACATGCAAACTGTGCCGTGGTACAAGCACAAGAAACTAGAGACATATCATCGCGTTGAAAGCATTTATTCAGCTTTTCAATGTTCAGCATTTACATTATTTTTGGGGTATAAAGACTTTAATTACACCCAAACAACTGGAACATCGGCTGCTGGCACAGTGCAGGACTAATCACTGTTTTAGGAGGTCACGCCACACTGCAAGACAATGTGTTTACTGCTGTGACCGATTTACATCATATATTCTTAGAAATTTTGCTTCATTTTGTTGGTCTTCCGCCCTGCGACGAGTTGGCCCCTGTCCAGGGCCCAAAGTCACTGGGATAGGCTCCAGTCACCCGCGACCCCCATCGGGAAATGGGTGAGTGAGAGTGAGTGAGTGTTGGTCTTCCCCGTTGTGGAACTTTTAGGAGCAACCCTGAAGATGTGACACCGAAGCCAAAGGCATAATCTGTTGCTGTTTTAACAGTTTTAACAGTAAACGCGTTTCCATTCCGCTTGCTTTTAGTTCTAGTTTGGCGATCACAAAACCGGGGTGGAAACGCTGGACGCATGTGACGCTCGGCTGTGGTGGAAAAGTTAGTGATTTGATAAAAACGATGTGACAAAGTGCAAGAGAAACCGACTCAGGGAATAAATGATGGCGTACACGAAGCGTGTGAAAGCATCAGGTCTGTGTGCAGCGACGAGGAGGCCGTGACCTCCCGCACATTAACACATGAAGCTGACAGAAAGGTCACGTTTTCCGTCTCTTGAGCTCCGACTGGAGCTCTTTCAATGACGTCATCTCATGTCCTCTTCTTCTTCTTCTGCGGTGCTTTAAAGGCAGCGGCTGGAGGATGAGCTCCACCAGCTGTTTATTTCGATGCCCCCAACTCCTAACAGTCACATGACAGTATTGGATGGAAACGCACGTTTTCTGGAAATTCGGTAAACATTTGCTCTACATTTGGATGGAAACTTGACGATAGATGAGGTGTTCACATTTTACTGTCCGCTGCTGCAGTAGAGACTCATCTATCTTACTGTCACAGTTCCCAAGAGAGAGAGAGAGCTGGACCCAACATGCAGCCCTCGGGGAGAAGTGGTGTGGAAAAGGCAAACGGTTTATTAAAATTCACAGTGGGGAGAGGGGGAACGCTCTCTGAAAGCCCATAGAGGTGAAGGCTGGCGTGAAGACTGAAGACAATGGAGAGGACACGGGAAATCCCAGGGTCTGTCTGGCTTGGCTGAGACGCAGGCAGGAACTGATGACAAGGAGGAAATTCTAGGCACAGAAGAAAACCAGTTCAGGCAACAACAAAAAAAAAAAAAGGTCATACAAACCAGGTGGGTGGTGATTGCTGGGAGCGCCACGCCCACACAGACACACCCAGACAGGAGACCATACCCAACAGGGGACTCCCACCACAGAGCAGCAGGATCGTGACACCTTCAATATGGACAGAAAACCGCAGTGTCGTGTTCCAGATTCCAGAAACTCTGCTGAAAGAAAAACCTTGATGAATGCTGCCGTCGGCTGCAGTACAGAGTGCAGGACAGCATGGCTGTGTGGGTGGAAAAGTCCGTCTGTCCGCTGGACCGCCTTAAAAAAAATAAGTAAAACGCATCGACCCCACGGTGTCCCACTAACGTTTTTGCCCCGTTTCTTCTCCCCGTCTGTAGTTTCTGACATGCGAGCTCCAGGTGCTGCTGTGTTCAGACCAAATGTAGCACACTACAGCTGTGAATGAAAACATTTCATGAAAGCTTGAACGGCTGAAGGGTTAATTGAGGGCAGGTGAGTCGATGGTCCTGGTTCAGGTGGGACAGAGTAAAGAGCTCAAACTCTGCATGTAGCGGGCTCGGAGGTGTTTCGGATCAATAAAAACACACACTGCAGCAGCATGTGTGTGTGTGTGTGTGTGTGTGTGTGTCGGTTGGTCTCCCTCCAGTTTCTCAATGAGTCACTGTAACACTCTGGGAGACACTGAGCCGTGTGTGTCTGCTTGCACACACACACACACACACACACACACATATAACGCTGCTTTGACACAAACACAAACACACGAAAGCTCAATCTGTCGACCTGTTCGGACTCACACACAGATGGTGAATATCTTCACTAATTATAAAAACTGGAAATACAATTGATTTATATTAATTTGTCATTTCAATCTGACTGGACGACACAAATCGTGTGTAGAGTTGCAGTACATTTTCTCATTTACTGTACTTCGGTAAGATTTTGAGGTACTTATATTTTACCTGAGTAGCCTATTTTCATTTTATGCAATTTTATGTCTACTCCGCTACATTCTAGATTAAATTAATGTGGATTGTACTCCAGTACATTTATCTTAAGTGTAGTAGTTGTGTACATTGTTTTTTCTTCTTTCCTCTCCCATTAATCATCTCATGACCCCTCAGATTTACCTGGTGTCCCTTTGAAGGGGGCCGACCCCGAGGTTGGGAACCACTGGACTAAACTAGCTTACTTAACTGTATTTATAGTAGTTAAAACCAGCTAACTGTATATAAAGTAGTAAATAAACTAACTGTGTATAAAGTAGCTCCACCTCGAGCAGCTACAGCAGTAAAACTCTAACATTGATTATTAATAACAATCTAATAAAGTCCGGTAGAATCAGACATCAGTCTCAGGAGACATTTTACTGCAGAATGAGTACTTTTACTTTGATACTTTAAGTACGTTTAGCTGTAATCTGGATTTTGAATGCCGGACCTTTACTTACAACAGAGTATTTTTCCACTGGTGTATTGGTACTTTTGCGTAAGTAAAGGATCTGTGTACTTCCACCACTGTATAATTAAATGTTATTTTTTAATTTAACACACCTGCCAACACACGTTTTTCCCGGGTTTCTCCCATATTTCAAGAACGTTTTGTTGTTTTTCCCGGGAAACTCCCGAACTTTGAATGGCCCTTAAACTGGATTATGAATACACGGATCCAAGCTTCGGATGTTTGTCTGACGTCACCCAAGTTACCAGATCGTCTATGAAACACAATCTACACACACAATCCACACACTACATACAATCTCAACCCATCTGTCACCGCAACCCACACCCAAATCCAAGGGGCCTGCTCTCTGGGCCAGTTTAGGCTTACTTAACTTTAGCTATTGTCAAAAGGTCAGGGAGGACGGCGTGCCGCCTAAAAAAATCTAAACACACCTGCAACGTGCCACAACGGCAAATATGCTACATTCGCTTTCTTGACGAAAGTCAGATGTTTAGATTGATACAGCCAGAAGCCAGATAGCATAGCTTTAGCCAGGACTGGAGACAGCTAGCCTGGCTCTGTCCGAAGGTAACAAACTCAGCACCTGGAAAGCTCACTGGTTAACAAAAACAACAATTTGTAGTTTTACGGTATGTTCCGGTCGATTTCCTGGCCAGGACTAGACTCCAGAGAGTTGCTGGTTCTGCCCAAGAATTAGTCCGGTACATAACCACCTGTAAAATGGAAAATTGTTGTATTTACGCTTGTGTGCTTATAGTACAGACATGTGAGTGGTATCAGTCGTCTCATCTGACCCTTGGTAAGACAGCGAAAGAGCATATTTCCAAAAATGTAGGCTATATGAATATTTTCCTTTAACCATAGTTTACTTGCTACAGTCTTTCCACTGTGGTTGCCAGGTGTAGATAATGAATTTTAAAAACATTGGCAATGATCATTTAAAAAATTGTTATGTAACTTAATCCGGGGCTTTACTCATTCGTCAAATATCGACATTCATGTCTGGCAATACAGTTGGTACATTTGCAGTCTTTGTCACATTAAAGTGGATTTTACAGTAAAAAGATGAAGTGGAGGCTGCCAGATCTTTACTCACACTGAAACAACAACAGCCAACAGCAAAGACCAGCGCTGGCTCTCCGTCACCAAAGCACCATTTTTACAGCAGGAATTGAAGCTCTAATCCAGCGCTGCTGTTGTGATCTGAACATAGCAATCACAGTCTAATAATCACACCGCCTGGCGGATACAACACAGAGCTGAAGGCTGGCATGAGTCTCTATGTCTGTGTGGATTTGAAATGCTCCTTTCTTTATACCCAGAAACTGATCTTTTCCTCGTCAGGACGGAAAGACAAGGAAAATTCCTCAAACGGGGCCAAATCAGGGTTTGGATCTGGTCATTGTGCTTTCCACAATATCCATAATAATAGGAGTATAGGAAAAAAATAGAAATGTTACGTAACCCTCTGTACTGACAGTAAGCCTACTCAAAATCACTGTATTTATCTTATGGATACCTGATACTTGCTTAAAGATAATGTTGCATTTGCATCATTTCTCCAAGGAGCGCTGTGCTTTACTATCTTCAGTCTTTGACTAACGTTCAATTCTAGAATCTTTAGAGACAATTTACACGCGATAGATTTATCAATCATTTTACAACACTCGGTTGTATAATGAGATTTTGGTCTGTAGTTCCTTTCATGCGTATTTAAAACAAATTCTATACAGTAGATCAGTGACTAAATAAAAAGTCCTAGAAGTAGAAATAGAAATGAAAACTATTTTACTTGGTGGAGTGCTGAGGATGAAATTAACTGTAAACGAAACACTGGCAATACCTTTTTATCAGCCCTGAGGCTGCAGGCATTCCTTTCAGGCTGCATACAGCCCCAGAAACATTTACCAATAAGGTAGAGCAGCCTGTAGGCGAAACCCAGGGCAAACAAAAGTGCTGCACCACTACACCTTTGGATGAATGTCGTCTATAAAGGTCCTCACAGTTATAGAAATGCAAACATCTGTAGGATGAATCGCTCACAACATGGCAGCAGGTATGAGCCGTCAGAGCCGCAGAACCGGATCTTCCGGCTGAATCGCTGCTTTCGCCCTCCGTCACTTCACCCACAATCGCTGCAGCTTTAGCAGAGCAGGACGTCGGGTTTCCCCCCTCCCCGTCTGAATCATTTCACTGCAGGCCTTCAGGCCTCAGCAGCCGGAGACAGACAGACAGGAAAGACACAGTCGCACACCTCCCTGACGAGATGTGAAATCACGAGTTGTGGACGAGGTGACGTGATGCTGAATGACCATTTTTAATAATGTGGAAACGTTTGGAAGGAAACCTAAAAACATGAAGATTCCCAGGCAAGTTCTGGAGTGATGAGCTTCTTTCCTTCTGATTTCTAAGCAGATTTTTGGAGCTTTATTCGAGATGGAGATGGTAACATTCTCGGAAAGTATAAGTCTTGCTGAATCCAAAAGCATGTGTATCACCGGCGCAGCTACACCAGGGACAGACAATTGAAAGAAATCGCCGCTTTTGCAACATGATTGCAGTGTAACAAAAAGCACTTTAAGAGTTCCTGTTAAAGCTGAGAGTCATTTTGGGCTTTCTAAATGAAGAGTTTAGAGTAAAGATCGATCGTCTGAATCATTGTTTTCAGGCTGCAGCGTTTCCTTTGAGCTCCTCTGTTGCATTTTGAAATCCAACCCTGAAAGTCTCCATCTCCCCCCCTCTTCCCCTTCATCTCCTTTGTGTCCAAAGTGTCTCCCTCCCCCTCTGTTTTCTCTCACTTGATCCCCTTTCATCTGCTTTCCCACTTCTGTCGAGTTTTTTTCCCCTTCCGTCTTGTGCGTCTGATTTCATGTATTTAGAGCAGAGGGTTGCCATCAGGGAGAAAGGGAAGAAGACCAAAAACTAGCTTTCGATTTCTAGATTCTGCATGAGTGCGGGGCGATGGATGCTCGGGGGGGGGGCCTCATTTGAAGAACACAGGGTATTAATGTACATTGTTTTTATTTCACACTACTTCCCCATGCCAATAAAGCCCCTTTTTGAGTTGACCTGAATCGAATCCAGGCGCTCGTACCAACACCGTCACCTCGACAAATAACATTTGATCAGCTGGCCGTGCGGCAGACAGCAGTTTAAGGCTAATAATGATGTTTTCTGTCTCTTTGTCTCTCATACAAAGTGTTGTCCTCTCTGTTTCTTCCTCTCGCACACCGTCAGTCTGTCCGCCACAGAGCATTTAAAGGCTGTGAGGATTTTTCACTTGGTAATGCGGAGCCTGAGTATTATCACCATGGCGTTTTAATACCAAACCGGCGTCAGGGTCTGACAGCTCTGATCACCGTGGTGATTCTGCGCTTTGAAGAGATCACCTGTCAATCAAACAGTGTGGCCTCGACTTTCTTACATTTTCTGTTGACGCAGTTTGAGTTTCTCTTCGTTGTGTAGGTCTGCCACTGCTGCTGTGGCTGGTTGTTTAAAAACACATTTAGGCATTTTGGGAGATGCACTTGTTTCCTTTCTTAGACTTCGAAGATTAACACCGCTCTCATGTCTGCGTACGCTGAATGTGAAGCAGGACACAGTTAGCTTAGCTTAGCATAAAGAGTGGAAACAAGAGGAAACAGCTAGCCTGGCTCCTTCCAAAGGTAAAAACAAATCCACCTACAGGCACTTCTACAGCTCGCTAATTACAAAGTTGAAAACATAAGATTAAATAACCAAGATACAACACGCTAACTTTAGCTCTTTAGCTTGATGTTCCACCAGCTAGTCGCTAACTGATACATTTCTGAGTGGACCACCTGAAAGTCAATCAGAAACAAATATTTTTGCATGGCTACTTATCTTCTTTCTTCTTTTCCTTTGGGCTGTTCCCTTTCAGGGGTCGCCACAGCGAATCATGCGCCTCCATCTAACCCTGTCCTCTGCATCCTCTTCACTCACACCAATTAACTTCATGTCCTCTCTCACTACATCCATAAATCTCCTCTTTGGTCTTCCTCTAGACCTCCTGCCTGGCAGCTCCAACCTCAGCATCCTTCTACCAATATATTCACAGTCTCTCCTCTGAACACGTCCAAACCTCCTCAATCTGGCCTCTCTGGCTTTATCTCCGAGACATCTAACACGAGCTGTCCCTCTGATGGACTTGTTCCTGATCCTGTCCGTCCTCGTCACTCCCAAAGAGAACCTCAGCATCTTAAGCTCTGCCACCTCCAGCTCTGCCTCTTGTCTTTTACTTATGAATGACATAAATAACGGATTTAAAACATAAAAAAGCAGCAAATCCTCCCGTTACTGACGCTGCAACCGGTGAATGTGAATTGAGGTTTTTGCTCCATAAATGGCAAATCATCCAAATTGTTGCACTAATTGATTGTTTGACTATAATCATTTCTTTCTGTAGCGTGTGAAACAGGCCTGACGGCGACTGGGAGGGAAAATAAATAAACCGACTCACTCCAGCTGCTCTTCTGTCAAACCATCCACACCTAATGAGATTTAACCGTCTTTGACCCTTCTGCTCCCGACGTGCAGCAACAATCTCCGTCCAACCTCACTGTGTCTGTCAATCTCCAACCTTCTTGCCCTCTTCCTCCTCCTCTTCCTCTCCATCTCTTTCTCTCACCTACCTCCTATTTGTTACGAGCAGGTAATGAGAGCACGCCGAGGGGAAGATTGCCCAGTTTATCTCCTCCTACCCACTGCCTGTTGACGTGGGGGTTAACACCTATCTTACCCTCAACTAAACTTGTTTTGCCCAATTTTTTCATTATATTTTTAATTTCAGGTGTGACTGCAGAGGCTGCAGGAGGCAGGGTGGTAAATGTCAAATTAGCAACGCCAAAAATAGGAATTTAGGCTGAGGAAACCAAATTATAGGCAGCATATTTCATCACCAGATCATGACTCAGGGCGGCCCCATTTCCTGGACTTCGCCGCTGAGAAAATATAGATTTTTAGGTACACAGGAGACAATAATACGAGCTGAACTGCTGTAGTGACCGCAGGCACGGCCACAGAGGAGAGGGAAATGCAGCCAGGCCTCAGACTCAACCCACAGAGGAGAGGCTGTTGATAAGGAGAGGCTTCCTCCCACACTGTGACAGACAAATGGAAACGTTTTAGCCCCAGACTTAATGGAAAATGTGACACATTTAAAAGTGAACGGGTAGTGTCGAACAACAGTGCCTATCTGGTGAAATATTTGACAGACTTTCCCTGCGCTGCCTGCTGTTAGCTGCTGGAAACCACTGGAAGAAATACAGACCGAGAGGACTTGAATGTTTGGTAGATTTTATGTTGTATATGTACGCAGAGAAATATTCAACTTTGTAGGTCCAGGACTAATAACAGCTTAGCCATAATGAGAAGGCTGTTAATAAAGTGTGTGTGTGTGGGGGGGCGTTTTAGATCTATATTAAGTCTTGACATGTCGGTCTGTGAGCCACTTTGGTCCAGACTGAAATATCTCAACAGAGGATGCGTCCTAATGACCTCGACCAAAATATCTCAACAACTGTTGGATGGACTGCCATGAAACCTTCATCGCCCCACTCCGGATGAATTGTAATAACGTTGATGACCCCCCCTACCCTTTCCATGTAGCGACATCATCACGTTAACGTGTTAAGGGGGCCAAAACTAATGACATTCGCATCAGCCTCAGCTGCGCTTTGTGTTTACTGCTAATTAGCAAATGTTAGCATGCTAACACACTGAACTAAGAAGGTGCACATGGTAAACATGATACCTGCTAAACATCCGCATGTTAGCATTGTCATTGTGAGCATGTTAGCATTTAGCTCACAGCAACACATGGCTGTAGACTACTAGTGTTACTGAATGAACAATGAACACAGGGACACAGGATTAAAACTCGTAAAATGCAGATATATACACAGATATACTGTATATAACTATATCATCATATATGTATCAAACTTCTTCTCTCCCAATCCACCTCGTTGTTGTATAAGTATATAGTGAGATACAGAACATCACTATTCACATCAGAGCACTTTACATTGTTGTTTGAAATACATTTTGCTGCATTATTTAGTTGTGTAATTACGGATTAGTTTTTCTGCAGCTTGGAAATTAACAGGATTGATACTGAGACTCTTCTGTCCTGATTAAATGTCGACATGTTTTAACAGGAAGAGTTGCTCACAGAAACGGGAAAGGAGGTTTTAAGCCCCCCCTTCACACAGTTGGTCTCCATATTTGCAGCAAATTAATGTTGGTTGTTTTAATGCCCTTTCTTGTTTAATTTTCAATCCCTTAGCAATCTGTGTGCTGTACTTCTGCTGGTTTATCTTATTCTGGGTTTGTAATTTTCTTCTTCTCTCTGCAGGGATCTCCATGCCCATTCCTGTGCTGGGACTCAGAGACCACTCCAAGGTCTTCAAAGATGGCAGCTGCCTGCTGACAGATAACAACTTCGTGCTGGCCGGCTCCTTCGTGGCCTTCTTCGTGCCCCTCACCATCATGGTTGTCACCTACTTCCTGACCATCAAGGCCCTGCAGAACGAAGCCACCCTCTGCCTAGACCAGCTGGTCCCGCGGCCCAAATGGAGCACGACGTTCACTTTGAGCTTCTTACCGCAAACCTCGCTGTCCTCTGAGAAGCTCTTCAGGCGCTCGATAAGCCGCGAGGCAGGCGGCAGAGGAAGCAGCGGCGGTCTGGGAGGCGCCCGCGGGAGTGTCTCCGGCTCGCTGTTTGGACGCCGCACCATGCAGTCGATCAGCAACGAGCAGAAGGCGTCCAAGGTCCTCGGGGTGGTGTTTTTTCTCTTTGTGGTCATGTGGTGCCCGTTCTTCATCACCAACGTGCTGGTGGTGGTGTGTGACCCGGCGACGTGCGACGCGGGCCTCATGGGAGGCCTGCTGAACGTTTTTGTCTGGGTGGGATACCTGTCCTCCGCAGTCAATCCGTTGGTCTACACGCTGTTTAATAAAACATACCGAGCGGCATTCCTGCGCTACGTTCGCTGCCAGTACCAGCCGGAGAAGAAGAATCTTCAGCTCATACTGGTGAACACCATCCCGCCGCTGGCTTACAGCTCCACCCAGCTGCCCCTGGGCGACGTCGGGAAGTTACGGAACGGAGCGACGCACTCTAGTGGCGAAGTGAAGGACTTCTCTTTACCGGGACAGGAAATGGAGAAGTGCAGGCCGGAGAAAAGTCACGGAAACAAGGACGAGAGCTGTGTGTGAGCGTGCCTGGAACTGAAAGAAAAAAACCCTGCTTCAAGGTTTTTCCGGTGCAATTCACGGATTAGATCAAAGTTTCAACTTCTGTGGTCACATCATACTTGGGAGTGAAGGGTTCGAGGTTTAAAGTCAAAGTGCCAAAGAAAAAGTGCCTCCCAGTCAGGACTTTAAAAATACTGAGTTCCCCAACCTCTCAAGAAAATATAGTGTAAAACCTTGCATCTCAAAGCGTTCTGAGCATTTTCAGAGCAGCAGTCCTCAGATTCATTCAGCTCCTGATCAATGCCTCATCAACAGGGTCTGGATCAGCTGAATCACGTTTGTGACTTCCTTAATACAACAAAAACACCTTTTATTTACCCAAAAATAAAATTAATCAGTGCTTGGCTCATGGATTCAAATCCCTAAAAGTCTTTGGTTTTAATGCTGTTCAAAGCCTTCTGCACACTGCCAGAGAATGAAATTAGTCCTGAAAAACATGTTATTTTTCACTTGAACGTTTTAAAAGATATTGACTCCATCAGTATCTTCCAGTCTGAGAGCAAATGAGACAGATGAAAAGGAGGGGCAGTCCATGTAAATTACGTGAGCCACTCTTGGGCATGTGGCAAAAAGTGACATAATTTACCCATTTTTTAAGAAACTCTTATGGAAAAAGGGTAAACAAATTCATAGATTCTTCACATTATTTCATTTTTCACGGATGCTCAGCTGCAGTGACCTCAGCTACCCCTTCATTCCGCCGTCTCCCTGGCATCAGTCAGGTGGCCTCTACCTCCCCTCATACCTTTGGGTGGATCAGCAGGGATTAGACTGGATTTCCTGCCACTTTATCAGATGTTAGTGTCGGGGGAGGGAGCTCCAGGATGAGCCTGACGCACCGGCACTCCAGACTCCTGCAGAGGTCAGAAAAAGCTGCCGAAAAGGGAAGGAAAGCTGTGTTTTCTGTGGGAAATAACAAGGTGAATAAATATGTCTGAAAGCACATGCTCCGGAGACAAAGATGTTACAGAGAGACAACGTAAAGAAATCTATATTTGTATTTTGTGCAGATATATGTGAATCAATGTATATGATTGTTGAGGTTAAAAAGTTTAGTTATTTACGAGGGAGAGGACGATTACTGTTACTGATACGAAGCAGTATGAAGATTGTAAAATGAGAATACATAGGCAGGGAATGAAGAGGGATTTAACTGCAGATGTGTTCATTGTAAAAGTCACACTTTTCATTGTGTTGTTGCCAGGCTACGAGTGCACAAATGGGCATTTGTTTTCCAGAGGAATTTTCCAGAAGAGCATCGAGGTTTTTCTTCAGTCTTTCCACGTCGTAACAAATGGCCTGGTAGCTGGTCGCCACACGTTTGAATATCGTTCTTTAAAATGTGCTAACATGGTTCTGCTGTATACGCCTGGGGACAGAAGCACAGAAGGTGGACAAACTCATGACGGTAGGCTTGAGCCATGGATGTATTAACAAGGTGCATTCAGACAAGAGCTGTAGACTTGTCCTCTAAAACTCGAGGCTAGGCGAGACATGGACATGGCCTAAAATCCCCTAAAAACAGCGGTGGTTAAGACTGAACGCTAAATGCACCGCAAACAAAGTGGAAGGAAAAACTTGAGTGGATGCGACTGGACACAAATCCGCTGTAGACAAAGTGTGGGAGTTGAAAATATTAGGTAACGCGCAGCCTAGTTAGCTGATGACGCTGTTTGAGGCGAACGAACACCAACCGCGAAACAAACTAAACGGGACCCCACCCAAAATGAAACATATGTGACCGGTCACGGAAAGTAGGGACACAAGTCGGTTCTGGGGCATTTTGGGCTCATTTACATCTCATTTAGATAAGCCACACCCCCTGTAAAGCTGCATGGTTGCATAGCAACGACAGACGCAACGGGAACAATCGGGCCGCATACTATTAATAATAAAGGATTATTAGCATCACATTCAATTCAAGAATGCTAACAGGCAGGTTTACGTGGGCTAAGTCTTTCACACCTGTAAATTCAAGCAATCAACCAAGCAACTGAAGCATTGTTCTAATTAATAGCAGATGCTAACATTACCATCTAAAAGCCCATTATAGTAATAGGGGTTTTTGGCAAGTGATACGATGCTAACGATTACAATTACTTTTCTCTGAGACGATGTCAAGCACATAGAAACACCATTTCTGAGCTCAGACAAAGTTGTGTAAAACATTAAATCGTTACAATGTAAAATACAAATAGTAAAAATTGACCGTGGTTGCAGTTTTGAGGCGTCACGTTTTCTTTTTGCAGTACCGCATTCGGCCACCGGGCCAACTCTGCGACTCTGTATCCAGCTCAGTTAATGCATCCATGGCTCATACAATGATTGATGCCTTAAAAAAAAAGCCTTAAAAACCAAAAGGCAGCAAGAAGTAGGAATGAGGTGGAAGTGAACGTGGAGTAAAAGTGGAATGTAGGGGCCAAGATTATCATGCAAGTTATTTAAATTTGCTACAAATGTGTGCGCTGATGTTTCCTCTAAATGTTGGCGGCTTGTTGTGGCTTTGACGAGGAGTTAACGTCCAAGATGCTAGATAGATCTTTACAGGATCCGGCTTGGAAAAGGGTTCATAACTTTACTAGGTGATGACCTTTTTAAAAAATAATGATGTTTGTTAAAATTTTATACTATAAATTCAAATGAGTGTCACTTTTTGCCGTAGTGGCTATTTCATTTTGGAGCGGAACTCTTCACGTGTAACGAGAAGGCCAAAGCTAGCTCAGGGTATATTAGGAGTAAGGGAAAGAGACGATGCTCGGTGCAGTAAATGTCGTACAGGGTGACTGTAAGGTCTGTTATTTGAAGAAAACAGAGGTTTTTTCAGCCAAAGCATGCAGCAGGCAGGTTCTTTATCGCCACCACAGCTGTAATTCACAACAGCGGGCGAGGGAGAGGATTAAAGCAACAGAACGAGTGCGGCTGCTCATGAACAGCAGTAATGAAGGAAGAGAAATATTATCTCGGCAGGTGGCTGCTTTTAGCTTTACAGCAACACATTTAGCAGTGGTGCATTTTCTTCTACCCGCTGAGTCGCAACCTTGCGTTTACATAGAAACAGAAAAGTCTGATTCTTCAGCTTCCGTCTGTCCAAATGACCGGGCGGCTGCCAAAACGTTAAATATGTAACACAAACAGGATGGGAGATCGACAGCCAGCTGATCTGCTGTCAGGTTTCTCAAAGGGAAATTCACTTTAATTTGGGTCTCATTCATATAGCTTTGGGCTATATTCCTAATCGTTATGGTAACGTTATTTAAAGATAGTCTAAAGGGATGTGTAAATGTGGCGACCAGTTTGGCTAAATGATTAAAACCACTGAAAGTGAGCAAGCCCAGAAGTGTTGGCTATAGCCCCCCACTGCCCAAGGCCAAAACTGAATTTCCCTTTAGGATCAGCCTTCTCTGTGTCTGTGGACGTGCAGCCACGGCATCTCGTTGTTGTGTTGCCCATCCTGGTGGCTAACAGGCCGGCCTGGTGGCTAACAGGCCCATCCTGGTGGCTAACAGGCCGGCCTGGTGGCCAACTGGCCATCCTGGTGGCTAACAGGCCCAGCCTGGTGGCTAACAGACCGGCCTGCTGGCTAAAAACCGGCCTGCTGGCCTACAGGCCCATCCTGGTGGCCAACCGGCCGGCCTGGTGGCTAACAGGCCCATCCTGGTGGCTAACAGGCCCATCCTGGTGGCTAACTGGCCAGCCTGGTGGCTAACAGGCCCATCCTGGTGGCCAACTGGCCATCCTGGTGGCTAACAGGCCCATCCTGGTGGCCAACCGGCCGGCCTGGCGGCTAACAGGCCCAGCCTGGTGGCTAACAGACCGGCCTGCTGGCTAAAAACCGGCCTGCTGGCCTACAGGCCCATCCTGGTGGCCAACCGGCCGGCCTGGTGGCTAACAGGCCCATCCTGGTGGCCAACCGGCCAGCCTGGTGTTTTAAAGGGATCTGGACCCACTCCGATGCTGTAGCTGCTCTCTGTGTGTACTTCTGTTGCAGTGATGTGAAGACCTTTGACACCTTTCTGCTAACTTTGGGTCCACAAAGTAACTCTGGGGTGGAGGTGGGGGTTCTTTTTTGGGGGGGGGTTGATGTTTGATGGTGACAGTCACGTTTCTTTTGTATGTCAACTGTATGGAACAGTTATTTGTTTTTTTTGCCTCCTTGTTTTCAAAACAAAGTAAAAAGAAAAACTGGAGCGTTTTCCATGTGTGAGAGTTTTATTTATTCAAGTCTCCAGTGAAAACATGTATGAACAAGTCAACAGGCTTAAATTCTGCCGTAGTTAATGGTACTGACCTGATTGCATGTTGATGTTTTTTCATGTTACAACTGGGGGGGTTGTGTGTTCCCACAAGTCTGCCGAATTAAATACGTGGTCGGTCCAACGTATTTTGTGGTTTCTGATCTGACACCACAATCGACGGGACGACGTCACCGTTTCAAAAGTAAAACAGTTTTCTGATGTGACACCGCTGTGGTCAAGGTTTGGTTTGGGCCCATGGATGACTTGGTTAGGTTCAGGGGAACCTTAGTTGCCATGGTTACAACAATAACTCCAGCGGTTGAACTGGTCAGGGATCAGATTCTTTGCTGGTACAAATCAAGACACACCTGCAGCTGGACGATCTGAAACCTGAGTACTGTTATGATCTTGTGCTCAGGGATATGAATAACCAGGTTTTTCATGTTCCATGGAAACGCCGCGTCCTGAATATGATCAGAAACCGGATGCTTGTGTGCATGTAAACGCACTCAATGAATCTACAAAATTTTATCTGGTCTATGTTTCACTGTCACATCTTGCTAAATGACAAAAAATACATATTGACCTCTCAGCAACGCACTTTAATGAAGAGTCAGTACATTGGCGTTAGGGGGCTTGATGAGGGAGTGATGAGGACTATTGCAGCCTTTTTATTTTGGGAACCTCTGCTGTGCGCAGCAGAGTTCTTCGGTTTAGCCCAAAGTCTTTCAAGTCCCTGAACCCAAATGACTTTGAGCACAGATCCCCTGAGACGACAGCTTGTTGTTTTGCTGCAGAGACACGTACCTGTAGCTGGCAGCCGTTTCCCCTCACAAAACAAACTGGGTTACTGGGAGAAACCCTGCTGAGGCAGCACATCAGAGGCTGTGTCTACATACATGTACTGCGTCTGCTAGGAACCTCTCCCCAACCCTCCTTGTCTTGTTTTTGAACCAAAACTGTTTATAGTGTATTAATAATGCATGACGCTTCAGCCTTAAGAACGTTTTTTCTTTCTTGGTCGGAGACAGATTTTTTCCTCTCCGGTGTGAATGTGTCTTTTTGTTCAGCCGTGGAAACTGACAGGAAATGTGGATCCAGTTGACACAAGTAAACACACACATATATATATATATACACACTCCAAAACAGCCGCAATTGTATTACTTTTGCTCCCAAACTCAGCACATCCCGGCTGCTGTACCTTCATTTGTTCATGTGTCTGTATGATGAGCCTGTATCGTGTATTACAGTTGAAACTTGATGCACGTTGCAGCCAGTGTGTGTTGCACGTTAGTTTTAGCGTTTTATTTAGGAAAGGTTCAGCTGCAAAGCAAAATAAGCAGTCAGACATCCTGACTTCGACCCTCGTTCACACTCGGCCCCTTCATGTGTCTGCGGCGGATCGCAAAAAGCTTAAAGTGTAAATGCAGCCAAGAAGTATTAGAGACAGAAATCTGCTTCCAGCCGGATGTAGAAAAGGTGTGAATGCCAAGACCCGTACTAATCTTTACTCCTCCCAGTCTGTGGAAACAGCCCCCCCGCGACAGGTTCTGTGAGGGACAGCGTTGCCAGATAGGAAATGTTAAACTGTCGTACCGGAGGCTTAAAATGATCGGATCGTTCGCGAGTCACAACCAGGAGAACGAGAATGCGTAAATGTGTAATTTCACTAAACAGCTTTTTAAACTCCTACAAATCTACCCACATCTAGTTTGTATTTTTAAAGCAGGCTGACTATGATGTAGCTATGATCCGCTGACGTGTCCATAAGCTCATCAGTCCGACAGTTTTGTAATAGCCTCATATTACAAAATTCAATTACAAGAAACAGCATAAATGAGACATAAAACTGCTAATTGTAAGCATCACAAAATGGTCAGATCGTACATTATGGCCCTTTTGGCGTTATTAATCATACATCGTACAGAGGGCGAAATTATTGTACAATACGTACGATAATTATCATAGATCGTGAGCGGCTCCGTCTGTCAACACAGACGATCACACAACAGGCGCAGTGAGCTGTTGTGGCGTTTATTTGATCCCAGATCAGTTCAACCACTGGAAGATGTGTGTGTGGTGAGGGAGCGGCGTGAGTGAGAGCCGCGAAGGCGATCAAAGATGTCGTCTTGTACTTGACCCTTGACATGACAAGTGTAGATGGGGCCTTTTAGTCTCCAATATGGGGCGAGCTCCAAAAATGCTGGCTCCTACATTTCCCATAATGCAACCAGTTAGCATCTAAGTAAGCGGAGTGCCCGTTTAAGACAACAGCAACTTGAAAAGTTTAATATATTTTGTTGAAAGACTATTTTTATATTCCTCAAAAGTACTGTTCTGCTTTAGTTACCGAGTTTCAAAGAAGGCCCAGCTGTGGTCACGGTCCAGACCGAGACCTGCGATACTGTAAACAGTACAGTACATACACAGACTGCACGCTAACCTCGTACGTGTCGTTAAATACCGCCGTCATGTTGTTGTATAGCAGCCGAACGTTCCTGAATGTTACACAACTCTGCATGAAGACCAGGCTAAACTGTAGAAGATGGAAACCGTCGCGGGTTACAGCAGCTGTAGAGTTGATTCACACTCTGAAGGGCCACAGTGACAGCCCGAACTAAACACTGATCCTACATCGTATTTTCAGGTACATATTTCTTTTTTCTGCATCACAAACAAAATGTCGCTTCCTCACAATAACAGAGGGAGCGCCGCGCCTCCTACGCAACTGCTTTTTACTAAAATAACCTGCTTCTCCTTTGCGCGTCATGGCTAATGATTCATTGTCAGACTGAAATAAATTTGGAGGCCCGCGTGCACACGCTGGAACTGGTGATGAGCGAGAGAGAGGCAGTCGGATACTGTACTAATCTGATTCGCCCACAGCGAGTACTGTCCAACCATCCAATTTGTCTTTGTGAAGAAATTATCTTTTCCCCATCTGTCTTCTGCAGTTTAAAATAGCACAAGCCACTCACACACACACACACACACACACACACACACGCACCAGTAATTACAAAGCAAACTTTGAGCCTGAATGACACAATATGAATATTTGTTGCTTAAAAACGTTGACCTGTTTCATTCACTGGCCAACAGGCAACAAGTGTATATGTGTGTGTGTGTATGCGCCTTTACTTCTATCTTTCTGAGGACCAAATTCGGTATAAGACCTTATGAGGACTTTATTTAAAGCGAGGTCGTCTTCACAAAGCGAGTTTTTCAGAACGTGTGGACATTTTTGAAAGCAAGGAATTTTATTTATTTCTTTGCTAAATGGGGACATTTGTGGACAGTGACGACCCTTACAATAAGAAGGACAGGCTGTAAATACCTCCTCACTGAAAGGCTGGTGGGAGCCTCATCAGCTCTGCAGGCGTTTGGACACTTTAACACATGTTGACCTGATGGTGGCGCTCGACACCTTACACTTCATCCTGAGGGGAACATGAATGTCTGTGCAAACTTTCATGGCAATTCCTTCAATATCTGTTGAGATATTTTGGTCTTGAGCAAAGTGCTGGACCGTCCGTAGGGCTAAGAGGAGCTCTACGTAACCTGGATTCAGCAGCTGCTTACTGGCAGATTGTATCAGCCACGTAAGGGTTGATTTCGTTTTTTCTAACAATGGATCAGACAATGTTAAGTGTAATTTAATTTAGCTGATTCTGCGAGTTGCTCTCTCTCGTCTCGTTGTCGCTCTTACCGACTCTTACAATCAAATCAATCAAAAAGTCGTCGTCCTCAGCGCTACACGGAAAAGTCAGAGCGTCACCAAAGTCGGTGGTATTAAATATCCTCTGGGAACCTTAAATGTCTGTATAGAAAACATAATGTCAGCCCACCCAACAGGTATTAGTCTCGACCAGGGCTGTCTAAATTGCTCAAAAATGACGTTCGAATATTCCCGAATATAAAAAAACATGAATATTCGAACTATTCGAACATCTGGTTGTGCATTTTGCCAACGACGCGCGTTACGTCGATAACAGGACCAGTGAATACGCACGAGGCATAACTCCTTGTACAGGTAGTCTATTTAAGTTGAAACACGTTTGACCAGCGCCGCCGCTCCCACCACGCGCATCACGCGCTAGCTGTATCTTACGTAGCTCGCATACAACCTTCTCTCGCGGCTCAACCTCCTACCGACCAGAATCCAAAGTGCTTCCAGACGTGGCTTTTTAGATTTTGGGGGGTTAAAACTGCTTTCTCCGCTGCGGTCGAGTTGGGCTCTGCTCTCTCTGCCATCTTCCAGCAGTGACGCTGTGCCCGACAGGGCGACTCCTGGGACCCGTCCCTGAACCCTCAGCCACGCCTCTACTGCCGCCGGAGCTTTTTTCCACTTTTTTTTTTTTATTCGAATAAAAATTTTCACCTTCGAAATTCGTTTTTGTAAAACTATTCGCATATGTATTTGAATTTAGAATATTCGTTGACAGCACTAGTCTTGACCCGAGTGGCGGACCAGCAGACAGAAAGTAACATCCACACGCAGCCCTCACGGCTGACACTTTTAAAACCTACAGAGAATCAACTGTGATTCGTTATGCATTAATTCAATATTTCTGATATGGACCCCCCCACGCTGTGAAACCTCCCCGGCGTCTGAACTAATGGGAGTGTGTGTGTTTGTGTTGAGGAGATCAGAGTTTATAATCCTCTGGGTGGGTCATGATCCGTTCGCCTGCTCTCTGCGAGTGCAAATCGTGGTCCTGAAATGTCAGTCAGCATGAGTGCTCTGATTGGTGCACCTGCTGCTCCACACACACACACACACACGCACACACACACACTCGCACACACGCTCTTTAAAGCTTGTTTCATTTGAGCAATAAATTATTCAAACAGGCAACCACTTAGATATTCTCCGCTCCCGAGCCAAAAAAACACAGACGAGGCAAGATGAGACGCGGAGGAGAGTCTTTAAGGGCAACGTTGAGCAAATATTTTACTTCCTGGGAATCGGCTAACTAGTGCTAACTGAGTGGATGCTAACAAAGTGCAAAAATCCAAAATGTTCTTGCTGACTTTGCGCCGAGGTTCGGTCATCGTAGGCGAGGGTGTTATCGGGAGTAAAAAGTTTGGTTTTTAAGTGGTTTTAGTAAGCACGAGGTAATTAAAGGATCCCTCACAAATCCCTCCGGAGATATGCGTAGGCAGAAGAGGGGATTAATTACAAATCAGAGCGGGGAAGGAGGGAGACAACAGGAAGAGGGAGAGATCAAAATGTACCGTAAAGGCACAACACGTATGAGATGCAGAACGTGTCGCAAAAGTCGGAAGTGGAGGCCCGACAGGACGGGGTGAGAGGAGGCGGGCCGGCGGCGCCACAAGGAGTCGGAGGAGGGAAAAGAAGAGGGGGGGAGAGGAGAGGAGGTTAGATGAGGCGATGAAGAGAGAGGTAGACACAAGCGAGAGACAGAAAGAGGAAGAGGAGAGGAGGAGGGTGGCGGAGACAAACGGTGTCAATACGTTTGTCAGAAACGATGTTGGACAGTGTCCACGCCTTCTCGCCGTCCTCCCTCCTCTTTTTATAGCTCTCCTCTCCTCGTTCCCTCGTTCCCACAGGATGAACTGAACGAGACAGAGATCTTCCTAAAGTATATCTTATCTCATGTAGATCTCAGAGACGAACACGCTTCCTGACATTTCCCGCAGTCTGGTACAGGGAAAGAACATTTACAGCCATGGACATGTCTCTCACTGTCTATATGTACTGTGCATTCACGAGGGGATTTTTTTAAAGAGGTGAAGCTACAGAAACCTCGAGGCGTCAGAGCTGCTTTCAGGCTGTTTCGTGAGGTGCGTTTCCTTCCACATAAAGTAAAGGGCTTTACTTTAGGGCAACAACTACTTTACCTAGCGAGCTAACCGCTAACACACCAGCCAGCGGTGTCAATCACAACAGCGTTCCAGCCTTTTATTTTCTCTGTACTGGGACTTTTACTCTCCCTGGCTTTTCGATGTCAGGACTGTACGCCAGCTACCTTGCTCAACTAACGCAACAAGTTCACGCAGTTGATTCAAAAGACGTGTTTGCAGCGTTGGGCAGCAGCAGCGCTACAAGTAGTTTAACTACATCGCTCAGTAGCGTGGCGGTAGCGTCGCTGTTTTCTGAATCAAATAGCTTTTCAGTAGCTCAGCTGTTTTATTGATCAAGCAGTGCGGTAGCGTCCACACAATCCAACGCCACATCTCCCCAAGCACTCCAGTAAACCTTTCTCGCGCATTTCTGAAGCTAAAACGCTGCGGAGCGCTCTGCTGAATGAAGAAAAAAAAAAAAGCTTTGATGTCGTTAAGCTACTTTTGCCGTGTTGCTGTAGCTAAGCTTGCTGCATTTCTCTGGGGGGGAAGCTTCAGTGTAGCGAAGCTTCGCAGTAACTGGTAGCTTAGCTCCAAGCAGCTCGCCCAGCACTGCGTATTTGTACCGTCACTTCCTGTCTCACAGCTACTGATGCAAAAAGCTAAGACGTTAAATTGTTGCACGAGGGAAGTGTTTGCACTATTTGTTGTGTTTGTAGTGAAATCATTGAAGTACAATGCAGCCGGAAGATAACGGCAAGAGAACCCATAAGACTGACCTTTGCCCTGGAGCATTGTGTAGCTCCAGGGCGGAGACCGGCTTGCTTACCTGTGTATAAAGGCCTCTGTCATTTTTGAATAAGACTTTATCTAAAAGCCGACCTGCACACGCGCCAAACAGGCCCCGTAAGTCGAGGTTTGTGACCAAACACCTGCAGAGCCAATGACGCTCCCGTCAGCCTCGGCTGCACTTAGTGCTAATTAGCTAATGTTAGCATGCTGACACACTAAACTGAAATAGTGAACATGGTCAACATTAGAGCTGGTATTCAGCACGCTAACGTGGTCACTGTGAGCATTTTAGCACGCCGATGTTAGCGTTTAGCTCCGCCTCAGTACATCCTCACAGAGCTGCAGACTCTTGTTTTTGGTAACGACTGCATGTTTTTACTGAAGCTAGAAGGTCGTAATTAGTGTCACATGTTTAAACGTTGATTAGCTAAATACTGTGTTGAGAAACCCCCAACACAGAGATGATCCCTTTGTTGTTCATGGCAGAAGAAGGACGAGGTGATGACAGTAAAGTCAGTCTTCCAACACGGCGGCACTCTGTGTCCGCTGATTACCCCTCTCCTGACAGTCTGCGACAGGCCTCCATTACCTCCTGAAGTCACACAAAGAATGCCCTCTTATTACTACTCTCTTCTTCTTCTTGCTTCTAGTCTGTTTTGTTTCGAGGCCGCAGCTTCCTGTAGGCTCACTTCTCAGAACCAACAGCTCTTTCACACTTTTTACATCGATGACAGGAGATCAGTCTTAACATCTTATTCTGCTTTTGTTTCCATTCCAGTCCTCCTTCAGGCGACAAGCGAAACTAATGAATTTAACTTCAACACTGAACGCTGCGGAGCGAGACAAGCTGCCGCTGTACCTGGAATCAAAAGCTTTTTGAGGTTAAATGCTGACTTCTCGGCATACCGTCGATGGATCCCCTGAGGCCATGTTCGTGAGTGAACAACATATCAAGAGAAGCAGGAAATCAAAATAAACCAGAGGGCGTGTTGGCAGGAGAAGATTCCACAGAATTGATCCCCAACATTTCACTCGTTTACTGTCTCCCGATCCTTTCCTCTGTCTTTTCCCTGAGGAGATCTAGCAGGGATTAAACTCTATATTTGCCTCGGCGTTCAGGCAGGTTTATTGATCATCGTCTGCATGTGTGGTTTTACTCCATTCTTCACGCAGTGTTTGCACTCGGCAGGAAGCCGATTTTCTGACTCGATTCAAACTATTTTTGCTGAGCGGCTGTTCTTCATCGTGACGACGAGGTGTGGGCGGGAGCTTCTTTCTCGCCCACGGAGGATTGATCCTGAATTAATTCAGTGCCCACTGCAAAGCTCCTCTGAATGTGTAAGCCTGCTCATCTCTGCTGTGTTTGCATTAATTACCAGTATCAACAGTGTCACACCTTAAGTCTATGTAAAGGGCAAATTTGCACCACATGTAGAAATTCAGCAGGAGATTTAATGACTCGGAATAAGCCGCTGCGTCTTTAGACCGCTGTCTGATCTCGTGAAAGCAGAGTGCGGGCACATCCAAGAAGCGTTGAAGACAGACTGAAATCCAGTGGTTCAAACCACGATCGGGGGCAAATCAGCGGGTGATCAGCGCTCGCCAATCTTTACGTGTGAACTACCTAACGACGCATTAAGGACGCTTTCTGATATCTAGCGTGCTAAATATCTGGAGCTGTCGGCCGACTCGACGTTCTGTGGGGTCACCTGTTGCGACGAACTACAGCCAATGAGAGCGAGGCGCGAGTCCAGGTCATCTGAAGCAGCAGCAACATGGCCTTCACCCATATTTTTTTCCAGAACAGTTCGCCTTCTCGCCAGTGTTTTTTCTGACAGGACGTGGTTTGGGGGCGTCGTCGAGAGCGTCGTCGGGCGACAGAGCTGTGTAGTGTGCGGCTCCCTGTTTACGTAGCGTCATGTAGCGTGAACACCGCAACGACTTCAAGACTCGACAGCAGGTCATGCAGTCGGGGCAGCGCAGCGACCGGCCGACGTGTGACATCCTGTAGTGGGAACGAGGCCTCAGTCGCCCGCGTTCCTCCTGCAGCAGCAACAACAACGCTTCAGAATAACACCATCGCCGCCCGCGAACCTTCACCGACCGAAAAACCTACAAAACTGCGCAAACTATTTACCAGAAATCCCCCTCATGACCTCGTACCATCATCTAATCCGCGTCTGTGGGTTTCTGTGACGTTTAGTGATATATTAAGACCAAAGCGTCCACCGCACAATCCCTCTTTGAATGTTAACGCACAAACCACGATCTCAACTTTATCCTCAGACTGTCACTGAATCCTTAACTATATTTTCGGTCCATTATATATATATATATGTAGACTGTATATAGCTTCTGCAGTAAATAATTCCACACATGGTTGTATTTCAGTCATCTTCTTGTGTTACTTTTTGATCGATCGTAAACGTTCATTGCTGAAGTCCTGCTTGAGTTGCTTGCGTGACGACTCATTTCAGATGAGCGTGCTCGTGTGTGCTGAAGCTGGGCAGTGGTCCTCAGTGAAATCCGATTCCTGGAAGAAGCTCAAGGACATTTTTTAAGTGTTGATTATCCCATTTCCATTCCAGAACGTCTCTTCATGTGAACACGCTTCCCCCGGAGAGAACTCCTCCTCGCTCAGCTCGAACTTTTATCATCCGAGGACGAGGACGAGAGAGAATGGCGAGCGGGACGAGGTGGGAGGAGGGGGAGGGAGAAGACGGACTGACACGCTTTAATGAAACAGCTCGTGAACGCGAAAAAGAAAAAAGAAAGCGCCCGCTTCGCTGAACTGAATGTCTCACACCCACACACAACCAGTAAAGAGAAACGTTTCACTGTGTGTGTGCCTACGAAGTGAGGACATGTTGGTCACTTTCCTCGAGTTTATTTTAACGTCAGCTCCACCCTGCGACACGAGAACAATGCTGTGTCTGTATTTCAGCTGCTGAGGATGACGACGTTTTGATTGATGTGATTGTAAGCTGCGGTAAGAGTTTGAACAGCTCACTTGTCAACTAAATTGTCTGATCCATTGTTAGAAAAAAAACGAAATAAACCCTCACGTGGCTGATAAAATCAGCTTACTTTTTGTTTTATTTCACAGGTATAAAATAAATGAACGTTCACATAGAAAACGTACAACAAACAGACCGCCTTAAACAATACAAAACACAACTGTCGTTCACAGGACACGTAGAGTTGTTCTCAACATTGGCCGTTGTATTATTGCTGATCACTTTGCTTTGTGTAAAGGTCCCAACGTTCCCACTACCTTTTCCGTTTGCCTGTGGCAAGGCTTAATGAGAAAGTGAGTCTTTCCATGTCGTATGTTCCATTGCCTATATGTGTCCAGTCTGCAGGTGTTGGTGGGTGTTCGGAGGTCAGACATCCTGACGTCCATGTTGAAAAGTGGCTGAACTTGGTTGAAAAGTGGTTTTTCTTCAGTGAGTTTCTAGACGTCTCGTTTACAAAGAACTGTTCTTAGCTCTGCGGACGGTCCGCCGCTTTGCTCAAGTCCGAAATATCTCAACAAATATTGAGGGAATTGCCGTGACATTTGCTGATGAGGCTCCCATCGGCCTCAGCCGCTCTCCGTCTTTACTGCTAGTAGCATGCTAATACGTTGAGCTGGTGACCTTGGTAAAACTTCAGCATGTTTAGCATGGTCATCGTGGGCCTGTTAGCATTTAGCTGCACTGTGCATGCGTTACAGAGCTGTCAGCATGACTGGAGGCTCTTGTTTGTCATGTCGAGCAGGTCCTACCATCCCATTCTGGATCCTGGTCAAGATGTTGAAATCCTGCAGGAGCCACATGATTCCCGACCTGCTGTCAGCCTCGCTTTGGTAGCCAGACTCAGCTGACTACTGGCCACTCGCACACCAAGGGAAAAAGGGTGTGTGAGTCACAGTGTGTAAAACCAAACAGAGAATTTAGACCTCAACGCAGAAACTGACAAGGTATAAAAACCTGTTATTTTAACGTGGGAACTATTGAAAAAAGGCTTTATTATTACTGGACAGATAGCTGACATAAACAACCCTCCTTCAGGATGATCGATCTGTTTAGAATGAACGTTTAGGTTCAGAGTGAAACGCTCCCGCTGAGGTTTCACCCCATCGTCCAACAGCACACCGAGCCTCCTCCTCCTCCTCCTCCTGCCTGCAGAGCCCCCGCTGTGATTTACCACCGGATTACATTAATCCAGCCATCTTTACTCCCTGTTTACCCACAATTCATAGCATTACTGCGCGTCTGTGCCTTTCCAGCACTGTCCAGAGGAATAATGCCCCGCAAAATCCAGCGTGCCCACATGCTGGCTGACAGATTACAACAATGCTAAACCCCAGTGTTCTGAATAAACGGTATGTTTGAGAAAGAAGCGAAAGAACGCAGGACGGAAGGAGTGAAGAGAATCGCGAAATGGCCGGGAGGAAAAAAGAAAGATAAAAATGAGGAAAAATGGAAAAAGGAGACAAGACAGATGGAAAGGAAGAAGCAAAGGAAATGAGCAAAGACAGAAAAAGACCAAGGCCAAATTACTAAAAAAACAAAAGTGCAAATGAATAAACAGAAAAGAAACAGACTAAATAGATGGTTAAAAAAAAGATGAAAAAATGATCATAGAGAAAACAAAATAAAGGGGGGGGGAATGAAAAAGAAAACATGTTTTGCTAATCGACAAGAAGAGTGACAAAAATATTGAGAGACGTCTCAGAGGAATAATTATCCGTCTCCACCATCCACAGGGAATAAATAACTGCGTGAAACTGGAGGAGCCAAGAGCCAAAATTCATGTCTTAAAAGTTCACGGAGAGTTCAGATCAAATCAAAAGCGCCACACAGACTCACGTCGCTGCAGAGAGCAGGCCGAGCCAGCAGGGACATCCCCTGGGAACCGGAGCGTCCCGGCAGTCAGTCCAACAGTTGTTATATTTTCAGTTAAAATAAAGTAACTATAGAAAGGAACTTGTCATTGCGACATTGCTTATAAAGACACGTCAGAGGGTCACCAAAGTCATTACAATCCACCCTCTGGGGACCGTGAATGTCTGAACCACATTTCAGTCCATCCATCCATGAGTTGAGAGATTTCTGTTTGCACCAAACTGACATCAATTCAATTCAATTCAATTCAATTCAATTTTTCAATTCAATTCAATTTTATTTATATAGCCCAGTATCACAAATCACATTTGCCTCAAAGGGCTTCACAATCTGTAACATACGACACCCTCTGTCCTTAGACCCTCGATTCGATTAAGGAAAAACTACCCAAAAAAACCCTTTTAACAGGGGAAAAAATGATAGAAACCTCAGGAAGAGCAACAGAGGAGGGATCCCTCTCCCAGGACGGACAGACATGCAATAGATGTCGTAAGTACAGAATAGATTTATAGCATCAAAACTATAACATATACAGCCATGATGGCAAAATTGTTTTGTATATATATATATTATCATGTTAGAAATGTTTAGGTGGTAAAACATAAGGGAAGATGATGGGTCCAGACGGACAGCCGAGCAGCTCCAGGTAGAGCCCAACGAGCAGGACCCGAGCCACTCGTCCCCTGCACCATAGACACAGCAGCACTGCCCCAGTAGGTCGCTATAGTAACAGATCCAGATACATCTCCGGACACTGAAATACCTGCTGAAAGTGACAGTAAGAAAGAAGAGACGGACGACAAAGCACAAAACTCCGGGAGAGGGAAGAAGTCAAGTTAGTGACATGCATTTATGGGATGAGAATGCATACGGATGGAGAGGAGGACAGAGGGGAAGAGAGAGAGGTGCATCATGGGAAGTCCCCCGACAGTCTAGGCCTATAGCAGCATAACTAAGGGATGGTTCAGGAGTCTCCTGAGCCAGCCCTAACTATAAGCTTTATCAAAGAGAAAAGTCTTTAGCCTATTCTTAAATGAGGAGATGGTGTCTGCCTCCCGAACCCGAACTGGGATCTGATTCCACAGGAGAGGAGCTTGATAGCTAAAGGCTCTGGCTCCCATTCTACTTTTGGAGACTCTAGGAACCACAAGAAACCCTGCATTCTGAGAGCGCAGTGTTCTAGTGGGGTAATAAGGTACTATGAGCTCTGTAAGATACGACGGTGCCTGACCATTAAGAGCTTTGTAGGTGAGGAGAAGGATTTTAAATTCTACTCTGGATTTCACAGGGAGCCAGTGCAGAGAAGATAATATTGGAGAAATATGATCTCTTTTCCGAGTTCCTGTCAGTACACGTGCTGCAGCGTTCTGAATCAACTGGAGAATCTTAAGGGACTTTTTCGGGCTGCCTGATAGTATTGAATTGCAGTAATCCAGCCTTGAAGTAACAAATGCATGGATTAATTTTTCTGCATCATTTCGAGACAGGAAGTGTCTGATTTTGGCAATGTTACGTAGGTGAAAAAAGGCTGTCCGTGAGGTTTGCTTCATGTGGGAGTTGAAGGATAGATCCTGATCAAAGATATCCTTCAGATCCTTTTCCAGTCTCGCGCTGGTCCGATGGAACAGATACGCTTCTATTTTAAACAAGCCAACGGTCTAACAGGTTCACACATGAACGCCACCTGACGCACATCTTTACGCACATTTCTTACATTCTACACACCTAACTAAAGCGATTGTGTGCCACAACACAGGGGATATTTTATATTATTAATTCTCCTGAAAAGTTAACACAAACCAAAGACAAACAGTAAAGGAACGTTAACGCTTCGGTGAGGATGAGAATACAACATTATAAACCGGCTTTTAAAAGGAGGTTTGGTGTATTAAACAATACAGAATTCCACGTAGTATTTCTCCTTTTGTTGGGAATTCTCGAGGAAATGATCTTCTTTTCTTGTTTTGGTTGAAGGAACCCCTTTTTTTCCCTGTCGCTCCACTCGTGAAACAATCCGGTGAGCATTTTGGAAATTGGGAAATTTGCTTTCTTGTTAAAATACGCTACAAGAAACATCCAAACAAGACTAGTTAGAACACATTATTTCTTAGAAACCTATGTCTTATTGATGCATCCTTTTGGTTTTAGCTGAGAAAGAGAACATAACGGATAACCAGTTGGAACCAGTATTTGTGTTTAAGGAGTACAGCAACGAGCTCATATTCCACAAGAGCAAACGTTCCCGCGGTCCCCTGCTTCTCACCGGCTTTCAGGCTTCACCAGATGATTGGCTTCGTCCTGAGGGACATTTTGGGAGCAGAATCATGTTGATCAAACAGCCGTGATATGCATCTTATCTGCAGTCTGCCGAGCGCGCAGCGGGCAGGTTCATCAAACACTGAACAGAGAAGCACAAGAATGAAGGAGTTTTATGATTCCGAACAGGTTTTTTATATTTTTTCCAAAGCACACAACAAATAAAAACAAATCAAAGGAAAAAACACAGCAACAGCAAAAAAAAAAACCCCAAAACCCAACCTAAGCAAAGACATGACGAGTACTGCTCTGCTGGGTGGGTCTCGCTCACGCTGGGCACCAGTCCATCTGCATTCCAACTTGGTAGAATCGGATTATAATAAACAAAAAAGCAGAACATTAACACCGTTGATGATAATTGCCGCCGAAACCACACAGAAATAATCCCTCTCAATCGTCACTTATGACCCAGCAGAAGTGGCTGCCTGTATTTTCTTACTTTCTTCTTAGCTTGCTGTGTTCGGGCCGTTCCTGGGCATCAACCGTTTTGGCAGGGGTGTGCAGCTCCCAGCCAATCACAGCGCCGCAGGCTGTGCGGTCGGGAGCGACCAGGGTACATCGCCGGCTCCGTCTCTCTGTCTGTGGTAGTGCGGCGGCGTGGCCGATTTTTCTCTGTACCTTATTCTGTGATCGCCTGCTTTGCTCTGGCTAACGCCGCTCCCTCTCTTCATTCACTCTCTCGCTCTCTGCTCTGAGCTGGGGAGGAATCGTGTGTTTACAGACGGGACGAATCCTTCTGCCACGACGGTTCCTCCCAAATGTTTCATTTTGTGAAGGGGCAGCCGGCGCTAACAGCACCTAACCAGCGCTCCCTAAGGGAGGGAGATGTCCGTAGGATAAATGCAGCGTGACCTTCTTTAGTCAGAATCGCACCACCGAAAGTCGACAGTGTTTCCTATCGATGCCGGCTTTGTTAGTCAGCGAAGGGACCTTAAATTTGAACCTTGAATTTTACAAGTATGTCTGAAAACGGTTTAAAAATATGCACAAAAGCTGCAATTCGAGTTTCGGTTGGACCTTTAACATTAACATTAAGTCCTGCACATCGTCACTTCATCCTTGGCCTCCCTCATTGCTGGTCTGCGGTTATCATTCAAATCCCAGAAGCTTCTTATTAAAGCATTTTCTAATTAAGGGAATATACTCCAGATTCAACCCGAGCCACAGGGAACGAACTCAATCATGTTTTCATTATTTTTTCATCATGAGTTTGGCTTTGCTTTGGCCGTCATGAGGCTCTGCGCCTGCTGAGTCCAGCTCCGTTTTAAACACCTTCTCAAAAGCAAAGTGTGTTGCCTTTGTTTATTTGCGAATGGACCGTGTAAATCATGACTCATGGGTTCAGCGAGCAACGCTTTCTGCTTTCTGCTCATCTGAATGAAGCGACTCTGACTCAGATGCCAAAAAGGTCATGAGCTTGTGCTGCAAATCACTGGTTTGGAGAAAACGTGTCGGCCTGCAGGGAAACACCGGCAAGAAGGGCTGTGACGAAGAGGAACACATTCAGTGTGAGAGGAAGGAACTTTATGCTTTATTAACTGTGTGGTCCATCAGGTGTGGGACATAAGTCTGCTGTTTAAAAGCTTTGTGTATTGTGTTATGACCTGGAACTTAGGCCACAACAAACAGGAGACACACCATGATGGAACTGAACAGAACCATTTTAATTAAATTAAAATGCCGAAGAAGGACAAGTAAGATGTGGGGTGTGGACGTCAGTATAATCAGTGGTGTGAGTGTGCATGAGGGATGGATGCGTGTTGTAAGGTGCAAAACAAAGCATAAGAATAAACTTAAGGCCACTAAACTAAACCCAACAAACGGGTGCTTGTAGGGAGGACGAGCGCTACAGCAGCCAGGCTTAAATAGACTGGGAACAGCAGACCAGGTGTTCCCATTTGGCACTGATGAGCCCCTGCCCCACCCACCAGGTATCTGAAAAACAGACAGACTGGCAGGGAAGGGCAGCCACAACTGCGATATGCTATTCCCGCTTGTCGAATGTCTCGTTCCCACAGCGTGGGAGACCGTCCCGGTGCATAAATCAATTTCCTTCAATGATATCGTGTTGTAAATAGCAGATTCAGATCCATCCTACTAACTTATTGCCAACTGACTTTGTCAGTTAGTAAATACATTTTCATCAGCTCACCCAGCTGTTGCTTATCAGAAATCACTCGCTCAGCTACTGTTTGCTGATTCTGGTTCTGCTGTGAAATGTGTACCATAAATTACAGGCCCATTGCTTTTCTGTGGTTGTATATTACTGATATGAAATCCGCCTGCTCGTGAACCTTTTTCTATGAGCGTGATTTCTGCGGTTTCCACAAAGATACATCGTTGGTTGAAATAGCCCTGAGCCCAGAACTACTTCGTATCAGTCTGAACCAAAGAGGTGGGCTCACAGAGTGACATGGCCGTCCCCAGAGCCCCAGAGCTGGCATGGCAAAGAAAAACAAGAAGCCAAAAAAAACCAAAGCTGTTTTTCTCGGCTGCTGAGACTTTCCCATTCTGGAGATGCAACAAAAGTGAGACTTCTCTTGCCGCAGTGAAATCCTCCTAACTCGTACAGTTTTTGCATAATGAGCAACGTAATATAAGTCAGGCTTGGCTTTCGTTTCGGAGGAGAGACAGATAAGATGTGTGGCGTTTCGGCAGCAGAGGTTTAAGATGCAGATAAGATTACAGCATAAGAGAACAAGAACATGTGGGACGTTTTAAACTGAAGATAAAATCAAAGCCAATAGAGCATGTAGAGGACGCCAGGAGATAAAACAGTGACGACAGGATGAAGATACAGCGTCTTTATCACATTCAGCTGTCTTCTGTTCCCATATAAGTTACTGCTGCGGCCCCTTCTGACAGATTCATTCACAATTATAGTTTTCAGATGTGTGAAATCGCCAAGTACTGTACGTGGATGTTGTTTCTACGTGTTGATGCACGATATGAAACATGCCGATCCTCGCACAGGCAGAGACAAACGTCAAACTGGTCTGCAGCACTGAGCAGATGCAGTGGGTTCTCGACATAGTAGGACTTGAACACGTTACGTAACATTGCGAAAGCCTCTGGGCTGTGCGCTGTGATACAAGCCAATTAGTCTCTTTTTCTGTGGTGTACGGAACGACATCCACCGCGCTTCGGCCTGACACGCCGCTGAGTCCTGCGTCAAACGGGACTTTGATCTCGGAGCAAAACTGTCAAAAACCTGCGTTATGGTACTGATGCAAAGGAACATGTTGTTCCTTAATCTGGGACCTTCAGTCAGTGTCATCATGTCCATAAATGAAGCCCGCCAGAGACGGGCTAGCAGTGCTTTGGGGCAGACGTGAGGCAAAGAGACTGGGTCAGGTGAAGGTGATACTTTACACTAGTTTGGCTGCTCACCAACACGATCAGCGGTTGTTGGGTTTGTGACGCGCAGCTCATGGAGGCAGTCAAGGTGCTTTGAAAGCTGGTTTAACCTTCCTGGTTAACAGACAGCAGCGTCACACTCCATCTCCCTGCAGGGTCATTTTCCACGGGGCTCCGCCTCAGCTCGGCGTCTGTACGCTGTTAAAGTCAGACCCTCTGGCATCCCGTCGTCACAGAAAAGCAGATAAATTAGCATCAAGGAAAACCTTCCTCTGAGCTGCAAGATACAAGAAACAGTTTAATGGCCCGTTCAGTTGTTGCTACAGACTCGCATTGTTTGTGACAAGCAGCGGGAATGTTGAATGGAAAATAATGATGTGCAAATTACTTTGGTGCAACGATGTCTTCACCTTAAGACAATAGAGGGGAATCGCAGCTCTACTGCTTCAGCCCACAGCCCAAAAATGACACTTTGTGCTCAGCCCTCAGACACAGGTTATTGGAAAATGGTTTAATTATTATTAAATGGACTCGGGCAGGTGGATTGGAGTTGGGAATCGTACTTAAAAAGGTTTTCTAAGAACCAGATGGAAAGTATTATTGAGAGTCCATTTAACATGGTTATTCAGTGTGGAAAACTGAATAATAGAAATCGAATAATAATACAGGACTAGTCCCTGTTGTATCAGTTTATTTCACTATATCCTGTTTCAGTGACACAGCTATTTATCCGTCTTTGTGTCTCAGATACATTCAAATTAAGAACTACTGAGAATCAGGAACAAGACACCAACAGCATGACTTTAAGAGTCTCTCGGCTCTGTGAGGCTGTGCCCAACGTCAGCGTGCTAACACGCTCACGATAACAATGCTAACATGCTGATGTTCAGCAGGTATAACGTCCGCCATGTTCACCATCTTGGTTTAGCGTTCCTGAGGGGAACGTGAACCATGAACCACGTTTCATCGCAGTCCATCCAATAAAATGTTGAGAAATTACACTGAAAACCACGTAGTTAAACCTCGTGGTGGCGCGAGAGGAAAGGTCAGAGGATCCCTAAAGTCAGTAGGGTTCATCCTCCGGGGACCATGAATGTCTGTATGAACTTTCAAGGCAATCCATTGTTACGGCCGCAGTAAAAACCTTGGCTCAACTTGCGACCAGCAACATATAGCGAAAAGGACGCCATACCCGAGAGCAAAATTAAAGGAAATAAATGTATTTAAATAATAACATTCATTAACCAAAACAACTGCAGTCTGGAGGCCTGGCTAAAAAGAACAGAAAAAAAATAGAAGAGGCCTTAGCCAGCCACACAATGGGCTGTAGGACCCAGAACCCCCTCCCCTAAACTAACAGAAGCGTGCCCAACTAAACTAAGAAAGAAAAACCGCGAAAACTCAACTACCAGCCCTCAAGCCGCACAGAGCAGAAAATAACCACCCCAAGTCCAAAAAACAACTGCAGCTAGAACAGTCTAACGACGGTCTGGTCGGGGGGGGCTGCCGACCGGCGGCAGCTTTAGTCTTCATCGTCAGTGAATTCCATCCATCACGTTTCACAGCAGAGGCCACGACACCCTTCATCCCGCGTCGCTCCGTACTCGTACGCCGACATCGTAATAAAGACAACTCCTATTGAGACGTGTGGAGGGTTCGTGCTGCAAACTTTAACCCCTGAGTATCAGTCAGAGCTGGGCGAGCGTGAGGGGACGCTCTGCTGCGACGACGGGTCACGGCTCGGTGTGCGCCGCCACAGTTTGACGGATGTGTTTACCACCTCATGGAAAGCCTGGGTCCGCCACAGCCAACGTGAAACCATCTTCTCAGCCCCGACACACAATGGGCTGAAAGAGGGAAGACAGAGCGACGCAAGACTGAAAAATAAGGAAACCGTCTCTCTGAAGCCCAAATTCAACTGAATATAAGGTTGACGGCAAAGTCAGTCTGTCATTCTGGGAAATGTTCTTTTTATGTTCTGAGTTTTTTTTCCATCTTTGTTTTTAGAGACATTGTGTGCGTTCCCTTTTCAGTTACTGTTGTTCAATCAGACAGTTTAACACCTGGGAGCTGCAAGCCACGGACAACCAGAGTAGTTGTAGTTTAGTATCTGTCTGTGTTTAAATGTCAACCTGAAACCAACAGCGACCCGTGCACGGTCTGGCAAAGGACCAAAGCATGCCAAACTAATGGTACGTGTCCACAGGGGCGTTTTTGGGCGCTTCCCATGATTGGGCACTTGATCCGTCACAAATCGGCTCAGGGGATGTGACAAGTAGGGAGTCCACGCAAGAAACAAGAGTCGTTTATTAAACTAAAGTTGACACAAATCATAAGACAGCCCAAAACACAATGACACCAGGTGGACGCTGCTGTAGGAAAGGCCAGAGTGTGAACACGCGGGCCAGGTGAGCTTAATCAGCTCACGACCCTCCCTTGTCGGCTACGGTTTCCAGCAGAGTCTCCACGACGATGGGAGGCGTGCCACAGCTTGAGAGGCGTGCCGCTAGATGTCACCATAGCTGATTGACAGGTGCTGTCCTTCCCTGAAACACTTCCTGGCTGCACCTGATTTGGCGACCGCTTTCGCTCGCTGGGTGTCTGCTCCCCCGGGTTTAAAACTGAACCAGCATGGCGGCTCGTTGGTAACTCTCTCTTCAAAAGTGTTCAGGACCCCTGAGTCAATACTTTGAATAACCACCTTTCACTGCAATTACAGCTGCAGGTCTTTTGGGGTTTGTCTCTGCCAGCTTTGCACAGCTAGAGACGGAAATTGCCCATTCTTCTTTGCAAAATAGCTCAAGCTCAGTCGGGGTGGACGGAAAACGTCTGTGAACAGCAGTTTTCAAGTCTCGCCGCAGATTCTCAGCGGGATGTAGCTCTGGACTCTGACTGGGCCGGTCTAACACACGAGTTCGCTTTGATCTAAACCATCCCGTTGCATGTTTAGGCTCATTGTCCTGCTGGGAGCTGAACCGGCGTCCCAGTCTCAAGTCTTTTGCTGACTAACAGGTTAGATTGCCCTGTGTTTGGCTCCGTCCGTCTTCCCATCAGCTGCTTCCCTGTCCCTGCTGAACAAAAGCCTCCCCGCAGCACGAAGCTGTGCCAAAAACTTAAATTTTGGTCTCATCTAACTAGGGGTGTAACGGATCCGGATCACGACCCACGGTTCGGCACGCACGTGACCCCTCTGATTAATTGCGCTTTATTTATTTATATTTACTTGCGGATTAATCTAAACTGTTCAGCGATCACAGAGTGAAAGAGTTTTTCTGCTGCTGTTGCTTTTTAAGTACCTGCGTTATGTTAAACTGGATGCTGAGTTTCAGTGAAACTCCACACAACAGTCATGCGTGTTAATAAGTCAACAGTGGCCAGCGGCGGAGCAGAAGCCTCCCGCATCATTTAAATCGCACGTATGGGAGCATTTCGGCTTCCCCGTAAACTATAATGATGACGGAAGAAGGGCGGTGGCCAAAACTGTAACGGTATGTAGACACCAACTGTTCCTGGCTGTAACTTTTCATGGAATAAATGCAAATGGGAAAATTGTCTTCTCCCCTTTTTTTTCTGATCCAAAAAATCCGTGACTCAAAATCCGAGTGAAAATGTGAGTTTTGAGATCCATTACACCACTACATTTCTTTTTAACCTAACCCTGCTTTAAACTCAGCCACAGCTTTACCCTCGACCTGTCTGGTGTGTTCCTTCATGGTGCTGTTTGTTCACTAATGTTCTCTAACGAACCTCTGAGGCCTCACAGAGCAGCTGCATTTACACCGAGATGAGATCCCACCCAGGTGGACTCTATTTACATTTAGTCATTTAGCAGACGCTTTTATCCAAAGCCACTTACATACGAGAACATTCACAAACCGAAGGCGCAGCTTCGGGAGCATTTTTGGGGTTCAGTATCTTGCTCAAGGATGCTTCGACGCACGGCTGGGGGATCGAACCGCCGACCTTCCAATTGGCAGGCGACCGCTCTGCCACCAAGCCACAGCCGCCCCTAATTAGGTGACTTCTGAAGGCGATTGACTGCACTGAAATTATGTATTATTTTCCTTCCACTTCACAATTATGCTCCGCTTTGTGTTGCTCCATCACATGAAACCCCAATAAAATACATTTACGTTCGTGGCTGTAACGTTTTGCAAGCCACTGTATCCTCAAGGCTTCGTGGTAATTAATTCCCCGACATGTAACAACAAACCATTTCTCCAGTACTACCTGTGCCGTGACAACATACAAAATACATCCAATGAATTACAATAATCCAGGGCTCCGTTCTTCGCACGTCGCTAACTCAGTTAGCTGGATTTGATTGTTGCCGATTTGGCCCGATCTCGGATTGATTGGTTCTTCGACGCTCATCTTGGACTTTCTGTCATAGCAACAGGTCCGTAAACTTAAACCTGCTCGGGAGCAGGCTTGTTTCATGTAAACAGGATTAGACTGCGGCTTTATAAGCGGAGGAGGTAGGTAAGTCTGTGGCAGCCACGCCTTGACAGCAACCTGTTGCGGAAGGTTCAAGAATAATCCGCCGCGCTTTTCGAATGAATCGCGTATTGCGAGATAGACAGCATCCTTTAGACAGGGTCCAACAACCAGAATGTATTAACTAAAGGTTTAGAGGTTTTCACTTTCACAAACGTCTGAAATGACTGTACCAGCCATTTGGATTATACTTCATTTAACGCAGCAACACATCATTGAACAGTTGCTTTTAAAAAGAGGAAAAAAGTGGCTTTTTAAAATAAGGACAGTATAAGAAGTAAAGGCTCCCATTTTGTAGAATATTCTTGTACTTCACTTTTACTCGTTCCCATGTTCAGGTGGTGGCTCTGACATAAAAGAACAAAGTAAATATGAAATTATTAAAACGCAAAAATCCATTGTGTAGAAAGTGACAGAAACATCTAACATGGACACCACTTATGCATTTAATTTGTCTGCGACTCTTTGCCAGCCTTCTCTCCTGGGGTTTGCGGACTTTGAGGTGTTCCCGGGCGTTATAATTATACTTTCAAATTTGGCATAACCTTCCATTAAAAGCTCTTGTTCTGCTTGGGAAGAAAACTGGGCGCATTCTTTAGCCCTGCTGAACAGCCAGTGACAGCGCTGCTGATCCTCGTTTCTACTATCGATACATATCCCCTTTAAACCAACGCAGGAACGCACCGTTGTCTCAGATAACTCAATCCAGCGATACCAACCAGAAACAACAGGTGGGTTCGAAGAACCCAATTAGCCGGATCAAGATTAGCACGATGATGTCATCTTTGACGTGTCATTTGATCTCGGATGTAATATGCGACGTACGAAGAACGGACCCCAGCTCTGCAACAAACCCACCCGTTACGCAGTTGGTGATATGTTTAATGTTGACGGTGTTGAAGTGTGTTCAGATAGAGGCCGAAGATACATTACTCGCACGAGTTTGACCGCTACACTGTTTGTGCAGCTTGTGTTAATTCAGAGCCAGAGTACCAGCTGCACAGACGTTGCAGTAGCTGTACAATAGCCAGCAACCGACCCCAGGACTTTCTCTTACTTCCCTCCAGTCTCTCCCGTTTTCCCTCTCGCCGCTGGACGTTTATGAGGTAACTAGATTCATGAAGATTCGTACATCTTTCTCTCAGAAACATTTTCAACTAACAGGGACGCACAGAGTTTCCTTTTGTCTGTCTGTATTAGCAGCCAGTTCGCAGTCGGAGACACAGACGGTGTGACATTCAACAAAGGTCAAGAGACAGATTCAGCACACAGTATGAGGACTGTTGGCATGGCGTGCAGAGAATGCACTCTGTGGCGTGGCGTCTTCGGGCGGTTTCCCCTGTAGCTCCTGCCCTGACGATGGCCAGGTTGCCAGGTTCCACCGACAGATGGGTTGACATTGTATGTAGTGTGTGGATTGTGTTTCATTGACTATCTGGCAACTTGATTGACATCAGACAAACATCCAAAACTCGGATCCGTCAGGGCCGTGAAAAAAGAGTTTCCCGGGAGAAACAACCAAACGGGGGGGGAGGGCGCCGGGAGATGGCCTTGAAATACGGGAGAAACCCGGGACAAAACGGGAGTGTGGGCAGGTTTGATCCAAGGCTATTGTCGTTAACGGAAACTAAATGTGACCAAACATTTTCGTTAACTGAAATAAAAATAAAAAAAACAAAAACTAACTGAAACTGTATTGTGTTTCCAAGACGAACTAGAACAAACTGAAATTATGAAGAAAATGTCCGATCCGTCCATGCCACGGCAGCGAAGGCCGGGGGAAAGCACCAGAGTCCCATCTGGGATCACCTTGAATACAATAGCAATACTTTTTCAGACCTCTTGGAATCTCGACCGCAAATAAAAACTAACACTAAAACTAATGAAAACTAAACTTAAACTAAGCATTTTCAAAAAGGAAAAAGTAAACTAGCAGACCAGTTTTTAAAAAGTCATTCAAACTAAACTGAAATGGAAAAACAAAATAAGTCAAAACGAAATAAAAATTCAAAAAACGAATGGAAAATGCAAAACTATCATAACCTTGTGTGCTAACAAGTCTCACCTGTTTTGTCCCAATCAGTGCTGCAGACGCCTCACCTGCTGCTTCGGTTGTGGGTCTGATGAGCGGCAGTTCGGCTGCTCTGATTGGATTGGGTTCTTGGTCCGTGATTGGTTCCCTCACAGCAGCACCTGAGGGCATAATGTCAGCTGTCACCAGCCCATAATTGTATTGTAAATAATTTAACCCAACTGATGCTGGATTTTTGAGAACGATACCGATATCCACATTTGGGAGTTTAAATCAATCCAATAAGGATACACAGGCTGGTTTTTAAACAAACGCATAACACAGACACACAATCTTGATACAGGTCCCTTAGATTCAAGAGCAAGTGACGGGGACACAACAAAGAGGCCAAAATATATTATTTTAGCTCTTCAGCTGCTTGCCACTCGTCCATGTTCACCAGCCATAGTCTCTGACTGGGAGCAGGTAGCGTGCGGTGGCTTTTTACAGCTTTTTCTCTGAAAACGGGGGTGAGAACGAGAACAGTAAAAACTGCCCTGCAGGCGTGTTGTACAAGGAGAAGGAGCAGCACCTGCAGGCCTACCTGTCGAGCGGTGCGGCTGCTGAGCAGCCCCTCCAGCTGGGCTGACTCATTCTGGGTGTCAGCCGCCTGTTTGAGTCGTCTGTAGAGGAGCAGCAAACGTGCCTTTAAACGGCCACATTGATTAGGTGACTCAGTGACAACTTAGACAAAGCTAAGCAGCTGTCGTGGCTTGTCCTTTGCAAGTCAATTAGGTGAGCTGACAGCGCTGCTGAGTCCTCGTACAGGAGTTCTATCCCCGCTGTGTGCCGGCATGTTTACTTCTGCCTTCGCGTGCCCCTCTGGGGCATTTACTGTGTGAAGCCAGACAAAAGCAGCAAATTCCACATTAATAATTCTGTTCGTTGAGGTGCGACTCTTTTCTGTTTGCATCTTGCCTTTGTTAGACACATACATGGTGCAGATGCATGCCGGGAACACGAAGGGAACATGCAACAAAGTCAGATGGATCACAGCTGCCCGTCTCGAGGACGCTGAGGAAGGCCTGAGAAATCCAAAACAGATTCACAACTCAAAATGAAAGGTCTTTCTAAAATATGACCCGCCTCCACAAGTAGCAAGACAAAGCCACGTGTAACTCGACCCCACGTTTCGTTTATATGTTTGATTCAGATTTGAAATAATCGTCTTCCACCACGATCAGTCTTTATTTCTGGATGTCCACTGCTATCTATTCAACCAATTTTACGCTTAAAGTCCATTTTCTTCTGTTTTCACGTGCATTATTTACAGAGATTGTGTGTTTTGTGCTCCGAGCGCTGCCGAAACCTGGGTGCCCTACAGTCAGCACTGTGCCTGAACGCATCCTGTGAAGCCCTGACGAGGACTGAAGCTGCTGCCTTTCTGCTAACGTGTCTTTGCGACATGCAAGCCACAGTTTGCGTCAGGAGGTCATTTAAACATGTTCCCACCATCTTCCAGTGCACATGTAAGCAGTGCCCGCGAGGAATATGACATGAAACAGGCTCCACGGTGTGCAGAAGGGGCGCAAGCAGACCAATTGAGTCCTTTTTCCTCGGAGATTGTTTAAAGAGTGTTTTGGTGGATAATCACACTGAAAGTTTGAAAGTCTATTTTGCCAAGCACCACACCTGAGAGGGGAAAACTAACCTAGATGGATCTGATGTGCGAGCATGTCTACGATTTAAAATGGTCTTATTCACAATGTTTCACTATTTCTTTAACTGATTTTGCTTCCTTGCGCGTTGAACAGTTGGACAGTTAAGTCACACATTTAATCCAGTGCTCTTAAAAAGGTGGACCAAGACACATTTAATGTGCATTTAACCTCGTGCTGCTGTAGCCTTTCTGTTACTAGTATTAGTTTATATTTCATTGTATCGCTGTATTTTTAAATGCCTGACTGTATTTGCCGCAGTCCGGAACAGTTTTTAACCCCGATTCAGCCACGCAACGCGCTGCATTAATCAAGTTTATTATGATGACATTCAGTTCAGACTTGTGCTGCGTTGGAAGTTTTACGTTAATGTCACTGTTCATCTTAGTCAGATTGCCGTTGCATCCGTTACAGCAAAGTAAAAACAATCCGTCGGCACGCTGACGAAGTGGGCTACATTTCTGAAAGTGCTCATTGCCGTGTCCCCTCTCGGTACTCTGCCCGTGTTCAGTTATGGGGTGGAAAGCTCGCCGAACGTCCCCGTAAAGCATGAAAGGCAGAATTGTCCTTATTCGGGCGTCTACTGCCGCGAGTGTGTGAGCGACATCGCTTGCGATTCCTACCGACGCGAGCCGACAGCGGAGTCTCGCCTGATGACCGAGCGGGAGGAAGGTAAGAGCACCGCTGGACGACCCGGCCACGAGCTCGCGTGACAGCCGAGCCGCTCTTCATTCATCTGGGGGTTTAATCGGCCCTCAAGCGGTGACGTCGTTCCACAGAAAGAGAGATCAAGCGTCGCCCACGTTAGGTTTGTCATCACGGTGACCTAATCTGATGTTGGCTTACTTTGTTTTTTCACCTCACCGTCGCAGCTGTTTGGAATATTTTGTCAGCGAGTCAAAGATGCATCTGGGGGTGGTAATTGATGATCAGCTAAACTTCAAAAGCCATGTGGCCAGCACCACCCGGTCCTGCAGATTCATCCTCTACAACATCAGACCTTTCCTATCAGAGCAGCCTACACAAGTCCTGGTCCAGGCTCTGGTCTTGTCCAAACTGGACTATTGCAACGCGCTGCTGGCTGGACTCCCTGCCTGCACGAACAAACCTCTGCAGATGATCCAGAACGCGGCGGCAACACTGGTCTTCAATGAGCCGCAGAGAGCGCCGTGACCCCTCTCTTCATCAGGTCCCACTGGCTCCCTGCTGTCATCAGGTTCAGAGCGATGCTCCTGGCCTACAAGACCCCCACTGGTTCTGCCCCATCATATCTTCACTAACACAGACCTGTGTTCCTGCCAGGTCCCTGCGCTCTGCAGACCAACAGCGTCTGGTGGTACCATGGCAACGAGGAACAGGATCCCTCTGGAGCAGCTTCTCTGGATCCGTTCCTCATTGGTGGAATGATCTGCCTGCTCCTACAAGATCAGCAGGTTCTGTAGCCGCCTTTAAAAAGCTCCTGAAGACGCATCTCTTCCACCAACACCTGACTGACCATCACTGACTTCCTCTTCCTTTCTACCTCTGCTCATGAACCCCTTCCTCTCCTCAGCTCTGGATCCTGTACTGGGCTTTGTATTGTGTTACCTTGTGTTGTTATAACTGCTTCCATTGTCTTCCTCACATGTGAGTCGCTTTGGATAAAAGCGTCTGCTGAATGACTCCATGGAAATGGAAATGTGAAAATTAGCACTTTGGACGCTAAAACTTTGTACTTATAACAGAGCATTGCCACACTTTTACTTCAGTACGATATCTGAGTACTTGTTCCAACGCTGATGTTATTTTTAGTTTTAAATACATTTCCTCATTGTAAAAAGTGGATAATTATATTCCTGTGTGTGCGTCTTGACTTTCTCTGTTATTTCACTGGGAGCACGTTGCAGGGAGAGCGTTTGGAGGCCAGTACAGACGTCTGGGGGGGGGGGGGTTGGAGTCCTGTAGTCCCGTAGGAACCTGCAGAGCACGCCATGAACGCAGCTCACACCCGCAGCTCTGATGGCTGCTGGCCCGACACGGCGGCCAGGCCTGCACATGGCGATCCGCTCACAGAAAGAAACAGAAAAAAAACCCCAACCCCCCGTGGCCCGACGTCAGAACGGTGACTCGTGTTGCCGTGAAACGAGTCTGGATCTGATGGATCGCGTTCACACCTCCCATTCTGATGTTTCTCAGGTACAGACACGACGCACTCAGCTTTCCTTTCTCTCTCCAGAACGCAGGCAGTCACACACGCCACTTCAGCAGAGGACAGGTTGTCATGGTGACACCTGCACCGTCTCCCAGTGTCACTGAGGTCATCCTAATAGCTCTGCATTAAAGGCGGAGGGGGGGGGGTATAAATAAAGAGCAGTGGTGGAAGAAGCATTCAGATCCTTTACTTACTGCATTCGAAATCTTACTTAAAGACGCAGTTCACCCCAAAAGCACGTGTTCCTCCTCTCACCTGCAGCGGCGTTTGTCCATCTGCTGCAGCGTGTTGGAGACGCCGGCCGTAAACATTGCTGGTGATTGATTGGTTGTGTGAGGTCTCGGTTCAGAGGCATATTCGCGTTCTTTCAGCCTAACGTCAGCTAGCTTTGTTAACGAACAGCAAGCGTGGAAGAATAAACAGCGTTAGTCCAACGCTGGCAGAGGTTATTCAAGTGTCTCCCCCCTAGGTGGGGCTAACGTTAGACTGAATAACAGCAGGCAGACAGCTACTGTTGTACAACCTAATCGTCGTATCTGCTGTGGATGATGAGGGAGAGACATGAAGTGAGGCATGCAGGGAGATTTTTTTTTTCAAATTAAAAAAGTGTTTCCTGTTGTTCGAGGTGTAAAAGTTGGTTTGTGGATGAAACCGGTAACAGAGTGATTTTATGCCCACCTGTTGGTCGCCTGGCTGGCTGCCGACCTGTTTTACCGCTTCTCTACCAACAAACCACCACTCATCATCCCGCCACGTCCGTCTGCGCTTGGGTCCTTTTCCCTGCTTCCTGTTTGCCAACACGTTACAGGTGATGGTGAAATAAAACGGGAACGGACAGCAGTCAAACCCCAAACCCTGACACAGCCTGCTGCTCATCTCATAGGTGGAGGCAAACCTCAGGGCTGAAAAAACTACCTTCACCTTATTGTTGTAGTAAAGATCTCTCCGAAGGATCGGCATTAATAGCTTATATAATTCTATAAATCTCTGTGGACTAAATGTCGCGTAAATTACATCTAATTATGCTACAGGTATCCATGAAGTGGCACGCACCCGTCCTCGTTGCTCGGGCTCATATATCCACACAGAGGTTGGGATTTAAAAGGCCTCGCCGTGTCGAGAAGTGAGAGAATCCAGCAGGGAGAGCAAGTAAAGGTCAACACAGAGGAAAGTGAGCTTAATGTCACCTAACAAGCGCCCCAGGGGATTCTGGGAGTGTGAGTTTCGTTTGGAAGGCTTGCTGGTCTCTGCGAACACGGAGAGAGGAGTATCCAGGACATGATCTGTCCTCCGTAACAGAGGCATGAATTTTCATGCTCATTACTGACCTTTTGGTTTGTGGAGAATCTTGTAGCCGTCTGATTTGGGGAGGAAGAAGGGAAAAAAAAAAAGAGTGACTAAATCCAACGTTTGCAAGAGGCAAAGCGACACGAGGGGTCTGCGAAGATTTCAGAACAACGGAAACTTCACTGGTCTGCTCAGAAAAGTTTCAAGGTCGAACACCGAGGTGGCCGACACAACAACGAGAACAAACAACCGAAAGAGAGAAAAGACATTGGAAATAAAATACCCACAATGCGGGGGAAGTGTGGCAGCATGAAGCGCTCTAATAATGCCAATAACTGGACGTCAGAAATAACTCGTCTCTGTTTTGTCTGCAGAAACAAAGCGACACGGGGGGGGGGGGGGGTTCATTTTCAACAAGTGTCTGGCTTCTCATCCTCTCACAGGAAATGTAACAAATGATCACAGCCTCCTGAACACCTTTCACACAAACAAAGCTTTTGACCCAATAAACAGCATCGGAACTTGATATCCGAAACATCAGCCGCCAATCTGCCGCCAGGGCGCAGGAAGCAGAAACACAGACCGGCAGAGCGCCGCGGGTTATTATACTCCAATATCTCATGTCAGGGGGACGGGCGCCGGGGACGGGCACAGCACCATGACATTTGTGATGTGTCTCATTCAGTGGAGATAGAGGAGGCGAGGGAGATAAGAGCCTCAGAGCGGAGAGCCCAGATACGGCGAGAAGGAAAACTCAGCGTCAGGAAGCTAAATGGCTTCTGGGAGTGAACACACGAGCCTCTCGCTCCGCTCTCCTCTCAGGCCGGGACTCCTAAAACTCCCATGACCCCCGGGGGTTCACTGGTGTCAACACTAAAACATCTGGGACATCTTCCGCAGGATCCACGCCATCGGACGCAGTGTCGTCCTGGGTGGGACTGGGAGGCTGATTTCAGCCTCGCTAGCTGCTTCACTTGTACCGTTAAAGGGGAACCAGTGAATATGTTCATACTACAAAGATCTGAGGCCGCTTCACTGACTCCGTCAGCAAGCAAATGGACGGCACGATTTAATGTTTGATTTAGTGGCATCCAGCAGGAGTTGAGCTAATCATCCGACCACGCACGCCCCAGTCAGGGAAACGCTCGTCCGTAAGCTTTGCTCCGCCCCCCGCGGGAAGCAGCACCCTCCGGCGGTGGGGCCAGCTCGTCTCTTAGAGCCTGTGCCCGACCAGGTGAGGCGCCGCCGCCCCCTCCGGACAGGTAGGTGAGCGATCGGAGCAGCCGTGCCCGCCACACGGGGAGCAGTCACTGTGACCCGGACGCGTTCACGTCGTCAAATCCAGCCGAGCAAACGCCGCTGCGAGCGCGTGTTTGTGTTGTAACGCCCACATCGATACCATTGACCATCAAATTCTATTACAGAGACTGGAACATTTAATTGGAATTAAAGCAACCGCGTTAAGCTGGTTTAAATCCTATCTATCAGACCGATCTCAGTTTGTTTATGTTAACGATGACTCATCGAAGCACACCAAAGTTAGTCACGGAGTTCCGCAAGGTTCTGTGCTTGGACCACTTCTATTTACTTTATATATGCTTCCTTTGGGCAATATTATTAGAAAGCACTCCATAAAGTTTCATTGTTACGCAGATGATACCCAGTTATATTTATCGATTAAGCCGGATGAAACTGATCAGTTAGTTAACCTTCAATCATGCCTTAAGGACATAAAAACCTGGATGACCAGAAATTTTCTGATGCTAAACTCGGACGAAACTGAAGTTATTGTACTTGGCCCCGAACGCCTCCGAGACTCGCTGTCGGCAGACCTAATTGCTCTAGAGGGCATTGCCCTGGCCTCCAGCACCTCTGTGAGGAACCTAGGAGTTATCTTTGATCAGGATCTATCCTTCGACTCCCACATGAAGCAAACCTCACGGACAGCCTTTTTTCACCTACGTAACATTGCCAAAATCAGGCACTTCCTGTCTCGAAGTGATGCAGAAAAATTAATCCATGCATTTGTTACTTCAAGGCTGGATTACTGCAATTCCATATTATCAGGCAGCCCGAAAAAGTCACTTAAAATTCTCCAGTTGATTCAGAACGCTGCAGCACGTGTACTGACAGGAACTAGGAAAAGAGATCATATTACTCCAATACTATCTTCTCTGCACTGGCTCCCTGTGAAATCCAGAATAGAATTTAAAATCCTTCTCCTCACCTATAAAGCTCTTAATGGTCAGGCACCGTCGTATCTTACAGAGCTCATAGTACCTTATCACCCCACTAGAACACTGCGCTCTCAGAATGCAGGGTTTCTTGTGGTTCCTAGAGTCTCCAAAAGTAGAATGGGAGCCAGAGCCTTTAGCTATCAAGCTCCTCTCCTGTGGAATCAGATCCCAGTTCGGGTTCGGGAGGCAGACACCATCTCCACATTTAAGAGTAGGCTAAAGACTTTTCTCTTTGATAAAGCTTATAGTTAGGGCTGGCTCAGGAGAGTCCTGAACCATCCCTTAGTTATGCTGCTATAGGCCTAGACTGTCGGGGGACTTCCCATGATGCACCTCTCTCTCTTCACCTCTGTCCTCCTCTCCATCCGTATGCATTCGCATCCCATAAATGCATGTCACTAACTTGACTTCTTCCCTCTCCCGGAGTTTTGTGCTTTGTCGTCCGTCTCTTCTTTCTTAGTGTCACTTTCAGCAGGTATTTCAGTGTCCGGAGATGTATCTGGATCGGTGACTATGGCGACCTGCTGGGGCAGTGCTGCTGTGTCTATGGTGCAGGGGACGAGAGGATCAGGTCCTGCTCGTTGGCCTTCAACTGGAGCTGCTCGGCTGTCCGTCTGGACCCATCATCTTCCCTTGTGTTTTGCCACCTAAACATTTCTAACGTAATAATGTGTATGTATATACAACAGTTTTGCCATCATGGCTATTTATGTTATAGTTTTGATGCTATAAATCTATTCTGTACTTACGACATCTATTGCATGTCTGTCCGTCCTGGGAGAGGGATCCCTCCTCTGTTGCTCTTCCTGAGGTTTCTATCGTTTTTTTTCCCCTGTTAAAAGGGTTTTTTTGGGTAGTTTTTCCTTAATCGAATCGAGGGTCTAAGGACAGAGGGTGTCGTATGTTACAGATTGTGAAGCCCTTTGAGGCAAATGTGATTTGTGATACTGGGCTATATAAATAAAATTGAATTGAATTGAATTGAATCTGCAACCACCCCCCAGCGGTAACTAACAGAGAGTCTGGGTGACGAAACGCACACGTCTGCCGCTTCATACGCGGCCCTAATGGTTTATGAATCAGGTTTTTATGACATTTCATTCCAAACAGGTCTGTGACAAATCCTCTGCGCCCCCATCACTCCCCGACTTCCCGTCTCGGTGAACTGAGCTGCTTCGGGTTGTAATAACTCCTGAGCGAAGAGCCGCTGGCTGCCGGGGAGCTAATTTTAAACTCTCCCCAAAGTGGCAGGAATTTAAAATGGTCCAAAATGAGGGTCTGCCGCACCGCCCTGCTGAGGAGCTGTGACAGAGACACAGCGTGGAGGAGGGAAGTCATCGCGACCACTAGCTCTCAGGGCTCACAGCGAGCGACGGATCCTGATGCAGAGAGACTATTTCTGGAAGCCACCGGCTTCATGACTCATGCCTCGGAAAGATGATTTGTCTTTCGTTCCGTTTTTTTTCCCCTTCCGCCTTTAAAAAGTCACCGGTGGGGATAAAAGAGGAGCCGTAGAAATATTCTCGCACACAGGACTTTCAAACGTCCACGGCTGCAGAAGAAGCCGCGTGGCGCCGGCGGGGAGACGCCAAACATACAGCAAACACGTATACGGCCTTCGTGAGATCTCATTGAGCACCTCCACGGCCTGGCTCCAGATTATACTTTACACCTTTCACTCCCTTATGAACCTTTGCGTGGTTTGAGATCTTCTGTCTCTTCCAGAGGCCCTTTGCCATCGGGGCCCCCGAGGCTCTGGAACGAGCTTAAGCCTCTTCTCAAAGCGGCCCCTGCTCTTTCCTGAGCCGTCGGTTTGTAATTGTCTTGTTATTATCGCTCCTTTTGTGTTTGCCCTCCACGCTGGTGTCTTATTTCTCTCTGTGTGAAGCACTTTGTACTCTGTCTTGGTAAGTGCTCTATATATAAAGAGTATTATGGTTATGAATAGATGCTAACAGGAGCTTTTTGGCTGAACTGACGGCCGTCTGTTGCTCATCCCTCACGTTTGCGAGTTCTAACAATGATGTGATCGGCAGCTCGCCGACGACTGCCGGCCAACGCGGTGTTCAATAAATACCATCCTGTTCGGCCGTCTGACAACAGACAACAAACATGTGAATGAGAACAAACTACGTGATGAGCAGGATGACTCTCTCTCTCTCTCTCTCTCTCTCTCTCTCTCTCTGTCGAACTACCAACACGGAGTTTTTCTCTGTGTGTGAAGACGGAAGCGAATGTCCAAGCACGCATGCAGGTACGCCGCCAATAAATACGGGCATGTGTATTAACCATCTGTCAACTTCACATGAACGTGTGTGTGTGTGTGTGTGTGTGTGTTCGCCCCAGGCTGCTGGTTGTCCACAGGCCACACACACACACACAGGTGAGAACATCTGTCTGTCCAGCTGTTCCCAGGTGCGCCTCCTCCCTGTCAGCTGAGCTCAGAGACCCAAACGTGCCGTACGCGGCGGCAGCTTTAATGTAGAGCGCGTCACGGCGTTCACCTTAAAGGAATAGTTTCACATCTTGGGAAATGTTTGCTTGCTTGCAAAGTGGCTGCCGTTAGCTCGTTAGCTTAGCTTAGCATAAAGACTAGAAAACCGCTAGCCTGGCTCTGTCCAAAGGCAACCGACATCCACCCACCAGCTCCTCTGAAGCTCCCTGATCAACGTGTTACATGTTGTTCGTTTCATCTTTACAAAAACCGACGCGTGAAAGCGACAGTTCACCATTTTACAGCAGGTGATGTGGCGGACTATTTCTTGGCCGGGACCAGCGACTTCCCGGATGCGTGGCAACTGGTCCAGGAAAACAGTCAGACACATATTCATTATTCTCAATCGAGATACCAGCCATTCGCAACGAATCGTCAAGCCAGTCAAATGACCAGCACCTCTGAAGCTCTCTGGTTAACACGTTATAGCTCGTTTGTTTGATTCGTGCAAAAAACCCAAGCGTAAAAATCACAACCAGCCAGCGCCACCTTCAGGTCGACATGTTAACGTGTCCGACACCTGCAGAGCTGACGACGCTCCCAACAGCCTCTGTGTTTACTGCTAATTAGCAACCGTTAGCATGCTCACACGCCAAGCTAAGATGGTGAACGTGGTATACATCATTCCTGCATGTGAGCATGATGACGTTAGCATTTAGCTCAAAGCTCTGCGGAGCTTAAATGCAGCCTCGTAGAGCCGTTAAACGACTGTTAGTCCTGTGTTACCTTTGGGCAGAGCCCGGCGAGCTGTTTCCCCCTGTTTCCAGTCTCTATGCTAAGCTAAGCTAACCGGCTGCTGGCTCTCCGCAGGAACTTTGCAAGAAAGCAAACGAGCGTATTTCCCAACATGTCGAACTGTTCTTTTACTTGCGCTTTGTTATAAAGTCCAGAATGCTGTTTGCTCTCGTGCTCCTTCACCCAGCTGGCATGAATGTACACGTGTTGTGGAGTAACTGGACTACGACGACGGGTGAAAACGTTTTGACACATTTACAATAAACCCAGCACGAGCGTGAGTGACGGTTCCATCAGCAGGCGGCCTCATTTGTCCGTATTTATAAAGTCGGGGCCCGTCCACCCCTTTCCTCTGCTGCAGACTGGGCAGCAGAGAAGCACAGCGGCATGAGTCATCACACACCTGTGGAGAAGCGAGAGAGGACGAGCGAGCCTCCCTGATGACCGGGGGGGCGGTGGGGTGTATGATGTCCTTTAACCTGTAGTGAACAGAAGCACACGGAACCATGATAATAACCAGAAATATCTCAACAACTCGTGCAGACGTTCGTGTTCCCCATACGGTGGCTCTCGGATACTTTGGTGAGCCGCTGACGTTTCCTCTGGCGCCACCAGCAGGTCGACATGTCAACGTGTCCAACACTGTGGTTTAGGCCCCAAAAAGCTTGTTGTGAGCAGTTTCACGTGCGACCTATCGGTAGAAAGAAAATAGTTCAAATCTGTGGACCGTCTTCAGTAACCGCGTCACGATTTCTGGAAAGAGACGTCGCTGTTGGGCTTTACAAATGTATTTACTTTGGAGCGCTGGGCTCCGCAAGCCGAGCGCCACAGAGTCCCGTTATATCCAGGTCACGCAGACGTCTCTACGGCGACATCTCCGACACTCTGCAGCTCACACAGAAACTCTCCGGATGGATAAACAGCGCTGCAGGTGGAGGAACGGCTGTTTTTGGGTTTTGGGGTGAACTGTCCCTTTAATGTACAACTAGCGATTCTAGCCTTAAATGAGGGGACGGTGTTGGAAATGAATTACTAGAAACAGAAAACAAGGAGGGGAGCAAGAAACCTGGATGTTTGATCAAAGTGACTTTGAAGCCATGAAATTGAAAGTTAAGCTCACGCCGAAGCATTTCACTCTGTCGACGCCGCAGTGGCCCTCCAGGCGTAGCTGGCTTGCTGTCATCCGGCAGGTGATTGGTGGCCGGGGCTGTCGCATCAGTGAGTGGGCGCTCCTGGGCCCTAACACGGGTGCTGTGTCCGGTGTCTCTGGTACACATCTAATCACCTATATTGCTGTAAATAAATGTGTCGTTAAATACATTCTCAAACTTGAGCAGCACAATCACGTGTTGAAATCTTCTCCCTTTCAGCCGCTTTCGTCGGCGCTTAATAAATTCAAATCAACGCCGTTGACTCTAATTTAATGAGGCCCAATCTGATGATGCGGCGTTCGACAGATGGTTTTGCGATCCTGTCAGGCAGGAAGCATCTGCTGCGGCGTCTGGTTTCTCGTCCCACCGCCTGAACGCTGGCGGAGAGGAGACGTGAGAAGATGAAACGCAGTTTAAATCTGTGCTAACGCGAGCCGGAGACTCAAGGCAGCCGCTCACATGCAGAGGGAAATACTGCTGGACAGCTGACCGACCCCAGTCTGTACAATAAGAGTCCTACCACCGAGTCCTGCTCCACGCGGCCCAACCCATCACCGGATCCGTGCGTCAGGAGGCTCGGGCACACCCCAGTTATTCATTCCGGACAAATCCGTCATCTCAAACACTCGGAGAAAGTTGCAAGTTGTCTGAAGGCAGCGAATCTGACTATTTCACAGAAGAAGAGTTAACCACTCTGTGTTTGTCTTCCTCTCTGCATCGACGTCTCTTTCTCTTTGGCCCAACGAACATGCGGACTCCTTTTTGTCTGTGATTAGCTGCGAGGCTTTTCCCGTGCCTTTAATAAACATTATTAAAGTTCAGTTTTGTTTGACTGCGTTTTGGTTCCGTATGCACTGGTTCTTTTGGCATATTTGAAGTTAAATTAGGCCAGTTATGTTAACGGCTCGGACAGAACAATGTAAACTAGGGGTGGGACAAAAAATCGATATGCCGATTTATCGCGATATTTCCGGCCGCGAGACGTCAGCGATACTCTGGCACCAAGTATCGATATTTGTTTTATACATACAGAATATTTAAATGAATGTCTACATGCTGGCTGTTTGCCACTTTGGCTTACCCGGGTGGAGTAGCAGTACCCCCAGGCCTCTTGTGGTGGCGCTTCCCAGATTGCAGATGGCCAGATGAACGGAAATTGTAATTGACAGCGGGGAAGAAATACGGGCGCAATGGCGGAGCTGGCGAACTGCCACGTTGGACTTCACGTCACCTTCATCAAATATTTCTGCTAAATCCTTAAATTCCTTCAAAAATCCCCCATTAATAAAAACCCACGCTGCACAGTTCAGAGTGGTGCAGGGCTCAGAAATGGAGGCAGGTTCTGATATTAGCAGAGTATTAGTTCTTCTGTCGGTGGTATTAAATGTCCTGAAATAGGACGTCACTCGCTCAGAATCTGGGAGCCATGAACGACGGAGAAAAAGGCCCATTTATTTTAATTAAAAGTGGGAGGGATCAGGTGCAGCGGAAGAAGCGGTGGACGGTAACAGCGTAGAGGAGGAATAGCAGCTCGTTTCCAGGTCGTTGCTGCAAAGATGGCCGTGCACCCTGAAACACTGAGAGAATATGAAGAAGGGGGGATTCAGCCATTTTCCTTTCGTTTTAGTCGGCAAACAACAAAACTCCAAAGCAAAGTCGCAGAAGCGGATTTTGGCAGCTATTTTCTCCTCCGCCGTCATCCTCTGCAGGTATTTAAAACTTGGAAACATCCACGAAACTTTTTCTCTCTCTCAGTCCACTGGGAACTCTGAGAAATCTCCTTCTCATCTCCAAGACAGAATGCCAGTTTACTTCTTCTGAATGGACTAAATTGACCAACAACCGGCCCACCCGCCCAGCTCACCGAGGCTGGCCGGCCTTATCGCGACACAAGTAAATGAACTGGCAGCTGCAGCAGCGCGACTCCCCGAAACCCTGAACCTTATCAGGCCGAGCCAGCCGACGGCACACAGCCGCCGAGCCTCGCAGCGTTCGCTCCGCAGGACCTCCATCGCTGTCGGCGAGGAGGAGAGGGCGTGTGCATGACAGAGATGAAGAGGAGATGGATACCAACGTTATGTGCTTTTGTGCCCTAATAACTCCGTCAGGTTCACGCGAGGCTCATTTCCAGCGCGGAAACGTGCTGAGCCGTTAAAAAGGGGTTTGCTGCCGCAGCCAGGGGTCACTGTTCAGTCGGCGGAAGACAAGCTCCTCTGATGGCGACGAGGATGATGATGGTGACACCAGAAGCTGGTGACTGTTGCTCAATTGCCGCCCCCATAATCCAACAACAGCATTGAGCCCTGGAGCATCTTCATGGCAGATTTCAGCGAGCGTGTTTCCATGATCCGGTTATCCCGGTGAGCTCAATAACCACAGGAGAGTCACATGACACTCTGCCAACAGTGTCTTTGTTACACTCATGCCAACAAAGCATAGTGAACTGAATCTAGACAACTAAAACACGGCACGAGCAAAGAGTAATAAAATCACATACTAAAAGTAGTTCTAAAAAGGTGAGTTTTGAGTGACTTCTTGAACAGATCAGAGCACGACCGGAGTCCGTCTTCCAGGAAAAACGCCACCGTCACTTGTTCACATTTAAGCGACTTCAGCCTTTCTGGAATATAATGGAACTGTCCCCCACATGAACCTGCTCCCAACACATCTGCGGATCATCTTCAGCGACCGGGTCGGGGTTGAGTTTTTCAGATGTGTTTATTTGGCGCTTTGAGCTCCACAGGCCGAGCCCCACGTAGTCCCGTTATATATCCAGAACACGCAGACGTCTCTGCGGCCGACACCTCCGACACTCGGCCGCTCACACCGACACTATCTGGATGGATAAACAGCGCTACGGGTGAGAGGACACGCGTGTGTTTTGGATTTTGGGGGGAACTGTGTCTTTAACAGTGTTCGTTTCATTTATCATCCTTTCGGAAATTCCTCGGTGTGTAGAGTCTCCCCTCATTTCCTGTCACCGCTCTACTTTCCACTAATCAGAAAGGTGTTACTGTAAATACCACATCGTGGTTTATTTACATCACTGCTACTGATGTTGTGTAACAAAGCTGTACAAGAGTACATGTCAGTAGTAATTCCACTAGATAATAACTGTCTGAGAATCATTACTCCAAACGTCATTCCATTATTATTCACAGGACAATAACTATTATTAGTATGATTGCTGATTAGCTGGTGTTAGCATTTTAACATGCTAAACTAAGATGGTGAACAGCAGCATGCTGTGCCTTGACGCCCCCACACCGCTGCACCAGAGCGAGCGCCAAGCAGCCAGCGGCAGCAGATTAGGATTCACATGTGAGCGCGTGCAGAGGCGCCATCAGCTGCTGCCGCCGAGAGAGGACGTGGGAGTCCAGACGTGATGCATGTTGACACTCCAAAGAGGCATATCAGTGGTGGAGGAAGACATTCGTTCAGTAATACCACAGAGTACTCCTTCACAAGCATTTCCACCAAAGTAAATCTAATAATGCGCTGATCCTGAACAAGTGCTAATCAGTTACTGACGTCAACACGTGAGCAGCACTTCCCCACTGACACCTGGCCGACACTCACGTCTGTTCCACATCCCTGAAGTTTTCAAATGCTACGGTTAACGCTGAGGCACAAACGCGACCTGGTTAGGTTTAGGGGCAGGGACCTTGGTGTGGGTTAAAATCACAACTTCATAAAGGGCTAGGGCACCTTCGTTGTCACGGTAACAATAACAACCTCACGGTTAAGGTTCGGGAACGACGGAAGTCGTGGTTAAAAGAAACCAACGTCGACTGCGGGTTAGAAAAAGGAAGTGACCAGCGGCCTCTGGTGTCAAAGTCTGACGTCCGTCCACCTCGACCTCCTCCGTCTGTGGACGTCTGTGGCTCTTTAACGTCACCTGGCTTCCTCCGTTGGGGCATTTGCTGATGGTGCCGGCGCTTTGCGTGGAAGGACAGTCTCACCGAAACGGACACTGGCCGCCGTGGCGGTCAAGCTCTAATCTGCGTCGTGTTGTTCGAGGTCACTGCAGTAACCAGAAACTGTCAGGAAAATGTAGTGAAGCCCAAAGTCCAATATTTCCCTCGGAGATGCAGTGGAGGAAAAGAGCAAAATCACACAAAATGGAAGAAGATCAAACAACCAGAACTTGAGAACTCAGTGAGCACCTGCCTGAGTCCCTTTGAGCCAAGCTGGCGTTTCTGTGGTCGGTCGGTCCACCGCACTGAAATATCACACCATGATGTTTTGTGCAGACATATAGGTCCCTAATAACTTTGGTGATCCTCTGTTTTACTGTTGCGCCACTATGAGGTTTGGTCAGTCGACTAATTGGTGCCAGAAAATAAACCCACCAACTGAATGTGGAAATAAAAGTTCCTTCAGTCGCATTGGTGTTTTTAGAGCATGCGTAGACCCGCGAGGATTATCAGAAATTAGGCCGACAACAGATTAAAAGTGCCGGCTTATTTGGTTTGGAGATGTACAGAGCTACACTTGGATTGTATTTCAAGGCGTTTTTGTTATTTTGTCCACCCCCTGAAAGACTGCGAAACGCTGCGAGATGCTGTGAAAATGGTTTAAGTGGCATTACCGCATTTTCAGTCCACAGCCGAAAAATAAATCCTGACAGATTCAGTTCAGCTCGGTGATGATCTTTCCCTGCCACCCACAAACACACAGTTTCTCATTTTAACTCTGAATGCAACCGCGAAAGACCAGCGCCCGACGGAACCCGGAACGCCCGCCTTCCTGCTAAATCCGCTTCTTCGCTGCGACCTTTTACAAAACAAAACAAAGGGTTCATTTGTCACGTTTCTCCGCCTCAGTGGCCTTTTAACGTGGCAGCAGGTATGTAACGAAATGTCTCGTGTACAATTTAAAATCCTCTTTTCCAGCCGGAGGATGAAAGCTGAGCGTCGAGTCCCAGCGGAGGAAATCGTGGAACGAAAAGGCTCGAGCAATGCTGTGTGTGTGTGTGTGTGTTGTAGTGGCAAGACTTAATTTGAGTAAAGATCTAAATGCAGCAGGGGGTCCTCTGATGACTCTTTTCTGCTGTGACACGACCACCCAGGAGTCTACAGGTACAAGCTCACCTGCAGTCTCGCCTCCTACAACATGACCTTTGTTGTGTGTTGTTCATTTGGGTATCTTTCACACCTGTAGTTCAAGTCATCTGGTCCAGACAAAAGGAGGGGAAAGATACATATTGCCTTTTCACGTTGCTAAATATCGTGCCATGAGGGCAACAAACACAAGCAGGTGGGTGATCAGAGACGTTGCAAACACGCGGCCCGTTTAGACGGTAACTTATATGACCTAACTAGCCTGGTTCAGAGTGAACCTGCGGTCACCTTCACGCCTGTAGTTCACTTCATTTAGTCCAGCACAAGAAAAACAGGATTACTGCTGCCTTTACCAAGAGGCGTAAACATGAAGTCACATGGGCTGACAGGCAACTCATTCATTGGACGGTTTTGGTGACGTCATCCTGGATCAGCAGGCCTTTATGGACACGGAGGACGAGGTCTCGGTCAAATAACAAATATCTTCCAGTTTTTATTTTCCATTACAGGAAACAGAACGAACGACAGCTTTTATAGCCTCAGGGCCCAGGTGAGCTTAATCACCCGACGACCCTCCTCGTTCAACCAACTGCTGAGTGCTGAGGTTGGCCAGGGCAGCCTCCGGGACAGCGGGAGGGGTGTCACACCTTCAAACAACCTAAAGAAGGACCCGTATCTTCAAGATCTTTATGTGCAGATGGTCGGCCTGCACACGGAGCCTACCAAAAACGTCCAGAATTTACCAAAACAGATAATCGGAGCGGTCAAGAAGGCACCTCACATCAGAGGCTTGATTAAATTAGCATATTTTCTCAAATAAAGGCCCGGTCTCAAATAACGGCTGGGGGCGTTGACGCCACAAACAAATCAAGGCCTTCCCCAAATACAGCCAGGGGGGAAACAACAAGGGTGGATAAACTCCTGTTTTGTGTAATGTATAATGTACATTTTCATTGCTTTAATTTAATTTAACAAATTCAACAATATAATCATCTCTTTTCCCTCATCTGAAGTGCTGTTATCCTATTTCAGCCACTGTCGGTGTCCACGGGCGTTAATGTCTCAGCCAAACTGTATTTTGTAGTAACATACAAGTGCCACAAGACGGCAGCAGCCACATTTGAAGTGCGGGAACCGTGCAAGAGAATGAACTTTCCACAACACGGTCCTGCAAGTGTTTCAGAGTAAAAGGCCGTGTAAGGAAATGAAGGGATTCTGCCCACTGAAACGCTGGAAGGGCTTTTAATTTGAAACGGATACAGGAACTGTATCACACGGGGGCAGATCAGAAAACAAGGACGCTTCAAACTAAAATATGAGCAAATATATTTAACAAACAGAGGGAATTAGAAACAAAGGCCTGTCTCCAACATGAGCCTGCTTCAAATAAAGGCCTTGAACCCTCTGCAGTGAAGGCAAATAAAGGCCCTGGCCACATCCAGCAATATGAGCATTATTAGTCGAGACTGCCCCTCTGGATATGTCATAAAGTGTTAAACAGGTAGAAACAGACAATAAAAAAAAAGGCATTTTGTACACGTTTCACTCACTTCTTGCAATGTAATCATCAATCCTCAACTGGATGTTTCGAGCTCCTCTGATGGCAGCTTGTGTGTATTTATTCACATTTATTTGAGCAGAGTTCATTGTGTCTATTTCCGTAAACAGAGTCAACAGCATTTCAACTTGCTGTCTAATAAAAATAATAATAGTTTTGCTATCTTTAGATCCTCAGACCAAGTTAACATGCTTGCATTCCAAAGCTGAAGTTCGAAATTTTGGGAAATACGCTTATTTGAGTAGATGACTGATGTCACTGTCATATCTGTCCGTTACATAGAACGGCTACAGCCACAAGCCGGTCAGCTTAGCTTAGCATAACGACTGGAAACGGGGAAAAGCAGCTAGCACTTAAGCGCACCAATTAACATGTTATAGCTCGTGTCATTAATCCACACACCTGGAGTTGGGGGTTATGTGCCGGACTATTTCTTGGCTCTGAGCAGTTGCCAGGCAACCAGCAGAGACTCCAGGAAGTCACCGGTCGCGGCCAAGAAATAGTCTGACACATAACCCCGGTTTGACAGCCAGTTTGTGGTCAGTTTATCCAAATAATGCCTATTTGCACATTTTAGGGGATGTGAGGATGAGGCGGTTATCAGCCAGCGGGCAGCTCCCAAAAAGATGCAAGAGTTCTGTCGTCATGGCGGGTAACAGTCTTATCTCGGCAGCCTTTCAGTAACTTATCTGCGACGTCCCCGTGGTATTTTGATATACGCTAGAAATGCTTTAGGAAGATACATCCTAGGCCTCAGAGTCTCAGTTTGTCTGCAGGCGAAGGTAAGCTGCAGTTTATCGGTGAACACTGCCTCTGTGGACTTTGGCGTCCTTACGTGTGCAGATATCGCCGCATCTCAGTAAAAAATGATCAATAAATGCGTATAAATGAAAATGAAGAGGGGTTTAGTTTAATCTTAAATATGCATTACCAGGGTTCGAAATACAGGGGACCTCGGCTCCTGTGTTTCTGTATAAATGTGCATGCATGTGTACAGTACGGACGGACGGACGGACGGCCTCGTCAAGACAAAAGCAACAGGGGGGAAAAAAAAAGAAAGAGCGAAGCACGGATACACTGGTGTTCTCTGTATTTATTTATTTTTCGTCCTTTGTCGTACTCCCTGTGAGGAACTTAAATATTTTACAGAGTGAGAACATGGGTTCGGTTATTTACAAGATATAATAAATGACGTACATCTCACAATGTCGGCTTGTGTTCGGAGCGCTGGAAGAGGAGGGAGGGAGGAAGAAACAACTACAGTCGTTTTACAGTTCTTCTGAGAGGGCGCGGCCCGCCCAAAGTCTGACGATACGTAGAGAAACAGAGAGAGAGCTACGAGATTACGGCTGCGTGGCGTGATGGCTGACTGGAAACACGGCAGCAGGCGTCGCAGGAGTCCCCGTTTGACCCCGAAGCAGCCACTTCTTCAGCGAAGGGGGGGCACAGTAGAACCAAATAAATACACAGAAACACACATCTGCAGTCGACAGTTCTTGTAACTTTCAACGTCCAAAGGAGGAGAAAAACCTAATGAAGACTCTGAGGATGAAGCTGAAGAGCTGCAGCAGCTCATTTAAACCTGGGACTTCTGCAACGGCGGCCTCCAACACGACAAAACAAACCCGCCGCCCGAGGCCGCCGGACGATCTGAATGGATGAGACTCGCGAGCACCACCCACAGCTGGCACGGCTAATACTTCACACTAACAAATGTGGCCCGTCCAAAGCCGAGGGCAAACCGTGTGAGCCAGGCTAACCCCGTGGCCTTTCTCCGTGCCGGGGGGTGACCCACTCCTACCACTGCAGCCGGGGTTTGGCAGCACGTTAGTAACTCTGAATCCACGCTCAGCTCTTCAGCTGTGGCTTTAACCATTTTTAAGTAGCTAAACTTAGAAATGTCCTCGCACTCAAAAGACTCGGGCACCGAGCCAAGATGATCAAATCTGTCGGCTAAAAATGAGCAGGTTCCCACCGGAGAGGTCCGTTTCGTTGGTCTTCGCTAATAAACAGGAGTTGTATCTGCAACCGAGAGGTCCGCTGGGCCGCTGCGTTGCGAGCTTCACGGGTCAGCGCACCCCCGCGCAGATAGTTCTGGATTCACTCGTCCGGCTTGTGAGACATTTTAATCAAGACGAAGAGTCTCCGGCCGTGCTAGCAGCCTCTGAGATGTGGATATTGCACTTGAGTCACAATTATTCACTTTAACTGAAAACATACCGTGAGAGAGTGAAAGCAGCGCGGACGTCTGAATCTGGGGGCAAACAGAAAAATGCTTCAGCTGTTTTTACTCGATTGTAGAATTTCTTTCTAAACGGGACGAAGGGACATTTCCCAGCCTCCGTAAACAGGCCGTGCGTCTCCCTCTCAGAGCGACGGAGCGCAGTTCAAGTGGAGGTTTGTGCGTATCGACTCAAGTGCAACAGGTTCGTAGCTCTGAGGGGAGACAGGAAGCAGTGGGACCCGCTGTGGTCTGCCGCCGTGTTGGACGCCTGTACAGAGTCATGCCATCATGCCACAGAGGGAGAGCGCGAAAACTCAATGTCTCCGAGGACGTCCCCTCTCAGCTGTGAGGGGCTCGTCTTGCAGTCGGTCTGGGGGGGGTGGAGTGGAGTTGGGGGGGGGGGGGGCTTCG
>CM022488.1:1766139-1810882 GCA_011952105.1 Coreoperca whiteheadi | reverse complement strand
GGGGGGGGGGGCCGCTAAGAGACGTGGGAAGTGTTTGTGGTGAGGAGGTCGTGGACGTCAAAGCTCGAGGTTTCTTAGATGGGCAGCTGGAAGGTGATGTCCACTTGAGCTTCCTTAGCCAGCGAGACGATTTCAGAAAGCTTTACAACCTGAGAGACAGAGACAAGAGACAAGAGGCGGAAAAGAGACAAGAGAGAGAGAAGAGACAAGAGAGAGAAAAGAGACAAGAGTGAGAGTCAAGGGGCAGATACGAGAGAGAGAAGAGACAAGAGAGAGAGCGACAAGAGAGAGAGCGACAAGAGACAGAGACAAAGAGAAGAGACAAGAGACAAGAGAGAGCGACAAGAGACAGAGAGACAAGAGACAGAGACAAAGAGAAGAGAGAAGAGACAAGAGAGAGAGCGACAAGAGACAGAAAGACAAGAGACAGAGACAAAGAGAAGAGACAAGAGAGAGAGCGACAAGAGACAGAGAGACAAGAGACAGAGACAAAGAGAAGAGACAAGAGAGAGAGCGACAAGAGACAGAGAGACAAGAGACAGAGACAAAGAGAAGAGACAAGAGAGAGAGTCAAGGGGCAGATATGAGAGAGAAGAGACAAGAGACAGCGAGACAGAGACAAAGAGACAGAGACAGAGATTTGGATATTGCAAAAACAAACACAAAAAAACCCCAACGCTGATTCATGCAGCCAACTCTGTTTGATTATTGATTATTATATTAATGATTATAATGTGATCGATGTCACTTCTGTGTTTTGATCTTGACCTCTGACAGATTACCGCTGGTATTCTCGCAGACCCACCGTGGGTACCTACTAGGGGGTGTCCCCATATATTCACCGCCATCGACGACAAGCGCGATGTTTAAAAAACTAAATATCGGCATCACGCTAATAATACACACCTGCGCGTCACACATCATTTCCTTTCCTTCCCGTTCTCGCGTTGTCACAGTAGGTGGCGGGAAAGGCAAGACAAAACACCTTTAACACAACGTTAGAGACGGTTTTGACTTTTTTCCCCCCCAAATCTTCCGTAGATATATCGTTATCGTGAATTATTTTGGCCACGAAAATCCTGTGTTTCGTGTGTGTGGCCGAGTTCATTCATTTAGAAAGTGTTGAAACATGATGAAGAGACTGACTGTGTGTGTGTGTACCATTTTGGCGGCTTCGTCCAGGTCGTCACAGGCCAGGATTTTCAGCGGACTGGCAGCGATCAGAGCTTTGGCATCGTCCACTCTCGTCCCTTAAAAAAAATATAAAAAAAACGCAAACAAAGAAAAAAACCTGAAGATTTGATCAAACTGGAGCTTTGAGAGCAGCATTAACGCCCCGACAGGACGGAGCAAGTGAGCAGCACGCGACCGACGCGTCCGACCGTTAAACTCCACAGCGGGCAGCTGCGCCGCCGGGCCTCCTGCGAGCTAATCCACCGCGCTTTTTAAGCAAACATGCAGCAACGTGCCACCGCGGGGGCTTCAGGATGGGGACGGCAGATCGGTTTGGACTGGTTTACTGTGGCTGATCACGGAGGACGATTCCTGGGGAGTCATGTTTTTCTCCTGCCCCCCCGGGAATGAGCCCTTTGACTTTAGGTTCCTCACACAACTGAGATTTGAAAACGTGATCTCCAGCCTTCTTCGAGAGGTCTGCTCTCTGTCACACAGACCATCTGGGACGTATTACTGTAGTTGTAACCCTAAAAACTTTGAAATATAGTGCAACAATAAGAATAGATGCATAATTGATGATGTAGTTTATTTACTTGACAAAGTATTAGGATCTCTGACAACAGCCAGGGGCCCACAGTAAACCTTCCACGGACCACTAACGTGTCCGGAGCGCTTCAGGGCCCCTAGTGGCAGAGGCCGCTGGCCTGCGTGCAGAGACCAGACCACGGGTTTGGCCACGACCCCTGCTGCCTTCTTCCCTGTTTTCCGCACATGAAACCTGCCAGAAGGGACCAACAAGGTGTTACTGAGCGCGTCTGTTCGCACGCCGCGCGTCTTCAAAAGCGACGCGGCAGGAACTTCAGTCCGAGCTGAGGCACCAGGCAGGGCGACCTGATGACTTGAGCTGGAACCGTTACGAGCGTAAAGAACCTCGCGTTGAGGCGACGGCGGGTTGATTCCAAAGCAGAAAGCGGGAAGCAGGGAAGTGTCGCCCTGAGGCAAAGCGAGAGAGAGGTCGGCGCCGTTCAGGCTCCCAATACAAACCCGTCTGAACGTCTCGCACTGAAGATGTGAATAAAACAGCTATGGAGTCAGTTCTCTGTCTCCATAAAGTCACAAAAAGGACTAATAACCTCTCTGCTCACCAGGTGTCCTCCTTTATATATATATATATATATATATATATATAAATATACACACACACATAATCACAACAATCCACAGTTCACTTGGGTTCATTGTTCTCTGAATGTTTGCAGGAGCCAGACTTCGAGGTCGGAGGCATCAAACAGCTGTGCTGCCAGCTGCTGCCTGTTAGCCCGTCCGACTGGAGGTGGTGAGGTCTGTCAGAGTGCGTGTGTTGAGTTTACCGGAGTGTTACGAGGCTGATGGCGGAGGCCCGCTGAGTACCGTAAAACGCGTGTTCGGGTCACTTTGATCGTTAACGTCTTTAAAAATCGATTTTCCTTCCACAACATGCGGACGGACGCGGGTTCGTTAACAGTCGGGTTCACCTGTGACAACAGTGGGTCCAGGAATTATTCCAGAAAAATGGCTCCCGAGTGTTTGAGTTTAAAATTAAAAGTCCGACTTCAGTTAGTCCAGATTCACCAGTTCAAGAAAACACACTTTGAATTTAGGGCGTTCAGAGCATCTCGGGGGAGAGGTCGAACTGCGGAGCTTCTTTTAGCTCATTAGCAATCCGTGGCCGAGCGCGCGCACGCACCAATCTGTGTATTTTGCCGATCCAAGTGTCCGAACCGAGCCAGTCGCCGCCGTCACCAAATCATTCTTCACTCAGTTCCACTCTCCCACGCAGCCAAACGCTGGCGGTGCAGAGAGAGAGCAGCGCCGCAGCACCGGACAGGTGGAGGGGGACAACTCGGCAAAGAGGGGGCCGGTTTTGGTACCGATCCGTTACTGAGTCCTACCTTGTAACCGCACTACGATGGGGATCTTGAGGTCCAGGTCTCTCACAGCCATGATGATGCCCTGGGCGATGACGTCACACCTCATGATGCCGCCGAAGATGTTGACCAGGATGGCCTGAACCTGAGCGACGCCGCCACAACAGTTACAAAAGACCAACACGCGCAGCGGTAAACGATACGCCGACGCAAACGTTGCAGCGTTCTCTTACCTTCCTGTCAGAGGTGATGAGCTTGAAGGCCTCGGTCACCTGATGAGCGGTGGCTCCTCCGCCTACGTCCAGGAAGTTGGCCGGTGTGCCGCCGTGGAGCTTGATGATGTCCATGGTGGCCATGGCCAGCCCTGCTCCGTTCACTAGAGAGGACGCAGGAAACATCGCTCGTTGCAGGGAAAGACACTCAACGGGGGAAACACTGACGGCAGCAAGGCGGGTCTTAAAATCAAATATCAACACTGGGGATATCGATTAGGGTTAACGCAAGTATCTAATCAGCCAATCACGTAGCCTTGACCAATGCGATCATGTCCCCACCGAGCGTCAGAAGCGAAGGGAGGTGTTTCTCACACGCAAAACTGTCCGCTCTGGGCTCCTGTAGCAACATGGCGGCGCAGCGCGGCGGCCTCCGTGGAGGGGGACCCGCTCCCTCTGTAGGTATAAAGGGCTCCTTCGAAGGCGACGAGAACACAACGATGCTTTTTCTCAGGCGATTACGCACTGATGAAAACATGAATATCATCTTCCATCTCTGCCGACAGCTGCTCCTCAACGGGACGCGCCAGAGAATTTCTCACATTTGCCAATTTCCTCGTACTTCTTTCCTCTCTCTGACGTACGAACCACCTGCTGTGCCGAGCCACAGTCTGCCTCTCTCCAAAGGATCATAACGCCCTAACCTGAATGAGCGGAAGAGTTCCGCCTCCCGTCTAGGTCGTCGACCCGCTTGGCTTCAGAAAGACGTTTTAAACTTTGTCAAAGCGCCGCTCTCCGTATCGGTCACAGCGCACAGCTGTATTCACATTTTCTAATTGTTCTAATTCCTCTCCTGCCACCGCTGTCTCTGATAAGTGTGATGTTTGTCTCTGCCGAGTCCCAACAGCAGGACTTTAGGTTGAAAGTGCACGATGTTTCTAAATCAACGTCCTCTTTCAGTAACAGGTCTTTTTCCCAGATGGTTGCCCTTCTTGATTTGGAAATAATACTCTTCAATTCTAATTAATCTGCCATTTGCTTTTGCGCCGTTTGGCGAGCACCGACCCAGACAGCCGATGGTTCCGTCCAGGCCGATGTAGTTGAGGTCGGCCTTGGCGGCCTGCCGGTCCCGGGGGTCCTCCTGGGTCCAGTCCTGCATGTCGAACACCTTCCTCTGGCGGTACTCTGCGTTGGAGTCGAAGTTGATCTTGGCGTCCATGCACATCACTGGTGACAAGCACACACGCGAGGTTAGAAGATGATGTCACAGGCGCCGCCTGCAGCGCCGAGAGGCTTCAGCCTCGTTCTATTAGCACCGGGGGGGGGGGGGCTGAGGGCAAATGGGCGATTAATCATATAAATAATCAACAGATTAACACACAAGGAAAATAGTCTTTAGTTGCAGCTCTGATACATTTATTAAGCATTTTTAAAGTACATTAACACAGATCGTTTAACTGCACCGTTCCACGTAGAGCTTTACTTAAGACTGTGTGTGTGTGCGTACCGATGCCAGAGGAGTCCTCCACCATGGGGTTGATCTCGACCATGGAGGCGTCGTACTTGATGAACAGATTGTACAGTTTGATCATGTTCTCCGCCGCCTCGTTCACCAGCGCCGGCGGGAAGCCCATCTTCTGAGCGACCTGCAGCGGCACAGAACGTTGCGTTAACGGCGGCCGTCGTCGTCTCCGCACCTTCCGAGGACCGTAGCTGCCCTCAGGTGACCAAATCCACCCACCGGCACCTCTAACTCTTACCAACGCTTCAAGTCTTGGTTGTTCAATCTGTACAGAAACTGGTGACCCAGCCAGGTGAGCCACCAGCAGCCGCCATTTGTTAAAGTCGGGACGCCGCCGCACAGAGGCAGCAGAGGCCCGTCGGGTCTGCGTATGGACGCGTCCCCTGAGATCGTTCTTGAGATTGAATACGGAACGGAGGAGTAACACTTTTAGGAGTGCTGGCGTCCCTCGAACAAAAGAAAAGAGGCGGTCGAGGCTGCTGCTGCAAATCGAACCGCTCCGGTCACATGTGAATCGAGGTTCCTTTTGTGTTCGGCAAACAAAACCGTTTCCTCATTTCTGATGTGTGAAAACTTCCCGTTTGGTTACAAATACTGCAGACCGCACGCGTTCCGCCCGTGGCGAAGACTCTCACAATGGCACAAACCGCGATGTTTCTGCCCACAGTGATCGTAACAACCCGATAGCGTCACACCCCTGATTGTCGTCATGCGGAAACCTGGCTGGCAAACGCACACGATCGCTGAAACGTAGCGTCAACTGTTTCAAATCTACTGGTAAGACAGTCATTTGAAATAGATAACCGGGAGACGAAGTTCCACCGCCTATATTCTTTGGCCACTTGGGGGCAGCACAACTCCGAGACGTTAATGCCTTTCTAAAGTTGTTCTGGTTGGCATGTTAGCGTTGGTGTCGCCTGATGGCCGTCGGCCCAGCGTTCTCTCTCTGTTTGGAGAGCGCTCGTCCACCATTCGAGGGGTCGGCGGTTCGATCCCGGGCTTCCCCCAGCCATGTGTCCAAGTGTCCTTGAGCAAGATACTGAACACCAAAATTGCTCTCAGTCCGTGAGTGTGCAAGTGGCTTTGGATAAAAGCGCCTGCTAAATGACTAAATGTAAATTTCCTCCAATCGAACGCTCAGACAAACTGTCAACTTTGGAAATGAAACCATCTCAGAACATTTTCTGACACTTCCGACCGGGACGGATGAAGATGTGAGGAGGGCTCATAACAACCGTCAGACTGGAACAGCCAAAACACTTTGATTGTTCCCAAAAGAAACGGCGGACAATCAGAAAATACCGAAGGCCTGGAGGTTGATGATAACCTTGTTAGTGTCGGAGAGGGGGAATGAGCTATTATCAGGCACCCAGACGACGTCATCAATCCTGAGTTAGGATCTAAACCAACCGCAGGTGTGAGGAGCCAAGTCTGCGGGGAAGACTTTCTCCAACCGGAGACCTGATCTGTGAAGAAAGTAGTTTTCTGTCATCAGAGAAATAAAACACAGCCTCTTGTGATTTAGGCCAGAGCGCAGCATGAACACACACACACACACACACACACACACACACACAGAGCGGCCCTCGCTCCTCTTCCTCCTCCTCTTCGATTCCTCCTGCAGCCCAAACCACACAGATGGAACCGCTCTGGTTTGTTTTGTGCTCCATCTACTATTGATCGTACCTTGACAGCCTGCTCCATCTTAATGCCCTCCACAATGTCGATGGGCTCCTTCACAATGGCGTCTGGGTTTTCCGCTGCAACATCTTCGATGTTCACGCCCCCCTGCGAGCTGCCAATCAGCACGGGGCCCTGCGGGACACAAGAGGGTGACGGGTTTAACACTCGGAGTCTCTGCACTATTTAAATCTGTGAAAAGTTTCATTTCTTGCTTTGAGTTTCAGATCTCTGGTCGGTAAGACTGAAGCCGACAGACAGCTCGTTGAAGGAGAATCTCCAGAAAGCAGATTTGATGTCACAAAATGAGAGCGAGCACCAACCGCGGGCAAAAGGGGAAGTCTTACGAAAACCTCAACTCATTTTTCGGGCTGTAATTAACAATTATTTTTATTATCGTTGAATTGTTTTGTCTATAAAAATGACAAAAAAATGCCAATCCCAGTTTCCTAAAACCCAAAGATGGTTAATTTACTATCAAATAACAGGAAGAACACTTCAGGAGGTGGAACAAGCTGATGTTTGAAAAGTGACTCAAGCGATGAATCGATTAGCAAAACAGTTGCTCTGAGAGCGGAGAGGGCGACCCCGAACGGATCAACGCCGAGCCGAAAGCGGCGAGAGGAGTCGCAGACTCAGCTGGGGCCTCCGTGTAGGGCCGACGCTCCCGACCACAAGCAACGAACAGCGAAGGGACGTCTGTCTGCCCGACGAGGCGGGCTCTCCCTGAAGGGCACGCTCCGTTTTCACAGATCTGCCGGCCAAAGTTACATTTCAAGACGCATCCAAGATGCCGCGTCCAAGAATCCAACGGCGGAATAATGACAGTTCCCTGAGCCGTGAACACAACTGCACCTTTAGAGTCTTCAATTCTTGGGATCTTAAGGGAAGACACACACACACACACACACACACACACACACACACACCCCATTAAACACGAGGTTTTGTTCCGCCGACGGGCCTCTTTCGTCTCCTCTCCGCTGCAGGAGGGAAGATTAACAGTAAGAAGACAGATCGCTGATGAGTCTCACCATCACCAGCCTCTCTGTATGGCACGGCCATGTTTAATGTAGGATAATGATCTCATTATATATCTGTATTAACTTCTCCAAAATGAGGTTAAAAGAGAAGCTAAGCTAGTTCCCTCTTTTTGCCATAAAAACCCCACAGACATCTTAGCTTAGCACTAGGACTCTTCCTAAACTGCCCTGGCAACAGTAAGAGCTAGTCAGCTAGTTCCTAACAAAGAGACCTTTTCACAAAGCTGCTGAGAGCAACATTTACTGAGGAACTGAGAAAACATTCAGGAATACACAGGGAGATGCTGGCCAGCCGGGTGCAGTGTACCTGGCTTCAGACGCCTTCCGCACGCTGCCACTGTGACAGCTGCCTGTGCCTCCTTATGTTTCTGGACTCTGAACGTCTCACACACTCAGGAGCTACTTTCAGCACTAAAATATGTTTTTGACCAAACACCTGATGCTGAGAGTCTCCAAAACACTAGTTAATGTGCATTTAACACACACACACACACACACACACAACAGGCCAGACGCCTAACATCATCTTTAGGGGTGTACTGCCATCTAGTGGTGTGATTCAGCACAGCCGGCAAACATCTTTACAGGCTCATTCTGGCCTGCGTTGTTATTCTGTTATTCTCCTTAATAGAGCAAGAGACACAATCCAAACTGGGCCCACAGCTGCAGCCACAATCACCACCTTCATCCAGCTGCTGAACTGCAACACATTCAACCGGGATTAATACGGGAGTCTCATAGGTTTGGATTTATAGCTGAGCGTCGGACTTCACCCGTTCTCGCCACCACAACGCTAGACGCATGCATTGTGCTTTAATTATGTTCCCCCACATGTTTGCATGACTCTACTTTGTGACACAGGGCGACGGCGGGCTGCACACGTGCTCGTAGAGCTGGAGTTACATGCGGGTAACTTATAACGCCGTCTCGCCACGTCTCATTACTGAATAGGAGACGAGCGCCGTGCAACGGCTGCGGCCGTCGTGTTTTTCTTCCTGCTGTCGCCACGCTCAGCGACCTCCTCCACCATCAGAACCACACGCAGCTCAAGCCGGCCAACCGCGGTTCCCCCCCCGCGAGGCATCGCCTTGGTAACCGCTTAACGCAGAGGTATAAGCCCATCGGTATCTGAATGTGTGTGTGTCTGTGTGTGAGCGGCGTGCGGCGCCCTCACCTGGTAGGACCTCTCCATGGTGATGGCGAAGTAGTACTCCCTGCGCGGGTACCTGCGCTCGCAGATGAACACCTGGTTGCAGATACGCCCCGCCTCCCCGGTCTGCTTGGTGTACAGCTTTCGACCAATCATCTGGGACGAAATGTCACGGGCCTCCTCTGGCCTGGAGAGGAGGAGGAGGAGACGTCATGTACACCGCCTCCTCGTCACATCCAGTTAGTCAAAGTGTGTGACGGTCGCGACACTTCATAGAGCCTCTGGTTTAGGGAGAGTGAAACAAAGCCCAATCCATACAGCCTCCTGCTGGAGATCATTCCCATCTCCTCCTCCGTGTTCCTGCAGCCTCTCTGCAGCTTGTTCCTGCCACACTGGTGACATTTAGCAATTTCAGGCGGTCGGCTGTGCCAATTAAAACTCTACTGACGCCTGCAGCGCCTCAGCTACCCGCCAGTGGACTTAGCACTTTAAATCTGTGGTACTTCTCTTGAAGAGTGGATGTTTCAAGAGTCTGCACGGGAAGCTCGGGAAACATTTGGAGTATGTAAAGCCAAAACCCCCTGTTTCCTGACGTCCCGTCCTTTTGTCACCATAAAAAAAAAAAAAAGGGCTGATCTGAGGACAGGGGGCGTGGCATGCTGTACAGAACGTCATCTGTTCCATCATTTATCAAACATGCGATCAGCGTTAAAATCTATCCCGCGGCTGGAAGGACATCATTATCATGTGTTTGCCCAGAATAAGCTGGGCGTTATTACAAGATTTCTTCATCCCTAACAGTCACCGCGGAGACTCCTCTGGTTCGCTACCTGTGACGTGGGCGTGTTATTGTGTAGCAAGATCATTAGATCATCAATAAAACATGCACGATGGTTCACGTTGTTTCAATTCATGCTGATTAATCAGGTTCCAGACCGGCAGAGGAAACGCCGTCCTTAGCGGTTTAGCGGCTGTTAGTGAAGAGGGTGAATGGCGTCAGTAACTTAATGAGCTGCTGCTGCTGGAACTCTCAGCCCGCTGAGCGGTCGGCCAGTCGGGTCACGTGACCTCCTCGCAAACGTGAGCGCGTGTTTCCTGGTCTGAGAAACGTACGCGAGGCAGCTCATTTATTGGTCGTTGGCGTCGGAGCTGCGGTTTGATGACGGGAGCTGGGTTACTTACGAGTAGACGATCCTCACTCCGCCCTTCAGGCCGCCCTCGAACGTCCCCTTTCCTCTGCCGCCGGCCAGCACCTGAGCTTTCACCACCAGGTCCTTGGACGCTGTGACACACAGACATACACACACACACACACGCCAGTCCACCAATGAAACACTGTGATTTTCACTGTGACGAAACGAACTGAGGTCTCCCTGAAACAACAAGCCAATCAGGCGACAGATCGACAGTTCATTAGTACTTTAAGGTTAGTAATTAAGATTAAAATGAATACTTCAAGTCCCGGTCATCACTCTCTGGTTCTCAGGGACTGTGTTGGCCTCACGTGTGAGTACCTTACGTTTTTCTCTGTCTCGTATAATCATGACCTGAACATCTTCGGGACAGGCGGCCGAGAGGAAGACGGCCTTTCGTGCTTTTGGTTTGTAGAAGTTCCTCTTCGCAAATAGATGTACAAATGTAATACCTCCTTACATCACGCGTTTGAACGTCTGCCATCTGGACGACGTTACTGTGTTTATGAAAAACAGGTGCAAATGAGCTTTTATCCCCCCAGGCAACTAGATTTTTAAACTCGGTACATCTCCTAGCGTTGACCTTGTGTTAGCTGCTCTGTTCATCGCATCTTAAATTCTATATTAGATGGATTTGTCTTAAATATGTTTGTATATGCCAAGTGGGAAACTTTAAATGTCTGTGTGAGTGTGCTGCATATGTCCTTTCCCTACGGGGATAAATAAAAACCGACTAACTAATAGATGAAGGGTTTGTTTTGTACACGGAGGACAGAGACGGTGCGCCGGTTCAACCAGACCGACGGCCGAAAGAGACAAAGACCCCTCTGAGGAGCAGGTAAAACTGGAAGCCGAGCATTAACACGGGAAGGTTTTGGCCTCACGCGTGCGGATTTTACGTTTTTCTCTGCCGCGGATAATTATGAACTGAACATCTTTGGGTTTCGGGGCTGGCGGTCGGGCAAGACAAGCGGTCCGAAGACGTCCCCTTGGGCTCCGGGAGCAGAGCAGCTGCACAAAGTAACACGACACAAAACGTATTTAGGCTTTGGGAGGCGGGGACGAGACACGTGTCACTCCGATCCCTTAACGTTCACGAGCTTCATCTACTTCGGGTTAAAGGCAGTCAGTTAAAAGGCGGGAGGAGATGATTCGCTGTGAAAGACGCCGGGTAAAAAATGAGCAGTAAAACGGGGCGCGTTACTGCTCCTGGAATTATGTAAGGCGCGCGTCAGCTGCTGCCACCGAAGCAGGAGGAGGCTAAGTTTAGTGTTAGCGTGTCCCCATACTGAAGCTATTTAAAACCCCACCACACACAAAAGGTCACGAGATGTCAGGAGAGGCTCCGAGTGGTTTCCAGGTCCTCGTGAGCTCAGTGAGACTCGCAGCCGGCTGACGGACCTCGCTGCTTTGTGGTAGCTGCTGAAATGAACGTTAGGTTCAAATGTCCGTTTAGATTTGTTGCGGATTTAAATAAAGAATCTCCACAAACTGGCGAGGCTCCGGGCTCACACTCCAGCTACTTATCGGAACCCTTGACTTATATTTTGATAATCTGTAGATGTAAATATGCTGAGCGTATTTTGCTCCTTGGCCCCTGCTCCCGGCTCAGTGCGGCTTACCGATCTGCTTGGCCACAGAGTAGGCCTCCTCCGAGGAGCTGGCCACCATGCCGTGCGGCACAGAGATGCCGGCCTCCTTCAGCAGCCCGATGCTCATGTACTCGTGCAGGGAGAGGCTCCTCTGCTGCTGCAGGTGGGGGCGCCGCAGCTGGGCCGCGTGGCCTCCGAGCACGCCGGGAGATCCTCCGAGAACCTGGAGGGACAGGAGGGGCAAGCAGAGGGGGAGGCGCCCGAGTTCAGTTCGGTTACTTCATGGAAGGCAAACGTTTGGGCGCTGGCACTTTCTACGTTTTTACAAAAGCACTGAACGTCCAATCAGAGTGTAACGGAGCTGCTGAGGCAGAACTGGCAGGCCCGAGGTCAGCTCCACTGGACACGATGGGACGGCCTGTTTCCACCCTGCTGTCCTCCTGTATCATTACGTACAAACATCAAAAGAGTTAGAATCCTGAAGGTTTCAGCTCTGACTGATGTGGCTACATCCGCGGTTCCCGTGGTAACCAGAAACGAGACCGTAAAAATGGTGTCAAAACATTTGATTTCACGAGGAAAAAAAAAAAAAAAAAAGGATTGTGACTTTAAAGACATTTTCAAACGACGGTGAAAAAGATCAAATACGAACCACTGGACACCCTGCGGAGGCAGAGAGCAACAGACCCTGAACGCATCACAGACGGACGCTTCCTTAGAAACAGAGGAGACGTGTTTGCAGTCTGCAGGAAACCTGACGAACGACGTGAAGCCAAGACGCTGGGGAGTCCAACGCGGTGCTGCTTTAAAAAGAAGACACTCGTGGTTTTTAGCCCTGACACGCCGCTGTCGGCTGCAGCTGCCCGGACGCCTTGTCAGGACTCCACGCGCTGGAGGGCAGACGGGGGTTCATGAAGGGACGAGTTGGTAACATACACCCGTTGGCCTCTTCTCGTCTGCTCCCCGCTGTTTTCTGCTTTGTCTGTTAACGTCACACGGGCCTGCTGTGACACACTGAGGTCTGGTTATGATACCACAGGCACCCATGGCAGATCGTGAGGTCATGTCGCGTGACGTCGGAAGACAAGAATCAGTTTCCTTGCGGCACGAGATCGATAAGCCTCTGAAAAAGACAGATCCCTTCAGTGCGGGACAGCGGGCGAGCCCCCTGCACACCTGCAGGAGGACACTGCCGCAGCAGAAGGAGAAACAGGGGAAAGCCGAGAGTCGTCATTTCATTTTGGCCACGAGTCGGATGAGGAGATGAAATAATACGCGTGGAATCGAAACGATGGTTCAGCCCTGGTCGTATCGATCCCCGTCTTTGCTTACCTGATCACACGTGATCAGACAGGTCGCGTTTCATTGTTACAACATAAGGAGCGCCACTGATAGTTACTACACAACTGGCAGGAAGATGTGTGCATCCCACCAGACTACAGCTGTGAAACAACGATTTATGACTCCGTCATCGCTGGAGGTGTAACGCTTTGACATCTCTGGTCACGTCAGACTGCAGTTGGCTCGCTGGTTATTGGATCTGTGAGCAGGTTCTCTTTCCACTGAATTCCCTGTATCACTTAAAAGGTTAAGTAAATCAAAGTGCGTATAATGTGACGATATCTCAAAGAGGGTTATTGATACTGACAGAAGAAGCCAGTGGTGGAAAGCACAGTCCTTAAGGGACTTGTACTTCACCTGAGTACATTTCACAGGCAAATATTGTACTTTCTGCTCCCCTGCAGGTGTGTGTGCGTGGCAGCCACAGTAACTTAAACAGCCCGACAGTGAATAAAGTAGCTTGAAGCGGCTCCATCTCAAACAAATACAACATTAAAGATTCTGTTTGCGTGCAAATGCATCGTAACAGAGGCCTGCCTTTACTTTAACACTTTCTGCTGATAATCCTGTAGTTTTACTGAAGTAGGGCTTTCCCAGAGTGGCACTGCTGTGAGAAAGGGATCTAAACACTTGTTAAACCCCCCCAGGAAACCTTATGAAGGCAGAGAAACAACCAAAGGAGCTCAGAAACACTGGCCCCTGTTAGCGGCCTTAAACGCCACACAAACACCGGACATTTAGTTTCATGCAACGACAGAAACGTTCAGTCACAGGCTCCCAGAGCAGCTTGATGCCCTTATTTGTGCTCACTGAGGCGGATAACCCCTCAGAGCCCCGCAGCTAGCTAGCAGCCGCCTCTGGAGGTCACGGGGCCGCCTCTCGTTACTTCCGCCGGGCGCATTCACCTCCAGAAAACCGCGTCTGCAACAACACGACGCAGTGGCAGACTAAGCCGAGGCCGGAAGAAGTAGCTGCGCGTGTTTTGGCGCGTGTTTCCGCCGGCGCACGTCGCCTCGGCGGCGGTGACAGCCGGCCGAGCTCGCCCCGCGCTAGCTAGCATGCTAGCCAAAACATCGGAGGCTCAACGAGGATGTTGCTAATGTCAAACGGGACCCTGTCGGTTCCTGGGGGGCTGCGGCGGTCAGGGGAGGCGCAGCGCGGTCACGGACACCTGCTCCGAAAGCCGCAGACCTTCGCTCCAGCGTGGACTCGCACTCACCTTGGAAGCGGAGCTGATTGTGTTCCTGGCCCCCGGGTTTCTCAGGCTAGCCGCGAAGCGGCCGCAGATCAGGGACGTCGCCATGTCTCCCTCAAGAGCGGAGAGTAATTAACGCGCATGCGCATTGAGTGCAAATTCGGGTTTCCCAGTGCCGCCTTCAAACGCTGTCGGAAACGACAGAACTGTTTCAAAATGAAAGTTCTTCAGTAAACACGGCCGGGTAATAATCAAGGTACTGAAATGTGGAGTTTGACGAGGAAACGCAATTATTCCCAGTTGGTCGTTGTAAAAGTAACACAACCATTTTGGCCAAATTAATTCCTTAAAATACCTGCTGCATGCCGGATGAGCATGTCTCCTCGACCTCAGGACACCAAGGCAACGCAAACGGGCTACCCCGCATGATTCTAGAAGTTAAACACCTTTACAAAAGTTAGCACGTCTTCGCTCTTTCTTTCAAACCAACAAACACACTGCAGACTTCTAAGAGCCGCCGACGGTGGGAGTTTACACAGAGTCCGTGAAGGCAGCAGTGTAAATATAGCCATCTATTTGGCCTTTACCCTAAATTAAAACTGTCATTACTGAATAACTGGCAATTATTAGTGTTAGCTTAACTAAGCTGACTGAAGCCTTATGTGTAGATGCAGAATAGGCTTCCTGGAGATGTATGTTCTTGCCAAAGCTTGATATCAGCACTTTGTCTTACTCTGGGGTTATTTTAAAACTCCCAGTCAACTTTTGGCATCAGTTCACCAGGTCAAAGCCTTATAATTTAAACACAGCCAAACTCACGCAGAGTGTTATGTGAGAAAGTGATGCCGCTGTACATTTATAATGGATGTTATGAGCTGATCTCAGACCGTATCAGCCTTTATCATTTATTTACAAGTCTATTTGACACCATTCACACGCACACACAGAGACAGAGACAGTATCTACTCCAAAAGTATTTATTTACAAGGCTGAGTATGTACACGCTTATTTACACAGAGGTAAACTAACAGCATTTGTCCATATTGTTATAAAACCACTCACACTACGTGGTGAAAGTGACAAAAACGAGACATGAAGTCACACACGGTTTCAAACACGAAGAGCCGGAGCAGTCGAAGCTCGGTTTGTCTTTAAGGGCCAGTCCGTGCTGCTTCCAGACGGGACAACAATAATACTAATGTCCTCAAACCTTTAACCAGTTCAGAGATGGAGCCTTCTCTACAAATGCAAGAATCAATACGGAAAACTTAAAAAAGCGCCTCTTAGAAAACAGACTCCTCCTACGAAATGTAAATCAATAACGCCACGTTTTTTAATAAAAGATAGCGAGGAAGTAAAGACCTCGGCTGACGTGATGATCAATGATGGCTTCCTGATAGACTGGCGCCTCTACGGCAATCTGTACAATCAATCTCTTTCCGTTTTAGGAGTGCGCTCCTCCGTCACCGACAGACAGAGGCCGTTAAAGGACAGACGTGCTGCAGACTGGGATTGGGCGTAAATGGAGACGCAACACGGCGGCGCTTCCGTGTGCGCGAGCGTTGCACTCGCCGAGCATCGTACACGACTAAAGATGCAGATATCGGATCTGACCCCGCAGCCTCCTGCCGTTCAGTCGGAGTCGCTGCTGCTGCTGGACGAATCGGTCGACATGGCCTCCACGTCGTCCTCGTTCTCTTTGTTGTGACCCGGGGGCTCCAGGCCGAAGTCGTTGCCGTGGTGAGGAGGCAGCATCCCCGCCGACACGTCCGACGACTGCCAGGGGTAGTGAGGTGTCAGGACGTCTGGGAAGTCAGAGCAGAGACGGAGGTGAGTTCACAGGTCGACTGTCAGCCGGGCCCCGGCTGTCGCGGAGAGCCAGCGGACAAAAACTCCCAACTGGGCAGGAGGAAGAGTCCCGGGGGGGCTGAAGAGGCGCTCGGTGACGTTCTCAGGCACACAGAAAAGTCTGCTCACAGAAGATTTGACACTAAATGTAGTTCAACTGATATCATCTGCACACAGAATCATAGCGGGCCGACTCCCAGCTAGAGGCAGCCTTTAAAGAAAAAGTTTTCCGAGTCTGTCGGAAAACAAATACTCACGGGCACGATCATTAAGATCACCTGTTAATTAAAAAAAAAACAGCAAAGAAAATACCCAGAACGTCGGAGTGGTAACTACATGGCCGTTCAGTCGGAGAACATCACGCTGAGCAAAGTGACGACTTACAGGGAAACGGATTCATAACCACAAGCAGACGTGTGGTTAACTGATGTAAGAGGGGACAGAAGAAGCCGTGGCTTTATGCCACTTGAGTGGAGAAACATCACCACACAGTGTCACCATAAAAACCACTGGAAACCTTTGGACTGACTCACCGGGCAACCTCCCAGCCGCCAGCGCGTCGCCTGGCAGATGTCCGTTCACGCCGTTGGTGGGCAGGTTGGCCATGTGACCCAGCATCCCACTGCGCATTTCCAGGTCAGTCGGGTAGGGTCTGCGCGGATCCCCTGAGAACGACATTTGTGTTAGCAGCGAAGTGAACCCTGAGAACCGGCGGCGGCGGCGGCGGGGGGCGCGCGGACTCTGGTCCCTACCTGGCACCCAGTTGAGCGGCGCGCACACGGCGTTACTGGCACTGATTCTGTGAGCGTACTTGATGAGTTCCTCGGAGGAGATGCTTCCTGCAGAGGACACGAGAACAACCTGGGTTTATGGACACAACACCAGAGTGTACGAGCTCAGCGGTCAGAAGGTGTTGGGCAGGGCCGTCAGCTCACCTCTCCTGGCTTTGTCAATGGACTTGAGTTTCTCTTTCGCCTGGTAGACAGCGGTCGCCTTGAAAAAATAAATAAATGAAAGGGGGAGGAGGAGCCGATTTAGATCAACAGAGAACCCGCGGCGATCTGCGTGAAACACACGGAGGTTTCAGTGTTTGTCAAGTTACTATCAACATCTGAAGTGCGTCAGCGTCTCGATAACGTCACACCAACACTGCAGCGGAGCGCGTCTGAAGGTTCGACAGAAGCGAGCTCGATCAAAGCTGCTTTCATGGTATGTAAAGGCAAGAGAGACACGGGCCCCCGGACTCCAGTTTCTACCCGTGTTACCACAGACACTGTGCGGACAAGAGGACGTTGGTGCAGAAAGCGGTTTTAGGCAGGAGCGTTGGCTTCCCATTGTCACGTTCAGGCAGCTTTGTCATATTTGGAAGGAACCAGCGTGATAGGCCCGGGCAAAAGCAGAGAGCCTCTGCTCCACCTTGACGGCCGTCAGTCGACCTGTGAGCCGACAGGCGCAGGTGGAGGCGGTTAAGATTTTTAGATTAAGAGATGGATTTCCAGACTTTGCAGCTGCATACTTACTGCACTCGACCACTCCCGCCCCTCCGGAGCGCAGCTGGGATAAGTGTTGACGTGACATTTGCTTTCTGGATTCGATTGTCTAAAATACACCAGTCCCCTCCGTCCCTGAATGCACCACTACGGAGAGCTCTGGAAATGCTCCTTTTTCACACAAGAGCACCACCCACCAGGATGTGTTCAGCCTCCTTCAGCTGTTTCTGGAGCTGCTGGATATCGCTGTCTCTCTTCTCCACCTCCTTCTCCAGCAGCTGCATCTCCTGGTGCACCTTCCCCTGCTGCTGAGCCACCTCCATCAGCTCCTGAAACTCCCGGTCCCTCTGCACCAGCAGCTCCAGGATCTGTGGACACACACAGACACCTCCCGTGTGTTTTACTTCAACACGCACGCACACGAAGGGCACATCCCATTATTAGACCGGGTGCGTCCCATTGGTCTCGTTCCAGTCACCTGCAAAGAAAGCCACGACGGAAGCGTCCCGACAAGATGAATCATGCATTTTAATTTATAGAAAAACCTTTAAACGTGACAGAAGGTCTAAGGACGGTGAATGTGGGCAGGTGTTGCAGCAGCACAAGGACAAAACACAAACAATTACTAGTATATACACAATAAGAAAATAAATTAAAATAGAAAGTATAACAAGAGCAATGAATCTTACAAGGCAGGCAGTGCACACACAGTAACTAACACCGACACCGCCTCGCGTGGCGGCTGGCGGCTGTAAGGGCCGGGAGCGCGCGGTGTTACCTGGGTGTCCTCCCCCGGCTGGGGCAGCTTCTGGCTCCTGGACAGGGCCAACATCTCGATCAGCTCCCTGAAACAGACACACGGCGGGACTCAGCGGGAGGAGGGCGGCCGTTGGAGGAGGGAGGAGGGAGGAGGGAGGAGGGAGGACCCCCCCCCCGGGGGGGGCTAAACCCTCCGCACACGGAACAACAGCCGCCAACACAAAACATGTTTACAACGTTACCGGGATAAAACCTCCAAGTCGTCCAGCACAGAGAGCAGCTGCTCTTTCGTCGATCGATCCGCCGCCGCCGCCATAGTTGGCCCGCGTCGCTTCTGCGCGAGACAGGAAGTGACGTTTGCGAACCATTCTTCTTTGTGGTTTTACGGCGAATGGCGTCGCGTTACCGCCTCGTCTGGTGGTGGTGAACTCCCGCAAGTACATCTACCCGCGTTCTGTACTTCTCAAAGTACAATGACTTCACTAAATGTTGTACTTTGCAGCAGCAGAACCCACGCTACATTATACTTGTGCTCCACTGCAGCTCAGCGGGGAACGCTGTACTGCTTTCTTCTCCATATTTATCTGTTAGCTTTAGTTACCGGTTACTTTATTGATTAGGATTCTACATACAAGGTCCTTTTATAAAGCAATGCGCCGGCAGAGAGCCACCATGCACGCAGTATCAAGTATTAAGATCTAATAACATTAATGACAATAAAAAAAGGGACCAGGGACAAGATCTTTTTACTGAAGTAGAAGTTTGAATGCAGGACTTTTACTTTTTTTACTGTTTACTTTCGCCCTGACCGGGGGCCCCCCCTGGCTGTTGAGCTTTGTTGACGTCCTCCGGAGCAACCGGGACCGACCTGCGGGGCAGACTTGTCAAGCTCTCTGCCGGAAGCCGGGGCTGTCCCGGAACCTGAGTCTGGTGTCACCTTCAAAATAAAAGCCCATAGATTCGTGACTGAATAATTGTCCCACAGCCAGGACGGTTCCTCATGTGGGCCAAAGTAAAAAAGGCTCTGCGCTTAAAGACAATGGAGACTCTCTGTAAGGTAGCTTAGCTTAGCATAAAGAATGGAAACAGGGGGAAACAGCTAGCCCGGCTCTGTCTGAAGGTAGCAAAATCACTAATTACATGTTATATCTTGTTTGTTTAATCCATCAAAAATCCAAGTGTAACTCTCAGCGCGACAGTGAAGGCAGGGTTAACCTGTCAGGGGCAGAATGAGAGAGCTGACCCCTCCTGCAGGTAAAATGGTAAAATGCAGAACCTCCAAACACATTTATCCATTTATCCATCAAATTACCCCACAGTCAGCCGGGGGCTTCTGGGCCTGGTTATTATGGATTATTCCATAAACTGGTCATGGCAGGACATTAAGAAGAAAGAAACAAAGAAGATTTATGACCCAAAAGAAATATCTCAAAGTGAATTTCACTCAATGAGAGAACATATTGTTAAAAATGAGCAAGAAGGAGAAAAGAAGTGATCTGGGAGTGCATCCTAAACTTTATAAAGCGACATGATTGCTAATCCTGCATTATTTCCTGATGAAATACTGTCATATGAAAAGGTGCGTTAAAAATCAAATCAGCACTGAGGACATAATCTCTGCCTTCAGCTACCATAACTCAGAGACAGCGATGGAAGTGACTCAGTACATTTACTCAGCTGCACTTTCGAGGTACTTGTATTTAAATGTTATGCTACTTAACGCTTCTACTCTGCTGCATTTCCTATCTTTATGTGACAACTACAGTTACTAGGTACTCTGCGGATTTAGATTTTACACATAAAACACATGATCAGATTATTAAACACAAGGTACAAGGTCATTTATTTACCAAAAATGGGACATATAATGACGTAAGGCTCTGCTGCACAATGAGTGCTTTTACTTTTGATTCTATAAGCACATTTTGCATTACATTTTCAATACTTCTGTGCTTAAACTTAAGTAGGATTTAGAATTTTTCTATTGTAGTGCTGCGATTTATATACTTTAAGTGAAATTCTTAATGCTTCTTTCGCCACAGCTCACGCAGGGAATGTTTCGGGCAGTTATTTATTTATTTTATTTTTAATTTTTTTTGTGTGTTTGATCGTAATTTATTTGTATTTATTTTTCAGAAACAATGTAATCAGACAGCCAAACAGTTAGTTGAGTAGTTTTTTTCACCAAATACTTACTTGACAAATTTTTTGAAAGACTACTTTTTCTTCTTTTTTTTTTAAACACTTTCTTTATGGAGATGTAACACATCATGCCAGTATATTACGAGAATATTGCAAATAAAAGATAGTTAGATCTCTTAAAAAAAAAATAAAGAGGAAAAAAAACAAAAACAAAACTTAAACGTAAAAATGAACACAATAAGAAGAGTTGAAAGTAGTCATGCATTCAAGAGCCGCAATCAAAGGGGGTCATTTAGAAAAATCAATACATTATTAAATGATTAATAGTTTAGTAATAAGTTTTGGTCGGGCAGTTATGCTTTTATTGTGAATCCTCACCGGAAGCCGTGTCGTATCCCTCCGCCGGGCTTGACGCATCACCGCGGCTCAGACTTCGGCCGCAGAGAAGAGCGTTGAACGTTACTTCACTCCGGAGCGAACCGCCGCTGCTTTGTTCCGTCTTCACAGCCTCGTTAAGAGTCGCATTTCCCCGCTAAGAAGCTCGTTGGCGTCTCCTCCAGGATGGTCAAAGTGTCTTTTAACTCCGCGCTGGGGCAGAAAGACGCGAAGAAGGACGCCGAAACTCTCATCCCCGAGGAGGACAAAGTGAGTAGAAAATGGCTAACGTCGAGTTCAGCTCCGCGCTCGGGGAGAGAAGACGCAGCTCGGGCTGCCGAACTTCTCTAACTTCCACACGCGTGAAAAGGCGACGGCAGCCTTTTTACTGAGGTTTTTTTTTGTTACTTTAAAGTGTGTTACAGTAACATTACGCGACGTCGGCTGCTTCCTCCTGTGGTATTTTACCGTTTTCTGCCTCCGAGAAGCAGCATTCGTGTAGTTCCTCTGCGTCCGGCGGCCGTCTTCATCATGGACGCTCCGGCGCCGCTTCCTCGTTGCTGTCGTTTCTCTACGTTTGCTTGGAAGCGCAGCTGGTAAAACCACCAGTGTTTAGTTTAGTTTATGATCCCTGAACCTCTTCCTGTGTGTTGCTTTCAGTCGGTTTTCCTATCGTTTTGCAAGTCTGTCAGCCAGAAAACCGCAGGCAGTCCGCATGTGTGACTCTCTGAAACCAGTTATTATTACTATTATTATTATTAGTTATCAGTTTCCTGCCTTCTGTCTGGCTCTCTTGGTTTGTGTTTCAGCTGCTTTGTCTCGTCTTCTGATTCACCGTGAACTGCATTTGAAAGGGAAAACCGGTTTATAAGCTTTTCTTTTTTTAAATCCTGTGGCTCAGCCTTTTTATTTTCTCTTTCCTTTATTGTGAGCAAACGGTGGTGACATGTCCATCGCCCACGTGCACAAGTCCAAAGTCCGGCTTCGGCTGCGGCTCCGTTGGAAAACAGCCGAGCTTGGCCCTTTCTGAAGAAGCCAGGGTCTCTGTTCCTCACAGACACAGAGCACCCGTGTTTTATGTCCTGGAGAAGTCATGAACCTGGCTTTCCAGGATTGAAATGCTCTGGAAAACCGTGAGACGTCATTAAAAGTTGGGCATCAAAGCCCCCCCCCCCCGAACACAAACAGTGACTGTTGGGTTTGTGAGGACTGCTGCCGTGTGACGAAAGGCACGTTGACCCTTTGACCCCAGCTGACTGGGCGAGCAGCCCTGTGTTGTGGCTCTCTGGGCGCCGTCCTCCTCGCCTGCCCCCGCAGCCTCCGCCCTGCTGTTTCTGTTTCACTTCTGCCTGCGGCTCGAGACGCGGCCCGTCTCCCTGACAGCGTGTCCGGCAGCTGAGGAGAAGACCTGCTTTGGTAAAGAGCTTATAAGACCCGGGGAGCGCAGCTGCAGGCCTCTCTGACGGCGTGTGATGTGCGCCTCTGCTGCCTTCCCGCCGCGGTCGCTGCAGACGGTGCAGCGGTGGTCTGGGTCGGCTGTCCCCTCCCCCCCCCCCGGGCCTCAGACTGACTCTTATCTCGACGATCGGAGCTTGATGTTTTGGGTGCCGGCGCAGCAGGTTCTGCGCGTTCAGAGGTTCACCACGTGAACATTTGCCAGTGGGGTCTGTCTGCAGGCGCCTTCACGCTGTGTCGGGACATGAGGAACCTGAACCTCACAGGACGCTGTGGTCAGCTCTCATATGGTGTCCGAAGAAGAAATGGCAACGCGCTGGCAGGACGTCCGCTGTTTGGCAGCGTCTCAGACCGGAGCAACCGGCCAGGGAAACGCCAACACGTCTCAGGTGCCAGGCTGCGGGTTCGAGGGGGGGCACGAGTGTTAGAAACTCTAACATGAGGAACTCAACAAAACTATTCTAGCAATTCAGACAGGGCAAGTAGTGTATACAGATACACACCCAGGTATCGCATCAGTACCCGGTATCGGCCGAGACCCCGAGCCCAGGTATCGGGAAGGGAAAAGGGTATCGGACCATCTCTAGTGTCCATATTACTCACCAGAATCTGGTTCACCTCTTCAAACCTTCAGTCGACGGGCAGAAAACTAACCGAGGGCCATTTCTAGGGTCATTTAGTAGCAAAAAAGGACAAATTCCTCGGTTCCAGCTTCCCAGCGGTGGAGACGTTCTGCTGGCCTCCTTGATACAAAGAGATTAGCTCATTTAGTGTTAATAGGTCCAAACGTCGGGTCCTCTCAGCTCGACCTGCGGTTTGTTCCTGACCTGAAACGACCTTTTAGCTCCTCGCTCGCCGTGTTCCTTTCTTTCTGAAGGAGTTCCCCGGTTTCACCTCGCAGAGCGGCTGTGGCGAGAAGCCGGAAGAAACGCCGCCGTGTCACAGCCTTCGCCGTACTCGCTTCCCTGCTCGGTCGACGCGTCGCGTGCCGTTGAACCCGTGCTGTTTCCTGTTCCGCCGCGGGCGTCGCCGGACACAGTTTAACCAGCCGGCTGACGCTTCAGCCCGTCGCTGAGACATTTATAGCAAGAAAAGCCGGACCAAAATAAACAGTTAGGCTGTGCCGAGTTTAGCTTCTCCCCGAGGAAGCCATGTCGGCGCCCTCGGAGCCAGACAGGGAGGCAGGTTCCCTCCTGGCAATGGAAGCCGTGCTCTGTCACATGTAAACGTTCCGCATTTACAGTTTTACTTTAGTACAAGTATTAGCATCGACACGTACTTAAAGTGAAAGCAGTAATGTTCACATGATACTACTGAACTGTAGTTCATGTGTTCATCGCTCTGATGTTGCAGCTGGAGCTCATTTTAACTTATTTATTACATATTATATTTCTTTATTCACAGCATTTATTGATCTGTTAATATGCACCTGTTGGTTTCACACAGTAAGAGCACCGTTTGCCTCTGATCTGCCGCAGCGCCGTGACAAATACAGACTCTGACTGCTCAAGTGAAATAAAAGTACCTTCCCCCGCTGACCGGCGGGACTCACCACCTGCAAGCTGCACACGTTTGGACATTTTAGTTGTTGATAACTTCATCACAGACTAGTATGCTTATTTATCAGCCGTGTATTTCGCCGCTCTCACCGTGGGAACATCAGGGAACGTTTAAGTTCTCTCAGGATCTTCTTGTGGCTTCGAGTTGACTGAAAGTTCACTAGATTCTTTGGATTACTGTGATATTTCCTGAGTTTAACGAAGCTTTATCACCCGCCCCCCTTCGGCACAGATAAGAGAAGTAAACCAAAACCACAATACTAGATCCATAATGAGCATCTCCTGTATACAACAAGAATCCCACACATCAGAAGAGGCACTTCATGCTGAGAGAGCCCAAACAGTCAGTCCACTCATGGATTAGTCAGCTGTTTTGTTAATCGATTGATTGTAATTTTTCAAACAAAAAAGCCCAAAGAAATCCCCGGCTGTGGCATCTCGGCCGTGAATATTTGCCGTCTTTGGCGTTTGGATAGAACGGGACATTTTGGAGACGTCACCTTGGCAACTGGGATGGACGTGTGGCGAAAACAAGAAATTGATTAGTGGAGACAGCGCGGCCGGTTGATCGACACTGAAGACAATTAGCTGCAGCTCTAATCTGAAAATGTGTTGTTGAGTTACTCGATAACTCTGAGAGCTGTGCAGCGGTTTGTGTGAAACAACAGCAGTGATGCATTTGAGTATCTCAATTTGATTACATGTTTCTGGGCCAAACAGTCAGGTTTAAAATATTTATATATTTATCTGTATTGATATCGAAGCTTGAATAGTGTGTTTTGTTTTAAACGATTTGTCAGAAAGTTCGTGTCCGGCAGCCGGCCGAGTGAACAGCTCGGAGGCCTGAGGTGGTTGTGAGCTGCTGAGACGCCCGAACTAGGAGTGGTCTGAGTCTGATGCAGGAAGGCTGTCCAGCGTTACTGTGCTCATTATGTGGACGGGATGCTTTTATATGTGCAGGTGTGCCTGATAATGTCACATTAAAGCACATCTTAAGTTGCTGTTGAACTCATTAGGATTTGACCATAAGAAGTTGTACGTTTTGAGCATTAAATCATCAGTAATTTTGAAGTAATAAATGGTGTTTTTATTAAAGGTTGGAAGTAGATTAGTGGATTAATCGATTTTTACAGAAAATGAATCTGCAGCTGTGTTGATAAATAGGATAATCTCTAGTTTTCTACACTTCATGGGAAACTGAGTCTTTTTGGCTTTTGATTTTGTTGTTCGGACAAAACGGGACATTTGAGGGCTTCGCCGTGGACTCAAGGAAACTGTCATCATTCGCTGTCTCCTGAGGTTTATTAATCAGCTGATGGGGACAATAATGGGCAGACTGATCGTTGGTTGCAGCCCTAGTTAGAAGGACTGTTACTGTTTCTCTGGTTAGTAATCCGTTTAGCTGTTGCCTTTCGTGCCAGGATCTCCTGATTTAAACGTGGCTGGTTGATGAAATGCTGGCAAGTGTTAACGTTTCCTTCGCGTTGTCCTTATCCCCCGACGTGGTCGTTTCTCGGCAGGTAACGTCCACAGCCCTCCGCTTGTCTTCGGAGGCATGCGGGCCGCCTGAAAAGGATTATGGTTAAGCACTCGGATGGAGACTCAGCCGGAGAGCTTCAGCCGCCTCCTGCGGGGCGCCGACCGCTAAAACCCAACAAGAGGGAAGATTAACCAACCAGGCGGATAGACCCCCCACTCCCAGACCATCCCATAATATGGAGCAGACAACAGCATTCACAGCAACTAGGAGATGAATGTGTGACGTCTAAAGCTGCGACGATTCATCCAATGAAAGAACTGTAATTTAACAAGGTAAAGGTCAGAACATTTGCTGCTTCCGGCCTCTTAAATGAGAGGATTTTCCTCCTTTTTTTAAATATGTTAGTCAGAGAAATATGCCGTCAAACCTTTAAGAACATCACTTCGGGCTCCGGGAAGCTGTGATGTGTGTCTTCTACTATTTTCTGACATTTTAGACACTAAATAGTTCATCGAATCAACTGACAGATTCACCTGATTACTGTGCGTCCGGTTAATTTAGTGCCACTCTGTAAAATCTGTTTAGACTTATTTCACTTCTTTAAACTGCTAAAACGTTTGCAGTTTGACTTTAGCTAAAGCTGCAAACCGGTCATTTCCAGTGTTTCCTCAAGCAGGCTTAATGACAAAGAAAGGAAGACGTGAGAGATTTCAGTTTCCCTTTACTTTCAGTTTCCGCTGTGACGTGCCAGCGTGGCTTCATGGAAATGTTCTGCTCAGCTTCGTGGATTCCAGAGAACTCGTGAGAGCGCGAGGCTGAGCTAGAGAGGGCTTGTCTGGTTGAGTTTCGCTCCCGTGTCGGGTTCCTCGGTGTCTTTCTGTCCTCAAAGCTCAGAGCAGCTTCCTGTGGGGCTGAAACCGAACCTGTGTCCCGGACACGGACACTCACCTGTCTCCGCGGAGACTCAAACACGAGCTGTTCTCAGGTGGACTGGTGCTCGGGGGCGCCGATCCGCTTCCAGGACCAGCGGAGACGGAGACCTGTGATATATCTGCCGGAAATAAAGAAGCCTCGGTTAGAAAATGGCAAAATAAAAATCCAGAAAAAGAGAATGAACATATTTCGTTCAGGAGAAATCAAATCTTTTAATCTCAAAAGAGACAAAATACTGAAGAAAAGATGCTTCTGGATTAAAAACCGTGCGCAGAACTCAACACGGTGGAATTACGTCAAAATAAAATATTGACATCGGATAAATGTTTCAAAAACGTCAGTAACCACTCTTCATTAGTTTTAATAAGAGCGTTCTCATTGTGTAGGATGATCGCATTATCACGATAAGATTCTTCTTCTAAGAAACCAGCGGATTATTGACGTCAGATTGGTTCCAGCTGCTCAAACTGAATATCTGTGGCCTGTTGGTCAAACAAAACAAGCAATTTAAGTGCATCGCTTTGGGCTGTGGGGGATTAAAAGGACATTTTTAGACAAAACGGTTGATTGATTTGGTTTTAAAAAAAAGAAGAAACAGACACACTTCTATGTTTGTGAGGACCGTCACTGACATAATGTATTCCCTAACCATCACAACTAAATACCCTAACCCTTAAAACCAGGTCCTAACCTTCGAACAGCCCTTTGAGGTTGTGAGGACCTGCCAGCATGTCCCCACTTTGCAGAGATGTCCTCACTATGTAGGTAAAAAACGTGTTTCCGTCCTCGCCACAGCCGAGCAGCCTGGGGATTTATGCCGCCAACCGCCACAGACAGCGTCAAACCACGAGCGCCAGCAGTTCAGGCGAAGGTAGAGGCGGAAACGCTCAGCAGAGGAGGCCTGGGAACAAAAGAGGAAGCGGGTCGAAGCTGGCCGTTTGAGTTTGTTCCTTTATCGAGATGCAGAAAGGCCGGACTCCCGAGAACCAGTTCCTGTACGTTAATCATTTGCACACGGCTGCAATAATGAGTCATTTCCACTGTTGACGACCTTCAAATATCTGCAGAGGAGCTGGAGTTAGATGTGTTGATCAGGGGGAGATTAATCGGCGACTATTCCGCGTTTTATTGGCAGTTTTCAAACAACAAAAGTAAAACATTTGCTGGTTCCAGTTTCTCCCGTGTGAGGATTTGATGCTTTTCTCCTTCTTTCCACGTACGACCGTAAACTAATTATCTTTGGCTTTGAGCGCGCAGGTCGGATAAAGCCGGCGATGAGAATCAGTGGCGCTGAGCTCGTCGAACGATCAAACTGGGAAAATAACCGGGAGATGACTCGATAGCTGCAGCCCTAATCCGCAGTGTACAGAATCGCTGCCTAAAACATTACATTTAACCCTTCAATCAGTAGAAAACTCAACGTTTGTCAGTTAAAAGAGCGAACCCTTCTGAAGGGTGAGGCTGCTTTTCTCTCTATCGTCTAATGTTAAGATTATCGCTATTAAGACATCTGAAGGCGTTGCCGTGGCGCTGGAAACTTGTGACGGGCATTTTTCTTTATTGTAAAAGTAAAGAAAATAATCTGTAGCTGCAGCCTCATCGCACTCAGTTGATCCACTGAAAATCCATCTTTTCGTCCCCGCAGAGAGTGTGTGTGTGTGTGTGTGTGTGTGTGACGGTACATGTTGTTCCTGCGTGCTTCGCTGTGTTGATGTACGAGTGTGTTAATCAGGGTGTGTGTGTGTTATGAAATGTCCGTCTGAGGGCCTGTTGGCTCTTGTTGGGGGAAGTTTTAGTCGGCTGTGGGGAAACAGGAAGATCGCTGCTTCAGAACGTTGAAACGTGGGAAGTAAACACTAAATATTCGGGCTGTGGTTGTTTTCAGGCTGTAAGCTCAACACAGCGTGTGAAGCGCCTTAAGAGCCGCCGGCAGCTGGACCTGTTGCCCTGTCAGGAAAATAAGGGAATCGATAACGGACGCTGGCGAGCGAAGCCGTGATGAAATCCAGTCGAGGAAGTCCAGTCTGAGTAATCGACCAATGAGTTTGAAGTCTTATGAGACCGGGTTTCAACCGTGGAACGGTTCAGGTCCACCAGCAGCAGGCTGCTCCCAGTTTGGGACTGGATCTGACTGTGTTTGGGCCCTTTTTTTGGACTGGGACTCATATTTGTAGATGGACTCCTGTCTTCCGAGGTGACATTTTGCGCAGACCTGTATCCCAGCTTAAACTAGGAATGAAAGGGTGACTTGTGTTTGCTGCCGGAGGCTCCCCACCTGCCTGACAGGCCGAATTCAGGGCCAAAAAGTCTCCAAAGTGAAGCGAGCGGGTTTAATATGTGTCCAGTTTGCTTTCTATGTTGTTTTTACTTTCAGTTCCCTTTTTTTTTTTTTTTTCTCTCAGCTGAAAGTCTAAAGACCTGTGATTGGTTGCAGTCGAACCTCCGCTCAGCAGAGGCGAGCCGGGCTTTACGTCCCCTTCCAGCGTCAGCCTGTCAAACGCCGCGAGCGTTAGCTGCTCTGTCCGCCTCGGTCGAGGTTTCACTCGCACTTCTCTTGCTGCCGCGATAAACAACTGTCCTTTTGGTTCCTCTTTTCTCAGCGTTCCTTGTCGGGCCGGCCTATGGCGTCGCAGAGCAGCATTCCAGCACACGCGTGGCGTTCTGCTCGGCCGAGGGTCAGGACGGGCCGACGGCCAGTGTTTGTTGCTGCTGTTTCTGAAAAAAGAAACGTCTGCAGTTTCCCCCTGCACCCGAGGTGTTTTGTCATTTTTTTTTTTTTGTATTATTTTTATTTCTGACCAGGAAATGCTGACTCATGCCCCACATTTATCAGGCTGCAGGAGCTGCGTAGTCCCGGATGGCGTTCTGTTACTGACCGGGCGCGAAATTCAGATATGAATGTCGAACTGGAGGTCGACTCTCTGCTGACGCCTGAAAATACGGGTACAATTCAGGAAATGGCAACTTCCAGTGCACTGTTTGCAAACCTGTTCCTTCAAGCTGCGGAGGAACACAAAGGGTTGATCGCAGCAGAACTGATCGCACCACGAGGGCAGATATTTTCAGGTCGTGCGGTTTCCTGCCAACTCCGGCCACCGTTCCTCTTTTGTGCCGCGTGTTTGGCCAGATAGAAGTGTTGTGTTGTGTCCGTGTGCTATGAAGTGTGGCATTGTGGGAAACCGAAGACAGTTCTAGACCAACGTAAAGTCAGAGATGATCAGACACCGCAGGCGTGGAGACGTATGGAACAAACATCAGAACAGTTGCAGATGACTTTTCTTTCAGTTGACTAATTTTAAGCTCCGTGGTTGGATATTTCTTAGCAAAGTGCACCTTGGGTGTCCTAGTTCTCACATGTTTTTTTATGTACAGGATTTGTACTGATTATTCTAGAAGAAGAAGAGCTCCAACTGCGAGTCACATAACGTTGTCTGTGGTGAAAATAAATGGCGCTTTTACTTCCAGATCACGGGGCGTCCTCCATTCACAAACAGACTTCGGCAATTCCCAGATGTTTCCTGCGGTTTAGCGTCACTGTTTCATCCACAGCAGGCCAAGCAGTTACTGTAAAATAACTCCTAATTTTTATCTCCGAGGCGATGCGATGCGCTCGTTGAGGGTGAACTTGGCGTCGTCACTGTGTTTGTCTGCGCTACTTTAGGGCTGACATTATTGTTCGAGTTGTCGACAACAAATTATATATAAGTTTGAGTAGTTAATTAAGCAAAAAACGCTCTAAAATCTCCAGCTCCCGTCTCTCAAATGTGACCTTTAGTTGCGTTTTTCTAATTTCTATCACAATAAAGTCTTAATACCTTGTGGTTTTGGAGTCGGTCTGACAGAAGCGGCCGTGGGAGTTTGTGACATGTCGTGGACTGACTGATCAGTTATTTGAACGCATCCTCCGCTACAGCCCCAGTTCACTAACTTGAAGAAGATGTGGTCTAGAAACGGCGACTCACTACGGTAAATTCAGGAGAAGCTTTCTCTAAAAGTCAAACGCTGGCTGTTTGTCTTCGTGTCGCCGCGGACGTCTCAGGAGGCTGTTTCAGGAGACGAGTCGGCGCTTGTTGTAGAAGACGCTGGGCCGTTATCTGCCTGGCCAGAGTCCACCGGCTGATGTTTGTCTGCCGATGATAAGCCCCGTATCCTTCTGCGCTGCTCGGTATTTACCCACAATCCTCCTTTCCACGCAGCTCAAAGTCTCAAGTTCCTCCAGGAGCTTGTTTGCACGGACGACGACAACAGTGATGCGTCAGTTTGACAGTGATCTTTGTCGACGGACGCTTGTTTGTTTCAAAGGGACACTTCCGCCCTTACACGTCACCGACCTTATCAAAAGCGAAAAGCAGCAAATTCTCACATTTGAGGACATCAAAAGTTTTGCATTTGTGCTCCAAGAATTACTCAAACGATGTAATAGATTAAAATAACGAGTCAACATAGTTGCCAGTTAACGTTTCCTTTTGATCGGCATGTCGGTGTAATTGCTACAGCTGCATTTTCACTAAATAACAAGATGAATAAGTAGACAGTCAAGGAAAAACCCCAAGAAGGCGGCAGTGGAAGTGTTACCTGTTGTCTCACCTGGCCCAGATGTTGTCATGACATCACACCCGACACAGAGACAGAGCGCAGCAGTCTGCAACCAGGGCTAGTTTAAACACGAGGTTATCTTTGGGCGCTGCGTCCGCCGGCGAGGAAAAGGTTGAAGGACAAACTCTCCGTACTGTAATACTTTGATATTTACCCCAGGGGAGATCATCATTTACCCTAACAAAGATCAGAACCGGCGGGCCGAGGGGACAACCAGGCACCTTCACGCAATACGAAGTCCACTCGTGCTCCCCTCCGGTGTGGGCGGGACGCTCGGTCTACGTCCTGCACTGTGTTTAACATGTCACCTCCGTTTCCAGCTGCGAGTAAGCCCTCCTCCCCTGCTGTGCGCTGTGGGACACCAGTGTCAAACGCAGTTGGTTTCCATCTTTATTTCCAGACTAAACCCACGACAGTTCTACGATGAGACGCACTTTTCACTTCCTCTTTGTCTGTCCTGTCTTTTTTTTTTTTTTTTACTTTTTGAGTTGTGTTTCGGACCGTTCAGTGGGTCTCTGTGTTGCCCTGTGATTTACGTCGCGATGAGTCACCGTGTTGCACAGACGAAGCCTTTGTTTACACACACACACACACACACACACTGTTACTTGTTCGTGTGCTCTCTACATGCTGCTGCTGTTTCAGCTGCAGCAGAGAAACACCACCCTATCCTTTGTGATGTTTGCACTTACTTTATATTTGGAAGGAGGTATACAGGCGTGTATGTATATGTCCACACACACACACACACACACAGCGTGTACTGAACACTTATGCTTAGACACTTATGTACCTTGAAGAGAATTAAGGCAGAAGTGAGGGAGAGGTGACGGAGGGAACACGGCGGTAATTTGAATAACCTTCATACTGTTCATGCTACCTTTAACTCATGCAGGAACTGACCGAACAGCTGACGACACGAGAGCAGCTAAGGAACCGAGGGTCCATGTAGCCCTGTTGCGTTCCTCAGAGTCTTATCTACATTTAAAGTCTGTTGGCCGGACTTTTTAGCTACATCCACTAAGACCGCATGAAGTCCCCTCCGGAGAAGCGCTGTTTATCAGGAAGTTCCCGTTTCATGCTGTCAAAACCTTTCAGTTTCTGTTTTCGCCCTCACAGGGCTTTTTGTTTTTAAGCAGCAAGACGCTTCACGTTCTTGTTCTTGAAAGTTGGCCTTCGTGTGCAAAACCTGGCGATCAAACAGACATTTTCTTTCACCTCATTCGCGGCGTTGAGGCAGCGGTTCAGAGGGCTGGAAGCAGGCTGATGTGGACACGTGGTATACAACTTACACGCATTTTCACCGTCAAAGCATGTCAGCAAATCTGAAATCAGTCCCTTCCACAGGGGCGTAATGGGGCATTTGTTTTCTGGATGGCAAAGGACTGCGGAGTAAGGGTAGGTAAAAAAACAATAGTGGAAATCCCCATCAAGGGATCACAGATGATAATCGGACACATGTTGACCTCTGAAAGGGTGCTTTCCTGTCCTTCCCTGGAGGAGCTAATTGCAATCATGCGGCTGAGGGACAGCCTGTCTGACCCCTGAACGAACAAATATGGTGGAAACTCAGCCGTCTCTCTCTCTCTCTCTCTCTCTCTCTCTCTCCTGCAGGATGCCGAGGCAGCGCTGCCGGTGCAGCACCACCAGTCTCGGGCCTGGTGCTGGTGCATGTGCCTGGGTCTCGCCCTCATGCTGTCTGGGGTGGTGGTTGGAGGAGCCTACCTCTACCGCTACTACATCCTGGAGGTGAGCAGGCAGCCCCAACAAGGGTGGGAAGAGGTAAACTTAACGATAATCAAATATCAAAGGATGTAGAGGGAAACAGAAAAGCTGTTGTTTTGGGTTTTTTTTCTTAAAGGCGGATTAGACTTCAGGAACCTCGCAGCTTTAATATTTGCTTGTCGCCGTGCCGAGACCCAGGGAGGCATCACAGGCTTCACAACAAACAGCCATAGAATAAATAACAATAGAAACGTGGACATTAAGGTTGGGAGTCTCTCCCTCGGAGACGACTCGAGGCACGGGGATGGGAAAGCATGAAATGTTAATCACACGTTGCAGGAGAAAATGCGAGCGGACATGTCGGAGCAGGTACACCGCTGCCAGCTGTTTTTCTCTTAAAATGCCAACTCCACCCACGTGGGCAGGCTTTAAGGTACACCTGCCCCGGTGTGACTGAGAAACACGCACCTATTTTTTTATTCATTATATTGTTGTTGCCATATTTTAATGATAACCTAGCGTGTATAAACAGGCTTCGGGTGACCAAAGTTAACCCGTGGAACTGTTGGTCTGAGGTCTCAGGAGCGTGAGAATAATCAAGACTCTTCTTCACATTGTAGCAAAGGTCCTGTAAACCCCATTTTACCAGAAAACAGTCCTGCTAGCTCATTTTGTTTTGTGAGGTTCCTTTCTCTAAATAAACTGTATTATTATTATTATTATTATTATTATTATTATTATTATTACATCATGTAGCCCGACACCAGCAAAGACACTGTGTTTTATCAGTAGCCAGGTTTCCATCCAAGTGCTGTGTACATTTTAACCGAAGTTTCAGAAAATCTGCTAAAGTAAATGCGATTTATTTCCACCCACTACTGCTGTGCGAATATTGGAGGTTCGTCTCCCCAGTTCTTCAGCCGCATCAGAAATGTCACATTTGCAGCAGGCAGTGCTACCATCTCCAGCCTGAACACACCTCCATGCGTTCGTACCTGCTGCGCTGATGTCGGCCGGTGCTCTTCTGTCGCCGTTCTCTAATTGCCTGTTTTTGTCCCCCCCCCCCCCTCGTCTCGTCCCCGCAGGAGGGCCAGGTGTTTGTGTGCGGGGTGAACTACCGCGAGGAGGACTTCATGATGCGGGACGAGGAGGAGGAGGTATGATACTGAACGACGCAGCAGGGTTCGGGTTCACTTCGTTAGTTTCCCTTCCTGCCGCTCAGCAGACGTTGATGTTTTGTGTTCAGTGCTTGTGAGCGGTTTTTTCACTCCAGCATAATGAATCATTACTGATTGATTGATGCTCTGAGTTTACTGACTGGCTGACTTCAGCCTGCCGTGGATTCACAGTGAAGTCAGCGCAGTCAGTCGGACGCACCGCTGCGGTTAAACCCCTGTATCTCCACAGAGCTGTTTCCCTGCGCCCTCTTTAGTTTCCAAACCGCCACTTTTCAAGGCAAAGCTTCTCGTGTGTGAGGATCTTCTTGTCTTACGTTATCGCACATGTTGTTCGGGCAAAACCAAACATCTGAAGACGTCGTCGTGGCCTCTAGAAGATTGGGACGGACATTGTTCACTCTTCTCTGATGTTTTATTGACCAAAACGACGAGCTGACGAATCAAGTAAAAGCAGTCGTAAGCTGCAGCCCTACAGAAGTGACTGCAGACTTAAAGTTTATGTAGAATGTATGGAAATCAATGGCTACCTGAAACAGCAGGAAAAATACATGAAAGTCTCTTGAGGCGCAGCAGCACAGACGCAGAGTCGTCACTGTGAGTCAAAGTATTTGTAGTAAATTGACTAAAACGCTCTGATACGCTCCTTTTTTAAAAGCTGCATTTAGTGATTGTTTGTCACAGTTTGTGGGAAATCCATAAGATTTCAGTCCTGGTCGATTCGGGCGACATCCGTGGTCACCGTGGTAACAGCCGGTGGCGCGCAAAGCAGCTACTTTGCGTTTCCGTTAACAGCGCAGCCAGACTGTGACGGGTTGATTAACCGGCTGAGCTGGCGTTGCAGGTGGAGGTGGAGCTGCCAAACCAGTTCCACCTGCGGCAGCTGGAGGAGAGAATCCAGGTGCTGGAGAGGGAGCAGGTGGAGCTCATCAACGTCCCCGTGCCCGAGTTCGACGACGGCGACCCGGCAGACATCGTCCACGACTTCCAGCGGGTGAGAAGTCACTGACGACGTGAAGGATTAACAGAAGTTCATATCTGTTGGTTATCAGCAGACCGCATGTCCTCTAAATTTAAGTGTATGTGAAAGCAGATTAGAGGATCTGGATGAAAGATTACAGCTAAATTCTGGAGATTTTCTTACCGTAAATTCTCATATGATGAACCCGATGATTCAAATGATGGCAGCTGTCAAGGAAACTCAAAGCTTCCTGTAGACCTACGACATTAAAGGTCTACCAATAACGGGCAGCTTGGAAGACTTTTAATGTGAAAAACCTGCTGGACGTGTTGAGTAGATAAAAATCGCTCTGGTGAGTGGGACATGACTCTGTTGTACTGAGGGAAACAAACGCTGTGGAAATGTGCTAAATAATGATTTTTATGTAGACAGCAGGTAAACATGGAGGACAACTCTAATAAAAGCCCGTCTCTAATATAAGCCTGTTCCAAATTATGGCCGGGTTCTCTTTTTCAATGAGGCCATTGAAGGCATAAAGGAGTTTATGGGATTTATATTTATATTTAGTTTCTTATTTAAAACAAAACATACAGCTGTGTAAATGCTCGTTCTCTTGGTCTGTAAATGTGTCTCTTCTGTCTCAGAGGTTGACCGCCTACCTGGACCTGAGTCTGAACAAGTGCTACGTCATCCCGCTCAACACCTCCATCGTCATGCCCCCCAAAGACTTTCTGGAACTGCTCATCAACGTCAAGGTAACCGACGACGACACTCAAGTTTGACCTTTTTAACCCAGACGGAGCTTCACTGAGGACAAAGAGACTCTGATTACAAACGTCACAAGCAGCCGTGGCAGCTAATCAAGTCTTTGCTGATCATTATGACAGACTACAGAGGTATTACATCATGAAAAGAATATTTGTCTCTGACAAAATCAAAGTGGAAGCTTGAACTCCCTTTGATTTTGTGCGGCAGCTTCTGTTGTGGACTGAATAAGCTCATTCGTTTTCTTGTAGGGAGTTCGAGTTAGAAGACCGATACCTTTGGACAGAGCCAGGCTAGCCATTTCCAGTCTTTTATGCTAAGCTAAGCTAACCAGCTGCTGGCTGGCAACAAAATGAATCCGTTTGAACCACCGAGCAGGCTGGTTCAAACGGGTTTCCACAGAGGTTTTGTCGTCTGGACGAAGCAGGAAAGACTGGCGATCTCGGTTTCCAGTCGAGATCAGATCAGAACCGGCTTCTGCTGAGAGAAACATGTAGCGGGGACGCCACAGGAGGACAAGGAGTCCACGCGTTGCACACACTTTTACACTATGGCTTATCGGTCTTCAGTTTCCAGAAGTAAAAACCAAAAATAAGGAGGCTGAATTACAGTCGTTACTGTCCTGAATTTAGCGGCGTGGCAATAAACACACACATAAACAAAAAAAACTGGCACAATAAGTCTTTTTGGTAACGCCAAAGGGTGCAACTGAAGTGATTTTAATGCACACACTAACCCCCCCCCCCCTGTCTGCGCAGGCCGGCACCTACCTGCCCCAGTCTTACCTGGTCCACGAGGAGATGATTGTGACGGAGCGCCTGGAGCAGGTCGACCAGCTCGGCTACTTCATCTACAACCTCTGCCGCGGCAAAGACACCTACAAGCTGCAGCGCCGAGACCGGATTCTGGGTAAGCACAGGACGTCTTTCACTCCGTCATCACGTTTACGGCGGTAACGCTGCGTGTAAAGGTACCGGGTGTTTCCGCCGCCGCTGAACCGGTGTCGCTACTCTGAGGCAAACAGCCCAGTGGCACCTGCGTTTAGAGCCAGGGGGGGAAATTAGCCCGACATCGGCTCTGAATTTGCCCGTTGGGCCAATAGCACGCGGTCCTGACAGGGCCGACCTTCTAGGGAACTATCGTGTACAAGGTGGAGGAAGCAGTCGTCGCTTGTTAGCGGCGTGTCGCCACTGAAGCGCCTCTGTCAGAGCACAAGCTGCTCCACAACAGTTACACAGACGTTTTATAGCTCGCTCGCAGCATGTTGACTCTCTCTGGTCGCCCCACAGGAATGCAGAAGCGCGAAGCCCTGAACTGCCACAAGATTCGCCACTTCGAGAGCAAGTTTGTGGTGGAGACTCTGATCTGCGAGCCTTAGGAGACCCCGTCGCCTCGCAGCTGCTCTCACTGTCACTGGCGGGTTGGGTTTTTTTTGGTTTTTTTTCTGTCCTTCAGGTAGATTGAGTGAGTGAGAGGAGTGAAATGTGAAACTGTCTGGTGAATATTCATTGATTGTGAAAAACAAAAAGGGTAAAGAGATGTGTATTTTTCCACTTTCTGTACGGGGATCTTCTTTTCTGAAAATAAGTAGCTAAGAGTCAGCTGGGCATAGCCGAGTAAATTATTTTAATCGAAATAACTGCAGTTGTAGCATGAACATTTATCTCGATAGACAAAGGTAAGTTTACTTTGCCTTCCTTTCAGTTCAAACTTCTACGATTTGGAGCGCGAGGGCGACCTCTGTACCGCTCGTCCTGTCCTCTGAACCCATCAGTCCGCCGACCGCCGTTTGGTTTGTTTAGTATTTTGTCTGCTGTAGCTATTAACACACTGCACCTGTTCTTTCCTAAGTGGAAAACGATCTTCAAATAAGGGTGTGGAGACGCGCTGCTCTTGTTAAACTTTAAAAAAGAAAAAAAGCTTGCAAAAGTATTAAACAACAAAAGGAAAAGAAACGAGAGCAAAACCATCGGCAGAGAGAGTTCACAGGAAGACACGCTTATGTTGAAATCCTTTTCTCGAGGGTTGTCCGTCTTTTTTTTTTTTTTTTGTAATTTGAATGTGTCATTTGTTGGATAACTCTCCTTGTTCTAATTTGTGTATATAATCTCGTTGAAGATATGAACAGACCAACTCAATAAACAAAATTAGAAAAAACTGAAGCGGTGCCGTCTGTCTTCCCTCCGAGCTGCTCCTTCAGAAACACACACACACACACACACACCTGTCCAAGATTTCGCAGATTACTTTTAATCTAGCGCCATCATCAAATCCAAATCTTGATTTATCCAATGCTTCTAGTTTATGACCGAATACCTGCCAAACGTGACGTTTTGCTTTGATCTCGCGCCTTCCTTTCAAGTGTTTGACGGACAGGAAGCGGCCAACTTAAAAAAAAAAAAAAACCCAAAAATTAAAAAAGCGGCCACTTCCTGCCCGTAACCATGAAAACAAACGCGTGAGAGCCGGGGACAAACTGTTTTGGAGTGACAGCAGAAAAGTGTTCTAGTGGACGCTTCACAGCGGGTTTACAATAGAGACGCAAACGTCCTCGACGCTTCAGTTCACTTCATTAATCTCATGATGATGCGCGGTAGAATCAGATATCAGTGGAGTACTTTTGCTGCATGAAGCTGAGAATACCCCTGTACTTCAGTAGAATGAAGTATTTTTACGTTGTTGGCCGCCTACTTTAACTAAAGCACATGACCAGAGCCCGTCTTCCACCGCACAGTGTTTGAAGCGTTCATGTTACCAGTACTGACCGTGTGCGCTCAGTTGGCTGGTTTATTTGTACGTAGTGACTGCTGGGTCATCATGGGAAGGTGTGTCTGCAGCCGTCCCCTCCGAGGACTGACCCCGGATCAGCTGTCTCGGTGGGCGCTCAGCCAGCGGTGTCATTTGATCACGGTGGAAATGTGTCCTTGATTAAGCACTAATCGGAGGGACCTCGCCCCAGGGGGATCATGGGAAAGGGGCCAGGTGGTGAGCGGCGGGAGTGTCACCTTGAAGGATCAGAGAGGAGGTGGTTGGTGAGCGGCGGCGCTCGGGCCGTGTGACGGAGGACGTTGGTGACAAACCGGAGCACCACAGGGGGGTCACGTCATCAACCCCCTCATCAAAATGACTCTCTCTACTCCCTAACTTTAGATTTGATCGCATTTTAATTGAACCTGCTACAATGCGCCTCACAGAGTGGATTTGGACAAGACGAGGCGTAAAATAATCAGTGCTGGACACACATTTACTCAAGTTAAAAGCTGTTGTTAGGCACTTCCGCTGCTCGAGTACTTCGATTTGATGCTACTTTACACTTCCACTCCTTTACATTTATCCGGCAGCTGTTACTTTGCAGATCAAGGTTTTCATCCGAAACGTGACACATTGCACTTTTCATACCAAGGTACGGTTTACGGTAACGTAGTGCTTTTAAGTGATGACATTGGGACCTAAAGTTGCACAATTTTATGGATGGAAATGTTGGCCAATCGGTCGGCCCAGCACTTCGGTCCAGGCGGAAATATCTGGACAACTGTCGGACGTCCCGTCTCTAAACGGTCCCCAGAGGATGACGCCTGCTGACGTCTGACTGCAGCGTGTTCACTCATCCATCTCTCGACAAAGCCAACAAAGCTCTCCGCAGCAGCTTGACGTCTTGGCACAAACCTTGGGCCGGACATTCAAGCTCAAGTTCAGGCTTATTTACCAAGCACGTCTAAGAACGACCACCGGCCGACCAAAGTGCCGTACAGCAGTGAAAGTCCGAAAGCAATACAAGTAAAACAACACAGAAGAAGGAAACAATATTAATAATAGTAGTGATACTAGAAATAGAAATTTGGACAAGGTTAGGAGTTAAAAGCCAAAGAGAACAAATGAGTCCATTTCCCCTCGCCTCTAAGCGAGCTCCGGGGATCTTAAGGAGGAATTTGCCGTCCGATATGAGTCCTCTCGCAGGAGCGTAGAGGTGCATTAGGTTAGTCAGATAGAGAGGTGCCAGGTTGTTTCATGATTTGTACACTAATAGTAATATTTTAAACTCACTTCTGAGCTGGATAGGCAACCAGTGTAAAGACCTCGGCAGTGGTGTGACGTGATCACATCCCTGACGTCCCTTCAGGAACCTCGCTGCAGCAGTTTGAACCAGTTGCATCCGAGAGATTTGGGTCTTAGGAATGCCGTGATAGAGTGAGTTGCAGTAGTCCAGCCGAGACGTGAGGAGGGCGTGGACGGCGAGTCTTCCGGGAGGAAGGATTTAATTTTGGAAAGCGAACGAATATAGAAAAAAACTTGAGCCTGCAACAGAGCTGGTTTGTTTATTGAATTTCAAGCGGTTGTCAAGACATTCATGTCTCCTCCCGACATGTGTTTAGCCTAGCTTAGCACAAAGACTGGAAGCAGGGGGAAACTGCTAGCCTAGTGCCATGGAAAAATAGATGGCTCTTTTCAACAGCTCCACGGCTGTCTGGTGCATCTCGTTAATAAGTGAACTGATCGGTTCAGACAGTCGGATCACTCCTCACCAAAGTGTTTCTGACTGTGTTCTGTACTGTACGTACTACATACTAATAATCATAGTATGCTGTTTTAACAGTTGGGATGGAAAAACAGTAACATACTTAACCGCTTTATACTAACAGGAAATGACACAATATGTCAGACTGCCATCAAACCGTGTCACTGCCAGTTAAACTTCACAAATACGAAGCTAAATGTCTTTCTTCATGTCTCTGCTGTTTCACCATCAGCCACAGTTCATTTCAATTTGTGAGCAGCTCGTCCAGTTCCTCCGTGCAGTGCCTTCTGGGAGCATAGCGCGCGTCAGCAGCACGCTCGCCAGTATTTCATCTGAACACGCCGGACGCTAAAGACCTGCGGGACGTGAACGTGTAGTCTGGATCCGGGAGCCGTCGTCGGTCTTTCCCGTTGCGGACGGAGCGTTTATTCCTTCTCCGATCTTTTCCGGCCTGAAAAGTTAGAACTATCCAGTAATTCAAACTGTAGAAGAAAGTCTGAGAAAAATGAACTTTATAAATAAGTTTAGTCTTTTCTACGGTCCTGTCTGAATATACAGCAGTGGAATATAGTACTTTTACTCAAGTGCTGTCATTAAGTACAATTGTGAGGTTCTTATACTTTATACTACATTTCAGAGGGAATATTGTACTGTTTTACTTCACTACTACTACTAGTTACTTATGTATTTTGAGATTTTACATAAAAAGAGCAACTTAAACATAAGATATGGTGCACTGTTATAGATTCAACTACACGTGTATATGAAGTAGTGAGAATTAGCTCCACTTCCACCAGCGTCAGCAGTAAAGTACTACACATTAAAGGGTCAGTAATAATGATCTAATAATAAAATGTAACAGCCACAGGGAGAAGCCTCGGTATTTCGTTCTCGGGGGTGTGATGGCTAAAATCTGACGACCGCAACATGATCTGTGACTGCGAGTAAAGCACCAAACCTCTGCTGCCATTCTGAGGATTTAAATAAGGATCTTGTCTTTGCACCAGCGAAGCCTCCGGCTCTGATTACAGACGGGACAGGTGAGGGATCACTGCAGACACACTCACTACCGATGTGTGTGTGTGTTTGAGTAGGTGCTCTTTGACACTTCTTTTCATTCAAAAACACACACTCTTGTGCAGGTAAAAGGACCGGCTGATAGTGTCGCCTTGCAGGAGCTGAGGTAGAACCAATGCTGACATTTAAATACAAGTGCATGGATTGACGGGCAGCAGTAAAACTGTGAATTTTTCAGTTAAGATCAGCTGAGAATCGATATACAATACAAACTCAAAGTCATATCGTCCAGATTCGGTTCATTAAATACAAGTTTAATGAAGATTCTGAAAGATAAATCTGAAATCTGAGGAACACCGTGAAATGTGGGGGAAAGAAAAAGCAGGTCAGTGGACCTTGAATTCAGATTTGCAAGATTTAATTAAGCAATAATTTAGTCTTGACTGTAAGAAGTAGGGCTGCAAATTACAATTCTTTTTGTATTATCAATTAAATGGGCCAGTTACGTTCTCAGTTAATCAATTGGTCATTTATGGTGTAAGAAAAGGTTTGAAAACAGTGGAAAATGGGTCACGACTTTCCTCAAGCTCAAGGCGACGTCTTCAAACGTCCGAGCAACAGTTCAAAACCCAAACCTGTTCCGTTTGCAGTGAAATAAACCCCAGAAAATTCTCACAAATCTGGAACCAATGAAACGATTAATTAATCACTTATCAGAGTAGTTGCAAATTGATTTTCTGTCGATCAACTAATCGATTGACTGATCAATTGTTGCAGCTCTTGTAACAAGTTAAAATTAATAGGACTGATGTATTAAAGTTACAGTCCCTAGAAATCTCAATAAAGTCGGTGTAAATTCGCTGTTGGGGTCTTTGGGGGCTCATTGCAGAAATGTCACCCTGACGCTGATAAAAGAGGAGCGTGACCAGCTACGACTACAACTCCCAGCAGGCCTTGCGTCTCCCCCTCGCGCTCGCTGTGTATTGACCAAACGGCCCCCTTTGACCGTGTCCGGGCTCTTACCTGTTCAAACCCGTCCTGTGGTTTAAAGTCGCTGCCGCCGCTTCGTTTCGCGATGTGACTTGTGAGAACAAGGCCCGCTTGTAGAAGGTAAGACGAGGTTGTTGTCTGACGCTAAGAAGAGCGCACGAAAAAACGGCATTTTCTTACGGAATTCGAACTTTTGTTAGCATGCTAACATGAGCGCTAGTCGCCCCGTGTATGTGTCTCCATGGCAACGGGCTTCTTCCGCCGGGACTCGTCACTTCGGAAACTGTGAAGGCGCTTATATGTAGTTTATACAAACGTTAAATTTGACACCGCTTACCGAATACTGCCAGACTGCCGCACACACGGCTGTAGTTTGACCCTGGGTGGGGTTTTACCTGCATTTATTAGTCACAAAGGAGCTAACATTACTCAAGTGGCCTGCTGCTTGCTAGGCTACTTCAGCAGTGTTAGTCCGCACAGTAGAGGGACTACTTTTCACGTCCATGTTTACACACGAAACACATGAAGAGGTTATAAAATACGGTGTTTTGTCATAAATTAAATAGAAGTACAGCTGAAACGATTAATCGATTAGTCGGTCCACCCTCCTCGACAGTCGATGAATTGATTAGATGATCGTCAGAAAATTAATCTGCAAATATTTTGATAAATGTGTTGATTGATTAGTTATTTAAAATTTTTAAAAGACCAAATATTTGATGGCCCCAGCTCGTTGTAACCTGAATCTCTCTGGGATTTCTGACTGTAGTTCGGACAAAACAAGACATTTGAAATAGCGACGTGCACTCTTCACGGTTCCCTGCTGTTTCATAGACCAAATGATTAATCGTGAAATGAATCTATTAGTAATGAGACACATCGTGCAGCTTCCTTTCAAAGCAGCCAAAACGTTTGAAAGCCTTCGTCACATGTCGGCGCAGAAACTTACTTCTGTTTTCCGTTGCAGGTCTTCCAGGTGTTATGAACAACTATGAGGTCATCCGTCAGATTGGCGAGGGCGCGTTTGGTAAAGCCTTCCTGGTTCGAGACAAAGGGGCAGGTGGCGACAGACCGTGCGTGGTCAAACAGATCGACCTCAGAAAGGTACAACGGCAACACCTGCAGTTCACCGGTGTTTTAAACCCAGCGGACACCGACTGCCCTCAGTGAATAGAACTGTTATTTTGTAATGTACCGTTAAAAAATAACACGGGAAATAGTGAGCACACTTTATTATCTGATCTCTCTAGAGACGACAACGATTTCTTTAGTCGTGATGAAATCAGGTTATTAAGTTAACACTGAGGTTCTCCTGCTAGGGGTGTGTATACTCAGGGGATCAGCAGGCCGAGAAAAGCATTCAGTTCCCTCAAAAAAGGCCTGAGAAGCTATTAAAAAGTCTTACATTTATTTCACAAAGGTCTTGAATGTGTTTTCTTGGCTGCCGTAGAGCATCAAAGCGCATGTTTCTTTGGCAGGTGTGGTGACATATAACTCCCTGTGAAACGGCAATTTGTCCTTTTTGCACTTCTGTTTTTGTGCGGATTAAACGAACAAGATGAAACGTGTTAATCAGGGAGCTTTAGAGGAGCTGGTAGGCAGGTTTTTTTACCTTAGGAAACCTAGCTGTTTTCTATCTGTAGGACAGACGTTCCAAAGTCCCCCTAATAAAGAGTCATTGAAATAGGACTTAAACATGCTGAGCAATAATAAAAAGTAATATCAGTGTTTGTTTTTTATCATGTTGTTTTGTTTTAACATACATGTACATTAACACCCCCCCGAAAGCAAAAACCTAACCAACAACAAAGACTGAGCAGTGTGTATTTATCTTTCACCAGTGTATGTAAGGGCTCCGTAAACAGGTAACGTCCTTGTCTTTCTGTCTTTCCCTTTAACATTATAACCTCCAAAGCAACACAGGCTGCAAGTTCCTTTGTCTACATTCCTGTGGAACCGTGCAGTCATCCTCCTGACCTGCACAAGTTCAATCAGCAGTGATTGCTGCAACCTAACAAAATATTAACGTTAAAGGGTTGGATTAAACGTGTGTTCACTGCTCAGATGTCGGCGAAGGAAAAGGAAGCGTCCAAGAAAGAGGTGACGCTGCTGTCGAAGATGAAACACCCGAACATCGTCGCCTTCATCAGGTCATTTCAAGGTGAATGTAACGCCACAGAGCACATGTGATCATGTGTTTTTGTTAGCAGATTTGTGCTCGAGTGTATTTGCATCAGTGTATAAATACTGTTTACTGTATGTCAAGTCACAAAATCACAAATATCCCCCAAGGTGTTACAATCTGTACAGCACCCTCTATCTTTACCCCCTCCACTCGGATGAGGAAGAACTCCCCAAGAACAGGGGAAACAGACCTGAGACCTGAGCCACACGACCTCCTCTCCACCTGGAAGAGGGCAGCCTACACAAACACTCAAGAGGCCAAACTCAAAGAACGCCATTCACCCGTCGAGGGGAAAGAAACAGAGCGAGAGGCTGAACCTCCTGGAGGACGAACATCTGGAGAGAGGCGTCGACAGGCAGCGGTGAGAGAGAGGTCCCGGGGCGGCCGACGGTCCAGCGCAGAGACGACGACGACGAGGGGTGGGGGGGCACACAGCTGTGCTGCTCGTGGGACACAAACAAACAGACGGTCACAGAGAGGAAATGGTTTTCAGAAGGTTTACAGTTTTCTCGTCGGCAGGACAAACATGGCCTATAAGTACTCGGCTTAATAGATTAATTGAGGCTGAGACCGACCGGGCGGATAATAATGGTAACAGGTCCAAGGCCCGGCTAAGTTTTAAGTTTAATATGTGTATGTATGTGTGTAGAGACGGGCAGCCTGTGTATAGTGATGGAGTACTGTGACGGAGGAGATCTGATGAAGAAGATCAACATGCAGAGAGGAGCCGCCTTCTCCGAGGAGCAGGTGCACCCCCCCCC
>CM022488.1:1736525-1765937 GCA_011952105.1 Coreoperca whiteheadi | reverse complement strand
CACCCTAAACCCGACACTAATTTGTTCTTAAGTGAGCCGGACTTTGTTTCTGCCATTAGGAGGTTATTTGGTCTTTATGAATATAAAAACTCACACCGACAGAGTAAAAGTGAGCTGCTTGCTCCTCAGGTCCTGGACTGGTTTGTTCAGATCTGCCTGGGCCTCAAACACATCCACGACAGGAAGATTCTCCACAGAGACATCAAAGCTCAGGTATGTGACCCGCTTCACTGCTGCACACACTCACACATCCACTTCATTCACTTTCAAAGCCAGCTCGCTCGTGTTCTCAGAGGGTGAAGTGGGCAGAAGGCAGATGGCCCCCTCATTACTCACGCACACCTTCAGGTGAAACTGACATCAGTGTCTTTATTTCCTCTGATAAACAGTTAACAACTAAAACTACCTTAATTTCATCATTAAATATGTCAATTACCTTTATCATTAATGGCTTAGTCTATAAGATCTTCCCAGTTCCCAGTGCAAGGTGATGTCTTAAAGACTGCCTGTTTGTCCGACCAGCAAAATAATGAACTGACAAATATAAAACAGACAAAAGTAGCAAATCCTCACATTTGAGATGCTGGAACCAGAGAATGTTGAGACATTTTTGCTTGAGAAAAGACTTAAACTGAATAGTTGTTGATCGATTTTCAGTCGAGCAGCCCAATCAACTAATCAATTACTGAAATGTTTCCTGATTTAGACGGTTTCAACGTACAGAAGATGTTTATGAGTGAGCAACACAATTAATCACGACTCTTCATAGCCTTGTTTTACAAGTAAAAGTAATTCAAAATCCTACTTAAGTAAAAGTACAACAGTATTATCAGCTTCATGTAGTAAAAGTGCTCGTTCTGCAGTAAAATGTCTCCTGTGGCTGACATCTGATTCTATCTGACATCATTAGATCGATTATTAGCTTTGAACTACTTTAGATACAGTCAGCTGGCTTTAACTACTTTAGGTTTGAGTAAAGTATCTTCTTCCACGCTGTCTGACGGCGTCACACATTACTCATATCTGTATTCTGTATTAGTCTTTGTCCGGCCTAAGTCATGTCTGCACAGAGTGAAACGGTTCCATCAAACGGAAATATTCTAGATATCTTATGAATCATTTCATGCACATATTTGGTACTTTTGGAAACTGTGGGAGCTCCACTACAATTAGAAATAAATGTCTGTAAGGTTGAACTGTGTTTGTGGATCAGTGGTGTTTAAGGTGTAGACGGCTCTAAGCATCTAACTTAATGTCAAACCATTCCCTCTTTCCTTCTGTCACAGTATAGAGCTGCTCTGATGACACATCGCAGCTGTACTATTAATATACATATTATATATTAATAATATATAAGAGATCAAACCTGATCACAGCTGCTGTTGGAAACTTTTCACAGTCACCTTTCAGACCTACAGTGTTTAGTACTAAAAGATTTTGGCTTTGACTTTAACTGAGGGTTGTAGCCCACAGACTGTACATCTTGCATTCCTAGTTAAACTTGTACATTGTACACAACACTGTGAGGTTAACGAGTATTATCATTACAGAGTTCAGGGGATCCTGAGGCTGAAGTGTCTGGAGCTCAGCTTTGTTCTGAACAAAGACCTCGCTGTGTGCCAACTCCCAGAATAACTCAGAATAACTGGCCACAGACTGCGTCTCTGTTCACAACCATCACTATCTTTCATCAATCATATCTGTTTCCGCACGCACGCGCACACACACAGAACATGCCCAGTCGCTGTTTTTCTGCTGGAACACAGACATGCTTTCATTCCTGCTCTCTCCCTCTTGCCCAGAATATCTTCCTAACCAACGGAGGGATGAAAGCAAAGCTGGGGGACTTTGGAATCGCAAGAATGTTGAATAAGTAAGTCAGTGTCATCTTCACACGCACACACTCACACGCCACAGAGTGCAGCTGTTTATCACTGAGCGCTCTGTAACACATGGAAGACCTCCAAACAAGTCATTATCATTCCACGAACTGTCAGCCAGGACATGTAAACACACATTGTGGTAGAAATAATGTTTGGCCTGTAAGACTATACAAAGGGGAACAAATGAGATTTGTGTCCCGTGAACACCACGCTGTGTAACACTGTGCACTGTTCTGTGTAGAAAGCAGTTAAAACCAGCTAACTGTGTATAAAGTAGCTCCACCTCGAGCAGTAAAACTCTAACATTGATTATTATTAACAATCTAATGATGTCAGGTAGAATCAGACATCAGTCACAGGAGACATTTTACTGCAGAACATCTACTTTTACTACATGAAGCTGATAATGCTTAAGGGGCCGGAGTCATTGAACGCAGCTGGCAGCTGGTTGGTGGGAAACCTGTGAGGGATCATGTATACTACTTTGCCAGTATTTGGAAAAGCCTGATGGGGCTCCTTCCTCTGGGCCTCAGAGCTCCACCGTTGTTCAGAAACTGTTAGAAACACCTCACTGTTGCTCCTCCATCACCACGAACACACACACTGTGGTTTATTCTGACTCAGTCCCGCACACACACACACACACACAACACACAAACACACACACACACCGTCCTGCTGCCACTAACAAATGGTCACCAACAAACGCACTATTTCCTCCTGTTTGTTTAGTAACAACTACAGCGAGCAGCTGTTTTTTTACTTAAATAAAAAATAAATAAATAAATTTTTTTTTGTGAGATTTCTGCGCTGATTTCAGAAAAGTTAGAGCGTATTGAGATGCAGACCAACACATGTTTGGTTTTGGTATTTTCATGGGATTTGTTGACAATAACAGGAATGTGGAATGTGGCCAGCCTTATTCTTTAATGCTACAGAAAACAATTATATTTTAGACAATAGTCTTCTTCCAACTTTGTGTCAACAGTTTGTGTTTGTCCCTTTCCTGTTTCAACATGACAACGTCCCCGTGCACAAAGACAGCTCTGTAAACAAAGGGTTTTCACATGTTGGTGTGAAAGACTGGACAGTTGGACAGTATTCAGGCTGCAGCTGAGCCAACATGCAAGCAGCTTTCAGTTACGCTTGTTGCAGAGCAACAGGTTTAATCCTATTAGCCTGTCTCTTTCATACCTCTTCACTCTTTCAGTGGGCTGCAGTCAGACATTATTGAGCCAGAAAAGGTGTTTTTAGCTCCACACTCAAAGGTCTTAAAGCCTCACTGACTTATAAACGATAAATATAAATATAATTTGCACAGAAAGAGCATCATGGATTTTGATTTTGCCTGTGAAAAATGTTTGTTTGAGTAAAACCTCTGGTCTGGAAAACGTTTGCATTTATGAACAGGCGACTACAAAACACACAGAAGAGGAATGTAGTGTATATGTGAGCACCATGTGTAGACAACGTTAAATATGTAGCTGAGGTTTAACTGACTGCTGACTGAGTGTGTTGTGTTTGAACTGTGGCTGTGCAGCACCATGGAGCTGGCCAGGACTTGTGTTGGGACACCATACTACCTGTCCCCCGAGATCTGCGAGAGTCGGCCCTACAACAACAAGACGTACGTATGGATGTCCCTCTGCACAACACCTGAACCACCATGAACGTCCACAACAAGCTCTTCTTTCACACCTCTTTCACTCTGTAGTGAGCTATGGTCAGGGGTGGAAAGAGTGGAACACCACAGTGTAGAAATACTCTGTTACAAGTAAAAGTCCTGCATTCAACAGCTCACTTAACTTAAAGTATGTAAAGTACCAGAAGTAAAAGTACTCATTATGCAAAATGGCCCATTCATCATATATATATATAAAATGTGTTCATCACTGTGATGTTACGGCTGGTAAAGGTGGAGCAAATGTGACTTTATATACTGCTGGGTATCTAAACCTATAATAATATATCATAATGTATTATTTGATTTATATTTTGCATTGTATTGTAGTGTAGAACTAGTCAGTCTCTATAAGAAGGAAAAATGTAAGATCAGTTATTTCACTGTAATATAACCCTGTGTAACAGCTTAGCTACATACTTGTTCATATTTCCAAGCAGTATGATTTCACCTTTAACATTTAACAAACAAGAGAAAAGGCTTAGAGGAGGAGGAGGACTAACTGATGTGTTTGCCAAATGTAACTCAGTCTCAGGTAACGTTGATTGGAGTTGCTGGACTCTAAACTTTTCCAAATGCAATAAAGATCAGGACAGAGCCTTGGAAGTAACGCTGGGCTACTCCTGTGGATTGGATGCTAGTTAGCCAGACATGCTAACATTTGCAGGTTACGTTCAAATCAAAGACACCAGCCTCCAAACTCTGGAAATGGCGAGTATCTCTCTCACAGCAGCGCCATGCACACGGCTTCACCGTGTGGAGAAATACCAAGCTTGACAGGCCTGCAGTGCCTAGTTACGGTGGCTAAGCTACGATTGGACAGCCACTGTTCGGTGGGGGAGGGGTTTAGCAGATGGCTCAGGTCAAACTGAACCCTGGCCCTGTGCACAGAGAGGAGTGTCGCCTTTGTTATTTTTGTGGCTGTGATAAGATCATCGTGTGGTCACACTCCAGCACATTCACTGAGAGGGGCGTTCATTTCAAGAACAAGTACAAACACACACTTTCTAACAGGAAGCTCACACATGCAAACCTCTAACTCCGATTATCATCTTTACTTTCTCTCTGTGCCTTTTAGACAGATCTTTGCTCTGTTCTTGCCTCGTTCCCACACTCACTCAGACATGTTTGCTTTGCTATACTTGTGAGATCCCTCATTGACACAATCCATGCCCGAGCCCCCAACCCTCCCCTTCACCTAAACCTGATTCTAAACTCAAACGTAAAACCAAGTCCAAACTCTCAAACAGTCATTTGAAGAAGAGACAAAAATGTCCTCAATTTCTGAAAAATGTCCTCGTTCTCAAAGTCTACAAGAGCACACACACACACACACACACACTGACAGGGCTCCGAGCCAAAAAAGCAAATACCAAAGCCGTTGTATTTCTCCAGAACAGAAAACCTTTTACTAGACCTTTCTGTCGGTGGCTGTGCTCTGTTGGGTTCTGACATTATGGTTTTGTTTATGACTTTAGCTCAGGGGGACAGGGGATGTTGAGCCCTGCCCGAGCATCCTGTTCCAACAAGCAATATGTCAAGTTACACAAGACGGAGTTTAAAAAAAGCTGCTTCATAGTGACGTCACAGATACACTCCTTGATTCTGTCGCGTTTCAAAACATCAACACTGAGCTGGGAGGAGACCAGTGGGTGATGAGTTTGTTTATGAAATTATGAAACCCCTTCTTATAATGCAAGTGTGTGTGTCCTCTCTCTAGGGATATCTGGTCTCTGGGCTGCGTCCTGTATGAACTCTGCACCCTGAGGCATCCAGTAAGCTGCACCACACCCAGCACATCAGCAGCTGCTTCACACACCGCTAGAAGCTGCAAGGCTCCGCTAACCCTAATGCTAAGTTAGCCTGCAGAGGGAACTCATACTGTAGTACAATACAACTTTATTTATAAAGCACCTTAAAAACAACACAGTTGACCAAAGTGCTGTACACAAACTCTATAAATGAACAGTAAAACAGAACACTGATGCACAAAACATAAAAACAACAAGCAGCAATAAGTAGATGCAATACTAAAACAGTAAAGGTAAAAAATAAAAGTCAACCATCAGACTGAGTTAAATGCCAAAGAAAAGAAATGAGTTTTAAGAAGAGATTTAAAAACAGGAAATGACCCGCCTGATGTGCAGAGGAAGCCCAGTCCGTAGTCTGGGAGCTGCCACGGCAAACGCACGGTGGGCAAATTTACGAGACGAGCAGCTGCATTTTGGACCAGTTGTAACCGGTTACAGCAAGAGCAAAATACCACCACTATTGGTGAAACAACAATTATTGCCATTATCCATTAATCGGCTAATAACTGTCTTGATTAATTGATTGTTTTCACTATTTTCTGACATTTTAACGTTATAACAATGAATCGATTAAACAGCTAATTATTTTCTTGATTGACTGATGCTGACAATGAACGGCAACGTCACTGGTTCAAATCCGGTCGTTTCCGGTCATCTCTCTTCAATTGTTATCTAATAAAAGCAACAAATGCCACAAAGAATAAAAGCATAGCATAAAAAATGCCCACAGCCCGAGGTCATGTATTCAGATAGCTTGTTTTATCCGACCAACACAAAGAGAAACTCAAAGATAAGCAGTTCAAACACGTCACGTCCTTACATCTGAGAGGCGAGGACACGGGCAACTACATGATAAATTGATTCATTTTCTGTCAATTGACTGTGTGTGTGTGTGTGTGTGTGTGTCCACCTGTCTTCACCTGCAGTTTGAGGGCAGCAGTCTGCAGCAGCTGGTCAGTAAGATCTGCAGGGGGCGCTACAACCCCGTACCCAGCCGCTACTCCTACGACCTTCGCCTGCTGGTCACCCAACTCTTCAAGGTGAGACACTCTAAAGACAAGTTTTATTCACTCTTTTTTCTTCACAGTGTGCGGATCTGAGCTAAATGGACCGTGGTTAAGTGTGCACCAACAGTACTGAGATAACACACATATAAACAGTTGGCCTCGATTTGATACAGACGTAAACATCAGTTACTTGAGCCGCGGTGAGTAATAATGACTCGGACTTGAACTCTGAGGTTGAACCTTGAACTTGAGACTCATCTGTTTCCCTACGTTCCTTCCGGTGAGTGCGAGGTGTCGGAGTGTGAATGTGTTTCTGTGTTGTAGCGCTCTCAAAATGCAGAATCTCTCATGTTACGTTTTCAGATGCGTGCGTTTGTCCATCCTTGGTTTAGTTTAACAGACTTCTTAAACCATTAAGAACGTTTATTTCCATGAAATACAAACGACTCACCATTCAAACCAGAACACATTTGTAACGTCTCCTGTCAGAAGTTGGTGCGTCTGATATCGGCTTTCCTGCAATCACCTGCTAAGTTCCCTGAGGTCAAACTGTAAAGACACGTCGTGTTCTTCGAGAAGAAAGTGTGAAGTGTCCACTGTCTACTGTAAACTCTCGTACACTGAATACTGCAGCTTGGAGACTCCTGATTGCTGCCAGTAGAAATACTTCAAATGTTCACAGAAACTACTGAACAGGCGTCGCAGAACTTTCACATCCACCAAACAACCTGTGAATGCACCGTTCTCAGCTGTTATTCAGTGATTAGAAGGCGACTGTCTCACATCATCACACCCGTGACATGTTTCAGCGTGTTGCATGTAAAGTAGTGGTCGTATTCTTTACTGCCCAGGTTATTGCTTGTGATTGTGTTATTTATAGAGTTTCACGATGTACAGTAGGTAAGTTACACTGTTGGAAATCTGCGTTTTGTTATTGAACTGTACAAATAGTTATCTGTCGATTTGAACAACTATAAAAAGGTTGTTCCTTTCCACTTCCATTGTGCACGCACACACACATAAACACGCTGTTTTCAGGTCAACCCCAGGGACCGTCCTTCAGTCAGCTCTGTCCTCAGCCGTCGCTTCCTGGAGAAGCACATCAGCAAACACCTGGACCCACAGGTAATGAATCTGTTTGGTTGGCTGATCAGTTCATTAAGCCTCAGTGAAAGGGTTTATGGGAAATCCAGCACACCTTCAGCGTGTCGCAGCTCCACACTACATACTGACTCTGAGGTACCACGGTGTTTGTTATGTAACATGTTCAGTGGCAAAATGAGGTTTGAAGCAGACCGCATTCAGACTAAATGTAGTCCCTTTTTAAATGAGTGGCTGATGCACAGTATTCTCCCACAATGCAATGCACAAAGGAAAAGGAGGAGCGGCTCACAGCTGGATCAACAAATACAAATAATTGTGGATGGTGGGGAAACGACAACAAAAATAAGTGATCACATGTATTGTGTCATTTAGTCCAGTTGGTATAAAGCGCTTTAGTATGTGAATAGTTGATATACTAATTGCTGGTGTAAATTAGTATACAGGTAAATGCAGATATATGTATGGAACTAGTATGTTGTATGGATGCAGCGTTTGAGAGCACGACGGAGCTCATTTCTCCTGCTGCCTGAACCAACGACACACAGTATTCACACAGTTTGCAGTTAAAATGCAGATCCATACGCACACTACTACTTTCAGTAGTACTTACATTTACAAGCAACACTACAAAAATAAATGATACCAGTTTACACAACGTATAAAATCAGATTTCCATAAATCGTATATAATCTATATAAGAAATCAAAGCGGAGAATAAAAGAATAGTCTGTTTGCCTTCTTTTCTAGGCTTTTCAGACTCAGTTAAACTCATCAAAATTAAACCAATGTTCCAGTTTCTGATCATCTATAACCCAGAATATTTCAGGGAAGGGATTTATTCTTAAATAATCAGAAGAAAAAGGGACTCACATTCCAGTCTGTTTTGCTCCTGCATTGTTCGAAGTAGCTTCAGGCATGTAGCTGTGGCACTTTACATAATACATGATGTCAATCGGACTTGTATAACTTGAAATTAGTTTTTTGATCTGACTTGATTTTATTGTGTTTGAGCAACTTTGAGAATATAGTTTGTGAACCCTAAAAAATATACACTCCCCAGCCACTTTGTTAGGTACCCGTCTACGTTTGAATACGTTCCAAGACAAAACTTTCAGAGAGGTGTTGCTTCAACTGTATGTTTATTACTGAGGTTGTAGTTAGTACTGGAATGCTTTATATAACATTGGAAACACCTCTCAATACAACGTAGTCCAGTTCAACGCCACTGCGACTTACATCTCAGCATAAACATAAAGTTATATTTCCACCTCTCAAAACGGAACATTGTTATCTCGGTACAGGTAGAATTTAGGGCTGAGCTGTTGTTTTGGATTGCATTGGATTCTACAGGTGTACCTAATAAAGTGGCCACTGAGTGTAAATCCCTGAAATAAAGTAAAACATTGCAGAGCTATAAATTAAGTGGTATTTAAATGTCCAAATGATTTGATGTATTCAGTTGCCGAAGATATTCAAATCTTTATGGCCATTATTAGCTTTCATAAATGAGGGTCCTCAGAGGTATAGACGTGTAAACGTGTGTGTGGTTTCCTGTGATTGCAGGTGCTACAAGAGGAGCTTAGCCACACGGCGCTGCATCGAAACAGAGCAGCAGCGTCTCAAGCTGCTAAAACAAGAGCAGGGGCAGCAGGTAACGCTGCTTAAACATGAAAACAACTTGTATACAACATACATGGAACAGCAGTGAGGGTGAATCTTGAAATGGTTTCGGTTCAGATGTGTTGACTGTGGATTCTAGCGCCACCCTGCGCTCATTTAGCGGTAACACACCGTTGCTGGCTGTGCTCCAGCTGCCGTCCCTCAACACCTCTGATGAACTGCAGGGAAACACGACTCTCTCCCCGGGAGACGGGCTGCGTCCTGATTGGATTGTTTGTAATGGCGTCACGTCTTGGCACGCATTGTGTTTTGGTAACATCAGAACACAAAGGCACGGGTGCCCATCTGAAATCATTGAGGGAGTGTCTGCTTCACAGTGCTTACCTAACTCATTTGTCCCAGCTTTCATCCCCGCTCTGCCAGCTCACAACGTCCTCACATGTTTTGCCTGCCATTTGTTGTTTTGAACAGTAAACTAAAACTAACATCAGTTCACTCAAACTTGGAGCCGTCATTTTATTCAGCTATTTAATTCAGAAGAACAGGAGCAGGAGGCTGAACGGGGAACTCATGCCCCCTACGGGTGCACATGTAATATATGAGACAACATTCAAAGTGACACCAATATCAAAACACTTTTTTACACGTTTGTCCACTTTTTTTTGGTATTCTAACTTGAGACTCTCCTGTTATCCAGAGAAGATACAGAAGTCCAGAGCTGCAGAGAGACCCGGGGCCGCCGTGAAGAGACGGCCTGCCAAACCACACTGGAGAGTCCCACTCAGAGCCTGCAGCCCTGCCCACTCCAAAGTAATAATAAATAATAATAATAGGCAAGCGGCACCGGTACAGTAGCCAGCCCAGCGTTTAGGCACACATGGTACCGCAGCGGTTTGCCTTCATGAGTTTTACCTGATGACCAAAATGTCATACAGTTAGTACAAGTAATGACAGTGTGCAGGATCTTTGGCTCTTTCACACACCCAACTGGGAGTGGCAGAATGTAACTACGTACATTTACTTAGCACTAAGTATTGTACTGTAGTACTTTACTTCAGTATTTCCATTTGATGCTACTTCTACTTCAAAACTCAAACGTCTACTCCTCAAAATTTCAAAAGGAAACATTATGTTACGTATACCAGTCTCATATCTGTCCGTTAAATATGTGACTACAGCCTAGCCTAGCTTAGCATAAAGACTGGAGAACAGCTAGCCTGGCTCACTGATTAATACAATATAACTTGTTTAAAAAAGCGTATTTCCCCGTTTCTCAGATATTATCAGAGGGTGCATCAGGTCATGTGAATAAATCCCTCCAACATCCTTTAAACTAACGGTTACTTTTTAAGTTTGATGCACTTATTAAGAATACATTTGATGATAACTTGATTTAATTGAGAATTTCCGTGGATAGGATGTGTACTGTTTTCTGCAGAGACTGTTGAGGAACAACTAAAATGATAAACATTGTAAATCATATTAAAACAAATCGACATACAGTATATCTCAATATAATACATCATTATGCTGTCAAATACGAGAGATTATACACAGGTTCATTCAACTGCCTCTTATATTTGGTACTGTTTTTCTTCTTATATTTGTAATGTACTAATGCTACATTTATTTATGCGCGCAGCCTCTTCATCAAAGAGCAGGACGACCAGCTGCAGACCGAGAGGCTGCAGGGCCGCAGAAGCCAAGGTGGGTTAGACCTTCACTCCATGAATGAAAATCAGGGATGCTGTGACCTCTCACACGGCTTTACACGTGCACTTTGACCTGAAGCTGTCACTGTTACTGGTGCAGGTTTAAAGGCCAGCATTACCAGCACTACCACGCCCAGCTGGACACCTTTCAGAGGAGCAACAGGGAGGCCCCTGCTCCACAGGAGAGAGGGAAGGAGCCACGTGAAGACCACGCTGGTGAACCATACCAGCTGTGGGTGACCATGCGCCTCGGGCTGCAACTAACAGCTACTTCCATTGTTTCCCTGGTTCATGGATTACTTGTTTTGTCTTTAAATTGTCAGAAAATAATGAAAAATGGCCGGCACAATTTCCCAAAACCCAAGACGACGTCTTCAAACTGCGTGTTTTGTCCGATCAGCTGTCCAAAACTCAAAGATATTAGATTCACGCTCGCATAAGAGAAAAAAGGCAGACTGACGTTTGGCATTTTGTGTTTGAAAAATTACGATTAATCGATGGATCATCAGAATTGTTGCAGATTCATTTTCTGTTGATCAATAATCGTTCAGCTCTACATACACCAGCATACCACCAGACTAGATTCTGTGCATGTAGTTGAATTTTTCACCTTCCCAGCAAACTAGTTACCCATCAGCCCCCACCTGCAGCTAGCAGCTAACTGCACCATGTGATGGCGTCGATTTAAAGGAATAGTTTGACAGTTTGGGAAGTACGTTTGTTTTCATACTGAGCGTTAGATGAGAAGATTGTTACCACTCCCATATCTGTCTGTTAAATATGAAGCTGATTAGCTCAGCTTAACATAAAGCAACAAGGGGAAAGAGCTAGCCTGGCCAAAGGCAACAAAATCCACCTACCAGCACCTCTGACGTTCGCTAATGAACACGACATATCTCGTGTGTTTGATCAGTACAAAACCAGAAGTGGAAAAACAACAAGTTGCGGTTTGACAGGTTATTTGCTTTTATTGTTAGGACAGAGCTGGGCTAGCCGTTTCCCCTGTTTTCAGTCTTTATGCTAAGCTAGACTAACCAGCTACGTTACAGATATGAGAATGGTTTGGAATGAGCTCATTTCCCAAAATGTTGACCTGTTCCTTCAAGTCACCAATGCGTTTTTGCTTTCTTGAAACTAATATGGTGTTTGCAACATAATTAATTTGTGATGTATTGCCATAATGGAGCTTGGACAAAAACTCTAACGGTGTCAACCATGTCTCTGTGTGTCAGCGTGGCGGCAGCTCGCAACGAATACCTGCAGAGGAGACGCGAGGCCAACCAGTACAAGCTGCGGGCAGAGAAACAGCTGGTAGGACGAAGCTCTGCCGATTATTAGATTAGTGAGTTTAGCTGTCAGCTCATTCAGGTTCTTTCCAGTTTAGGTAAATCCTACACCGACTGGAAAAAGTAACTCAACAAATGTAATGAAACAAGTCACAAATGTTTTTAGGACCAATTCGAGCACTCTGGATTAGAAAGATAAGACTTGCAGCAGGGTTTCTTCAGCAGGTTTGGCAACAGGAACATGACTCAAAGCTGTAAACCTCAGCGATGACATGCAAAACCACAACAGGAAAATAGTTCACATTCAGTGTAACAATCAAACGTTTTATGGGCCACGTGAGGGATGAAATGAACTTGCACATTACACACGAGAAACTGTAGCATTAAAAAGAGCAATCTGAAGTCACTGTGTGTAGACTTTCTCTCTAAAAGAGAAAATAAGGACTACAGAGTACCGTTAAGTGGTTCTCTGATTACACTGACACATTTCTTTCAGTGTTGAGTTTTTGCGGTAATTTCCCACCATGCCGAGTTCCCCAGCAACTCTAACCTTTGACCTTCCCTCTCTGACCGTCAGGGTCTGCGTCCGTGTACAGCTGAGCGCAACAGGAAGCCCGGCGGGAAGGAGCAGGAAGTGGGACAACCTGAACACCAGCATACACCTCAGGACAGGAGGCAGGAGGGCCAGCAGGTCGGACACACCAGGTGGAATGTACCTCTGTACATTCACTCGAGTACTGGACTTAAGTACTTGTACTTTACTTGAGTCTTGCCTTTTCATGACACTTTCTGCTTCTTTTCCACCACATCTCAGAGGGAAACATTGTACTTTTTACTTCACTACATTTATCTGACAGCTTTAGTTACTTTACAAATTAAGATTTTTACACACAAAACATATGAAGAGCTTTTAAAATAGGATGTTTTGTAATAAATGAAGTACAGCTGAAACGGTTAGTCGATAATTGGTCGGTTGACAGAAAATTAAGTGGCATCTATTTTGATTGTTTAAATCATTTTTCAGTTAAAAGCATTTCATAGTTTGTGTGTGTGCGTGTGCAGGAGTACCTGCGCCAGCTGGATCTCATCAGACAGCAGTATCACCAGGAGATGAGACAGATGAAGCCGAGAGCTGAAGAAGAGGTACTCGCACCAGCTTCATAACCTCACAGCGTTCAGGGCTCAAAAGGCTGAAATGCAGCATTTCTAATATTAGAGGATCATTTCTGCAGCAATCGATTTCATGGCAGGTGACCTGTGCAGTGGTTTGTCTGGCTGATCCTCAATGACGTTACAGTACTGTACAGTCACGAGATTACAGGGATACGGATTTCAAATGAAATAATGGTGGATTTGGATCAAAACCAGACGTTGTGTCAGCGCCCACCAACGGGAGGGAGGATTGACGAGCAACTCACATTCATACATGTAGACACAGTGACGTCTGCACAGTACAAAATTCTAAAGGCCCATTCAGACTGGATTTTCCTCTCTAGGGGAGGTGGGGGGATTTTAACACTACCTGCCCCGGTCAGTGATATATGGGGTAATTTTTCACCCCACCTCAGTAATAAGTACAGCATCGATGACCTCCTGTGACTCTGTGAACTGGCTGCTCCTCCCGTCATTTAAATCCCGTCCTTGTATTTTGAAGTGGATCTCTGAGGTTTTTCCACGTGAAGAGCTGCTTGTCCTCCGACTTTCTTTATTCAGCTCAGGGTGAAATGTAACTTTTATGAAAATGGAGGACGTTTTTGTTAATCTGACAGACGGACACACGCTCACAGCAACACAGAGGTCATGTTAATCCAGTCTGAATGGGCTCACTGAGAACAGACAACATCCACCTAACTGCCAACCCAGATAATAAGAGTACCTCTCCCTCTCACTGTGAATTCATTCCTGCCTCGACATCATCAATAAGACATATTAATTAAATAACACCTATATTTACTGTCAGGCTCAGCCTCAACAAAAACAAGGAACCTTTGTGGTGGAGGAACCCCGAGACCCGGAACCTTCTGCAGACAGTAAAGAGCAGCAGGCAGCCTCACCTGCACAGGTAAATACTGACCGTCATGAGTTTTATACTGCACTCAGTACACATGTTGCTAAGCAGCGTTTAAATTCCCCAAATAACAGTAAAGGTAATCGTAAATGATTGTTTTGTTAATAATAAGACCACTAATCAATTACTTATAAGGGGTAAAGATTGTGGTTGGATTTGTAAAAACGTCTGTGTAACCATATATAGCTTGTGTCTCTTTGCCATGGACCTGCATGGTTGAACAATAAACTATTAAAACCACATAAAAAGAGATCACACTTCTTCACACTCCATCACTTTGAACACGGTCATCATTATGTCTTCTACTGCCAGAGACAGAACAGCAGCCACAGGGTTGTTTCAGAATGAGCTACACAGCCTGTATGAACAACCAACGCGTTGGTCTCGAGGTTTTATGAAAAGCTTGAATAATGATAAAAGCTGCCTGACTAGGCTGCCGGGGTCCTGTAACGTGTGTGGGGACACAGTGTTTATTCCACGGCGGTGCTGTGGTGTTTTACAACAACACCCGGTGGCGGCGTTTGCTCCTGTGTGTCGTCCCCGCTGCAGGACACTGAAGCAGCGCTGAGGCAGATCAGAGATCAGAGGAGAGCGCTGGAGAGAAAACACAACGACAAGGTGAGATTACACCGACTAAATGTTCAGCTCAGACAGTCAGAGGCCCGAGTTAGACCTGCCTTTAAGTCTGGGAATACAGCTTCTGTTCACTAATTCCACTCGGAGTATCGTTCAGACCCTCAATGAGAGCTGTCTCAGTACTGGGGTGGGTCCGAAATCCAGACTCAAACTTATCAAAGTATCTGAGGTTAAATGGGACTCAGTGGACAACTGTTTTCATTGTTTTCCCTACAAAGGGAATGTTTGATACTGGTCTGTAGTTCAGAGATGTATCCAGAAAGCTCTTTTTTTAGGAGAGGTTTGATGACCGCAGGTTTCAAGGCCTCGGGAAACTCACCAGACGATGACCGGGAGTTATTTACCGCCTGCAGTAAATCTGTCGTCAAACAGCTGGAAACACTTTTACAGACGCTTGCTGGTGAAGGATGAAGACAGCAGGTGGACGGCTAAACATGCTGCACGATTTCTTCCACACATCTGTAGGCAGTCGCATCAAATCCTGCCATTTTTGACATGTTCTGTATTTTTGCGTGACGTTGAACTTTGAAAGAGAGTTTGATTGTTTTGATTTGCTTGTTCTGTTTGTCGTTTCTACAGAAGGGGATCATGTTTGAGATCCGGTTAGATGACGAAGGGATGAAAGAGGATGCAGAGACGGGGAGAGAGGAGGAGCAGGAGGTAAGTGACAACTGTCTCTGGCTCTCTATGACAGCTACTCTTCTTCTCTTTCTCTCCTTCATTCTGGTTCCCGACTCCCCGAACAGGAAGTGGACCCTCTGAACCGGACTCTGAGCTTCCGCGAGGGAGAGGAGCTGAAAATCAGGGATTGGTCGGGGATGAGGAGGGGGTGGAGCCAGAGGACTCCTCAGACTCTGCTGGACGCACTCGCCAACATGGACGTCAACTCGGTCGACAACACTGCGGTCGAGGCTGAACGAGGTGAGTCGCACCTGTGTAACAGCTGAGTGCAGGTGCACACTGCGGCTTTTTCAGGGGAGAGCGTAATTAGTCAACTGACACGCAGCTTGTGCCAATCAGCTCTCGCCTGAGACACTCCCCCGCTGCAGCTGACACTAAACCACACCCCTCCACAATCAGATACTGTGGTTTTCTGTTATTAGTTAGTGAACAGGACGAAAGCAGTTCATCATTTCCTCTCCTCTCTCTGGATTTCACTTTTAACAACAACCAAGTTTCACAAACTGGAAGTTTATTTTTCTCTTCTGTGCTGTTCTCTGCTTTTTCTCTTCTTTCTCATCTCTTCTTCTTTTACTTTAAAGGGATAGCTTGACCCGGGGCGCCCCGGTAGCTCAGCTGCCAGAGTGCGTACCACGTTCCAGGGCTGAGGAGATGGTTAGCTTAGCTTAGCATAAAGAATGGAAACATAGGGAAACAGCTAGCCTACCTTCTGTCTGAAGATAACAAACTCCAGCCACCGTCACCTCTGAAGGTTTCAGTGCAGTATGAGCCATGTATGTCCCCACCCCCTCAGGGGAGGAGGCGGCAGGTCGCAGGCAGTGGGTCGACGGCCCCCCCAGCACCCTGCTGAACGCTCTCGCTGAGGCTGAACTCGCATCTTCAGCTCTGGACTCGGCGACTGCAGGTCAGACTTCACCGGTACCACGGATTCATTATTAAAATGATGGGTGCACTAATTTGTCTCAGAACGTGCGCAGAAAAACCCCGGGAAAGCTGACACACTGACCTGTCTTCACTCTCAGATTTAGAGCCAGAGAAGGACCGAGCGGAAGGGGAGGAAGAGGAGGAGGACTCCGACGTGGAGATGGATGAAGAACGTCTGGAGCCGAGGTCAGACGATGACGACACGTGAGTCGGCACTCCCTTCTGTTCGCTGCTCTCTGTGCCTCCTAATGTCTTAGGAATATAATTCTTATAATTCCCTTTGAGCCAGAGTTTCCTACGTAACACGGCGTGGACAGGAGCCGAGGACGTCCACGAGCCTCATTCATGACCATCTTTTTTATTTTTGGCTTCAGGTTTATTGCTTTTCATTTTGTTGCTACAAAAGGACAGAGGTGGAAGAAGTACTCAGATGTTTTACTTCAGTAAACGTAGTAATAACAAAGTGTAGAAATACTCTGTTACTCTAGTAAAAGTCCTGCGTTCAGTTTTTTACTTAAGTACATGTATCAGCATCAAAATACACTTAAAGTACCAGAAGTAAAAGTACTCATTTTGCAGACTGGCCCAGTTCAGAATCATATATGGATTATCTTACTGGATTATAATTATTGATTGATTAATGTTGCAGCTGGTGAAGGTGGAGCGGATTTTAATAACTTTATATTCTGCCGGGTAGCTCGCGGATCAATAACGTCTTATCTTCAACCAAAACTTATTATATTTTGTTATTAATCTGAATCTGCAAAGTAATTAAAGCTGTCAGATAAATGTAGAGGAAGTATAAAGTAGCAGGAAATAGAAATACTCAAGTAAAGGTCAAGTACGTCAAAACTGTGCGTAATGTACGTAGCTGCTCTCTGCAACAGGAACTCCATAGTTAGTGTCAGTGAGGTAAACGACTCACTGACACAACGTGGTCTTTTAGTAGCGTCCTGTCCTTAATAAGCCGTCCACCTTTTCATTAAACTCAGATGTTTTCAAAGTTCCCAGAACACGAGAGAGAGTCTTTCCATATCATGTATCTCAGCAACGTCCAGCCCATTTCCTCCTGCTGCCTTCTCGGTCGCCGCTCATAGAACTTTAACAAGGCGTTGGTCCTCGTGTTGTCCTGTCGGGTCACATAGATAAAGCAGAACACACACCTCTTTGGCACGTTCAGCACTGTCCATACGTCAGCATGGAGGTGTTCATTTGCCCTAATAAGTATTTCTGATTCGTGAATATCGCAGCGCACTGACTTCTTCTTACGCAGGAACATAGTTAATAGTGTTAAATAACATCCATTCAGAGGAACGTGTGCTGTCGAAGGGGAACATATTACTTTTAAGCTTTTTGTCATTATATTCTCTGAAGTTCATTGATTAAAATGAAGAGTTGGGCTCTGAAAGTAAGCTTTGTATGTCGCCTTGGAGAAACGCGTGAATAAATGAATGCGAAATGTGAAAGGCTTTGATTGTTGTCTTGTATGTTCCCTGATCAAAGTGCACGGAGAGGCTAAACAGCTGTTAAGTGACTAAAACGACAGCTTTGCATATCAGAGCTCTCCTGTCAATGTGCCGTCGGCCTGAGTAGATCCCACAAAAGTTGCATACTTGCTTCAGTAAAATAAATGTGAAATTGGCTCGATTTACAATCCAGAAAATCCTGACCCACTCCGACGTAACTTCCAAACATTTTTTAAATGTAACCCAACCTACCAGCTGGTGTCTGCCTTTGGGAAATGCTTCCATCGTTTTGATTTCCCGCTTCTCATCAGGAACTTTGAGGAATCGGAGGATGAGCTGAGAGAAGCGGTGGCAGACTCCATGAGGAACCTGTTCGTCATGGAGGACGGGAGCGAGGCCGAGCGCGCAGGGCAGAGGGCGGCTGATGGGATGGAGGGGAATGAGGATGGAGGTGCAGTGGGAGCTGCAGACGTCGCCGCCGGACCGACTGGTGTCGCTTCCTCTGAGGCCTGAAGAACGTGACGGTCAGTCCGAGAGTTCAGACGATAACACGGCTTTAAATAAACGGCGTCCGAGCACCTGAGTGAGTTGGACAGTTAGACAGCACTAACTGCAGTCCTTATTTAACTTCAGTTTAATCGAATCTACCCTGAAGGTCTGCTCCAGGACATTTGCTTTTGTTTAAGTTAAGATTTCCTTATTTGGACAGAGGGTGCCGTATGTTGTACAGATCGTAAAGCCCTCGGAGGCAAGATTGTGATTTGTGATATTGGGCTGTATTGATAAAATTTATTTGAATTAAGAAGCTGCAAAAAAATGGGAACCAGTAGAAACTTCTTGTTGTCTTCAGCCTTAATTGGTCAGCTGATTAAAGGTACCCTGGAGAGCTTGTGGCCACTAGGAGTGACATGGAGTGGGTCCCTGTTTTGTTTCAATCAAACATCAATGAGCAAAGAAATGCGCCAACAACGGCAGTGAAGGAGACTGATGTCATGAAAACAATGCAGGATTTAAAAAGGTTTGAAAATCGGAAGGAAATGCTCTTGTTCGTCAGACCTCAAAGACACACACACACTGTGTTTTGGCAGCTGACTGTAAAGAATTTGCTTTTGTTAAACAAGAAAACCCTGCGGTGCCCCTTCAACCAGCCACTCTCGCTCTCCTGCTAGCCTCAGTATGCTTGACACAAACTAGTTCCTACGCAGAATTATCCAACAGGTCTGAAGGCAGAAGAGTTTCTAGCTGATCTGAACGACAACACTTGAAGAGGGAAAGGTCATAAGTCAAGTTTCCATCCAGATTTAATACAAATTTTAACTGAATTTTCAGGAAATCATCCAAAGAAAACCTGCTGCGTGTTTCCCTCCCCTGCTGCGGTGTGAACGCAGCTCATTGGCTGACGGAGGTAAACAGCTGGTGGAGCTGATCCTCCAGCCAGCTGCCGTTAAACCATCAGCAGAAGAAGGGGACACGGTGAGATGACGTCATCAGAAGAGCTCCGGTCGACGTTCGTCTGTGGTCGTGTGTTGGAGCTTCAGTGTTAAAACACCTGCGTGGTGTTGAAGTGACCTAAATGTCCGCTCAGGTGTTTTTATGTGCAAATTGAAATTGTGCACAAAAGGAGGTAGATGGAAACAGACTTGGTCTCTCCTGGAAGACGTTCATAGTGTTGCACTCGGGCGTCCACACAAAAAGTGACTGAAACAGTTGTATAAAGAATGAGAGAGAAGTTCAAACTTCTGTCACTGCTTGATAGCGTGTTTTGAAACGTTTGCATTTGTGGGACGCAGCCCCCCCTGATTCAGCTGCCAGAGGGTTTCAGACGGACGAGCCCTTTGTTGGAAACATACTGAGGCAGTTAGGATACAAAAGGACGTCTGACTGTCCTCGCAGCTGCTGGCGGCTTCCCAGGCTGTTGCTTTGTATTCTTTAAATATTTCTCTTATTGTCAACAAATCCCAAACCTACAACCGTCTCTCAGTACTGTCTGACTTCCTGTCTCTGGCTGCGAGCCCATTGGGTCCTGCTGAAGACGTAAACCGTTAAAAACACCTCACATACAGTTTCATGTTTAAATAAAGGGTCCGGTAGCATCTTCTCGCTGTAGTTCTTACTGAACAGGAGGAAATGGAGCATTTGTTGGGGACTACTTCTGGCGGCGGATGAATCCCCATGTGGCGCTGTAGTGAGTGTTTGGGGCAGCAGGACGGTGTGTGCGTGGGGCTGAGTCAGAATCAACTACACTGTGTTTGAGGTGATGAAGGAGCAACAGTGAAGCTCCCTGAGGGGTTTCTAACAGTTTAACATCAGCTTCAGTGCAGGTTTGACTTCCTATTGTAGTTCTTCACTTTGGCACAGGTGCTAGGTTTTCAGAGGTAGCTATCCTCTAATAAGTGGCAGCACTGTTCGTACCTCTCCTGTAACTCAGCTTCTTGCCACGAGTTGGCAGCACACAACAGGCAGTTAATGTGAAGCGCTTGATGATTGCATTTATTGTGTAAGTGGAATTTCAGTTTCTCAGCAAAACAAACTCAGAACATCGTCTCTACACGGACAAGACTTAAATAGAGTGAATAGTAATGCCTCTTTCAAAATAAAGCTCTTTAATGTGTCACACTTTATCATGTTGCCATGCCTGGAGCTCATCACAAACAAGAATGCAGGCAGGTAAACAACATTTAAATAAGAGAGATTTGGCCATCATCTTAACAAACTCGTGTGGTTTAAATGCACAGAACATCAAAAGAAGAAAAATAACTTTGCAAACCTCTACACATCTATTTAGGAATCAGTCAGTAAAGGAAAATCAGATGAAACCATCATCATAAAACCATAATCAGTACTGACTCCATAAAACTCTGTGGCGTCGAATGAAAACTGTACCTCAGTTTGGAATGTACCTCTAAAAGAAAATGGTCCTCTGAATATAATTAAATGCCTTGAATGAACATTGTGGGAAATATGCTTTGTTGCCGTCAGCTAGCTTAGCACAAAGACTGGAAGCAGGGGGACACTGCTAGCCTAGCGTAATCAAAAGGGAAGAAATCTTCCGGAGCTGTCTGATGTTTTAAACATGTAGAAGCAAAGCGAGACGTAGTTTGACGAGCACTCAGACAAAATACTGGAGCTCTTTCTTGACCGACAGCTGCTGGTCAAGTGTGTTTCCATCCACCTGTTTTCACGCGTGAAAATACATCTGAGTGCAAACGATGGAAATTTAAAAAAGAAAGTTTAAACCAAACGGAAACAGACTGAGTGACTAAACGCTGACGTCCGTGAAGAGCTGAGAGCAGCAGGTCAGAGAGCAGCGATGAGGAGGTTGAGACCTTCCTCACGTTTCCACCGTCTGAGCGTCGACTGGAGCTCTTCTGATGACGTCATCTCACCGTGTCTTCTTCTTCTTCTTCTGCTGATGGTTTAACGGCAGCTGGCTGGAGGATCAGCTCCACCAGCTGTTTACCTCCGTCAGCCAATGAGCTGCGTTCACACCGCAGCAGGGGAGGGAAACGTATTATTTTGCCCTCACTTGTGCAGATTTTATGGAAATCCTGTTATAGTTATGTACGGGTCATGAGCTTGATAGCTAACAAGATAAAACATGTGAGTAAGAACATTTTGGAACATGGAAGCCATACGTTTCCTGCTTTCTGCCTTTGTGCTAAGCTACACTCAACAGTTCCTGGACCAAATATCACCGATGTTCCCATCTAGCACCCGCTAAGAAAACAAACAAGCTGCTCCCCCAAAATCTGACTCTGCCTGTGATTAAACGGTAAGTGTCCTGTCGTCTGCTTCTCCAAGCTGGTTCACTGGAACGTCTACAAATGAAGTGCGAGCAGGACGCTGAAACTCTACGTGTTCAGACACTCGAAGCCACTCAGTAAGAGTAAGGTTAAGGTTAGGGGGGTGTGTGTGTGTGTGTGTGTGTGTGTGTGTGCGCGCAGGCGTTCGGTTGGAGGCCACACTGTGAGGCTTCGGCCTTGTGGAAGGAAACCTTGCAGACATCTGCTGACGCTGTTGCTCCTCCACATACAAAGTCGCTGGAAATGTCCTGCATGTTTGCTGATTCGTCACAGCGGATGAGGAGGACAATCTTAGCTCTGGGTGTCCAGCAGGAATCTGTCTTCACAATGTCGGCTTGTTTTTGTATTATTTTAAATTGAGAGCGAGTCATGCTTTAGCTTGTTTTAAACGCAGACATGCTCCTCGCTGCTTCACCCCATATCTGTGTAGCAGATTTCATTAAACAACTAAAGTCCGGGGCCCTGGTGGACAGCGGGCCTCGTCTGCTCCTCCTCATCGCTCCAGTTTACTCATCAGAGGCTCCGTAGCGGCGAGGAAACAAGCCTCAAACTCCTGGTCGGAGAACCGCTCCACAGAGCGCCGGCCGTTACGTCGGATCTCCAGTCTGGCTGATGGAGACAGCGCCAGGATGGTTTCCATGGCAGCGGCGTAGCTGTCCTCACTGTCGGCCAGGAAGCCCGTCTGTCCGCCCTCGTACGGCACCACGATGTCCAGCTTCGGACCTCCGGACTTGTGTGCGAGGACGATGGTGCCTGCCGCCATACACTCCACCACACCTGTAACACCGAAGCTGCTGATCAGACACAAACAGCACCTACATTTACATTTAGTCATTCAGCAGACGCTTTTATCCAAAGCCACTTACATAAGAGGAAGACAATGGAAGCGATTATAACAACACAAGGTAACAAAAAGCATAAGTGCATCAAAAAACGAGTCTGATTAAAGCCCAGCAGGCTTCAGCACAGATTCAGCTGCGGCAGAAATCACTGATCAGAGCTCAAGTGAAACGTAACGAAGCCCAGCAGACAAACGAGATGGAGAATTTGTCCTGAAGGTGGCGTCAGAAGAGAAACTATGTTACGTAAATTAAAAGGGTTTTAGTTTATTATGGACACCCAGCAGGCAACATTCAGGAGTTTGAGCATGCTAACATGTTAAGTTGCTACGATTCAGGGTGTGACATGTCGGCATGCTAAAGGTTGGAATCTCAACATGGATGCAACATGTTAGGAGCCATAAGGAGGCCCAAAGTGATGCACAGCATGTCACGTGTATCAAATATATCAAAACCACAAAATTGTGAAGTAATCCAATAACTTTTAAAAACTCATCTTAAATGTTATTTCATCCTGCTTCTTTTAAAAATATGGTTTCAGTTTCATATCATTTTTCTAAAGTCTGTTTTTTTATTTAAGGCCATTTTTCCCCAATGAAAGTTTTACTTCGTAATCCCACCTTTCATCACATTGTTCTGTCAGTCCAGACGGGCAGGGCCGAGCCAGCCGAGTGTTTGTCTGTTGCCTTGGTTGTTACCTGTTCTGTGTGTGCAGCCTGGAGGGACTATAAACCTTCACTTCACTACGCGACCTCGTGCTGTGAAATCATGAATTACCTCGTGTCCAGCTGTTAAACTTCAGAACGGAACAATATTTGCAGATTCATAGATTCTGGATTTTTCAAAGAGGTAGAAGAAGGAGCTGAAACTTTAATCATTTCTAAAAATCATCCACAAACAGTATTCACAGCAGAGTGATGAAATCCCCGTGTAGGTTTTAGAAACACAGGGTGTGTCTGTGTGTGTGTGTGTGTGTGTCCTCACCTATGCCGAAGTGTTCGTTCCACATGGTGTGCAGCCCGATGGTGGCGTCCACCAGCTCTCTCTTCAGCTCCTCAAAGGGCACGTTGAGTTTGAAGTGGACGCGGTCGGACACGCCCAGCTCCTGGCAGAGCCCCCGCAGCATCAGCACCCTCTCCTCATCCTCCTGGTTCCTACACCCACCAATCAGCACCAGCCGTAGAGACTCCCGCCCCTCCTCCTTCCTGTCCAGCAGTTTGCGAAACGCCCGAATCTGCAGCCGGTGGTCCTTCTCCGGTCGGAACTGACCCACGGACACGATGGAGTGGCACTTCCTGTCCCCTCCTCCTCCCTCTTCCTCGCCACTCCCCAGCTCCCGTCCGAGCTCCTCCCAGCCCTCCTCCACCTCATCTTCCTCCTCCAGCGGGGCATCCAGGAAGGCCCTGACGTCGCAGGGCGGGTAGACGACGCTGGTGCGGCTGGGAGAGCGCCACAGAGCCAGGATGTGCCTCAGCGTCCAGGTGGAGTTCACCATGATGACGTCGCTGCAGGAGCCGGCCAGGCCGTACAGCAGGGCGAAGCAGCAGTAGTACACCACCTTGACGGCGCTCAGCACCGGGTTTCTGGAGATGAAGTCAGCGTTGTTGAATCTGGAATGAAAAGAGGAGGGAGACAGAAGTTTGGTCGCACATCCACGCCAAACCTGTTCACCTTGAAGACTTTTCCCCTTCCGTTTCAGCCCTCCACCCAGAGTACACCTGCTTTTCCATAAATCTCATGGTGTGTAAACAGGGGCTTCAAGCTTCTCCGCTACGTCACGTTTTAAACACCGGCTGTCTGTGAGCTCTCTGGTGGATGGGAAGTGATGAGTTTTCATTTTTTAAAGAGAATTAATTAAAGAGAAGAAGAAGAAGAAGAAAAACCAGTTAGTTGACCGTGATTGCTGAACAGAGGGCGCCACCTAGAGGCTGAAACTCAACTCAAACTCGGCAGTAAATCCGAGGGAGAAGGTGTTGAAGTCCTGCCCCCACAGTGGTTTGATTGACAGGTGTGTGTGTGTGTTACCTGGGGTTCCCCTCTCGGACCACAGACAGCATGTCGGTGCTGACGGTGGGATAGTGAACGTAGCTCGCCACCTTACAGCCTCCCAGGTAGCGGAAGATGGGCAGGGTGAAGGCGTAGCCCATCGAGTCCACGTACAGGTCAGGAACGAAGGCCGTCAGCGCCTCCCAGCCTGCAACGCACACACACACACACACACACACACACACACACACACACAGGATCATTGAAGTTAAAGTGCAAAAACACCAGACACTTGTTGTCTTTATGAGCACTAGAAGTCACGTGTTGCGGCGCAGCCCTACCGAGGAACATGGAGCCGGCGCTCTGGCCCAGCAGGGTGAAGTGAGGGTAAGCGCTGGCCTCCACCAGCGCGCGGTGACGCAGGAAGATGAAGGTGATTGGTCGAGGCAGTGTGACGTTGAAACGCTGTCGGGCTCCCTCCAGAATCTGCTCGCCGGTCACTCCCTGGTCGCCCGTGTACACCACGAAGGAGACGCCGGGGTATCTGGGACGAGGAGGGAAAACATCAAATCAGTGCCAGTGATTTACACTAGTTTAGGTCGCCATGAACGGTGAAGGCGCCCTGTGGGATTTTCTTTCCTTAGGAACGCCACTTGTTGTAGAAGGCTTATAGCTGGAAACAACCCCTACGGGTATCTGACCGTTAAAGCACTCCCTGGCCTGACAGACACACTACACGGCCAAAAGTATGTGGACACCTGACAATTACAATCATGTCAGATACGATTGTTGACATTTCTATTTAACGTGCGGCTCCGACAGCATCCACCCTTCTGGTTCCAGTCTCTCCACCACATGTTGACCCTGCTGCAGGGATCCGCTCCCATCCGGACTCCAGAGCGTCGGCGAGGTTCGGCTCGTGTAGGATGGGGATGAGGTCCTGGAATCCAGGCCAGTTCCTCGACACCGGACCGGGAGAACCGTTGAAAGAGAGCTGAAACTATTAGGTACTTAATCGATTAGCTTGAGCGACAAAAAATGACTTGGCAACTATTTTGATAATCGTTAGAATCCCGTTTCAAGCAAAAATGCTAAACATTGTCTGGTTTCTGCTTCATGACTCATTTGGGTTTTGGACAAAACAAGTTATCTGAAGAGCTCCGGGGGGTTCAGACGGCACTCTTTCACTATAGGCATTAATGAAAAGGATGGTCAGCTGGAGCCCAAGAGGGGAAGGACACTGTTGTCTGAAGTACCAGGTCTGCTGTGGCGTTAAGATTTCACTTCACTGGAACTCAAGGGTGTAGACCAAACCAGGAACATCAGGCCCAGAATAAAAGCTCTCGAAGGTGTGAACAGGGGTGTCCGCATACTTTTGGCCGTGTAGGTTAGACAGACAGCTGATCCCCCTGTACCGGTGCATGAGGGCCCTCAGGGAGCACCAGAGGACCCGCTCCCCGCCTCCCCCGGCGCTGCAGTACGGGTGGAAGAAGGCCACCGCGGGGCCGCCGTCCCGAGCCGTGCGGCGGCCCCGCAGCCACGCGCGGACCCCCAGCAGGAGCAGCAGCAGGACGAGGGTCAGGAGCAGGCTGAGGTAGGCGCAGGGCACAACCAGGGACCACAGCAACCTGAGGAGGGGGGACACAGAGGGCTGTGAACGGGCTCGGGGCCGGAAACAAGCGAAGTTCAGCTGCGCGAGCAGCGACCGTTAATTTGTCACCGGGAGATTAGCAGTTAGCTGCTAGTTAGCTGATCGTGACTTGACTTGACGTCCGAGTGGCTGCGTCTGTATAACATCTGATCAGCTGCGGAGGAGAAGTTTACCTCATTAAGTCACAGAAGCACAGAGAGAAGTGCTGCTGATGCTGGTGGTCGTGTCCTGCCATTTTGACAACACAACACTGACGTTTCGCGTCCGGAAGCTGCTGTCAGCTGACCGGGCTGCCTCCCCGCGATTGGCTCAGCGTTTGTCTGCGTACACGTCATCGACACGTGACTTATTAATTTATTTAAAACTTTAAAAACGTTAATAATAATAATAGAAAGTATACACACATATAACGTGTAGTAGGCTTTAACCTTCTTATTTTTATAACTGGTAATATAAAAAAAACATTCTTGGCAAACGTGTTGGTCTCTGAGGCAGCTTATATGTGTGTGATATTTTCCTAATGTTATTTACAACTGTACAAAAACAATAAAGATAATAGTAGTAATAAATCCAAACAAGTACTTGTCCATCTAATATATTATGTAGTATTTGCACTTTCTGTCTTTCTGCTTCGGCTCGACATCAACCACATATATTTAGTTGTTTATGCAATTAAAGAAAGAAAAGGACAACACATCGTTTACTTGTATAATCCACAGCAGACGATGATACTCCAGTGTGAACCCTTTCAACGCATGTATCTACCCCGACCTCAGTCCACCGCTGCTTTGGACAAGGTTTGTTCTGTTTTGGGGGGGGAAGTGAAATGAAATATCTAAAATGTAAGTTTCTTATGCAGAAGCTGTTTGTGTTCCTGACTTACAGGAAACACAGAAGCAGCATCTATTTTTCAGCCCTGACGCGATGCTTGATGCTTGTCACTGCTTCACCTTTGCACATCCAAGTCTCTAAACTTCATTTGTTGTTTTTCTCCAGTGCTCAGGTGAATAAACCGACTTCTGCAAGCACTACATTTGTTCTCTTGGTTTCCCCGAACACACACTGACTTAATGAGCATGTTAATGGGAAAACAAGCAGGAGGCATTTGCAGTCTGATATTCCATCAAGCTAAAGAAATCTGCCAAGAGGAGCATCCAGCACGATGTCGTTCATCTTCTTGTTGTTATTCTGCTGTAAAAATGTCCCCCCCAGGACATTTTTATGATTGCGTCATACAACTTCATAAACCCCACACAGTCTAATAATCAAGCAGGTTCTCAGTGCTGCGTTTACATGTTACAAACAACTTTTACAGTCAAATCCTCAGACTTTCATTGTCTACAACACAATTAATTTCTGACAAAAACATTTACTATATAGTTCAGAAGAAATACTAATTAAATAATCTATCTTGTATTATTTTTCCAGGCTTTTGAGACGAAGTTAACAGGATTAAACAACCACTCCAACTGCTGATCATCTGAACACCGGAATGTTTCATTCAACTGTCTTCAACAAAAGATACTGAGACTCATCTTCCACCTAAATCACAGCTCACACAGCCTGTTTTCTTCTCTGCAGCTAAAGATCTTCGTCTTCCACATAAACTAGATTTCACTTCTGATTCAGGGCCACGCCTTTGTTGCACAAATGTCCTTCACTTTGGCTTCGGCAAGATCTTTAGTTTAGCCTTTTCCTGATCCTTAAAATAACCATTTGGCCGATAGCCGATGTTTTGTCGTTGATGTTCTTTTTGTTTTGGTTGTTATTTATTCCCCTTTTGTGCCGGGGAGACAAAGAAATCCTCATTAAAAGATAACTACAAACAAATAAATAACTGAACTGTCATTCAGTCTGTGAATGAGCATCCATTCAATCATACAAACCTCCAAATAAACCTTTACTATATCCTCCTTTCACGTGAAAAATAACTGCATCAAAAGCCTTTTTATCCTGCTATACAACAAGGTACAACACAACATTTAAACCAGCGCAGGACCGATGCCACAACAGATGTTGTAAGTTAAGTATATTTTAATGTTAATACTTTGACTTGCTGTTACTGGGAGAGTTTTCAATGAGGTCATAAATGACTAAATATGGAGTTATGTCTCATAATATTACTATACAGTGTACTCACAATATTCATGTGGGTGTTAGAGTTGTAGTTAGTTACTCTGTGTGGGAAACTGACTAACTAGCTAACGTTACCTGGATATTGCTTGCTAATGCTGCTAACCCAACTCCTAACCTAGCTACAGGACAGCTGCTATCCTGTCAGTGAGTGGCTGAAGCGAGTTACTTTAAAGTCACCTGGAATTCATTTAAAAATACAATAACATAATGTATCTTACTGCAGAGACTTTCTTCCTTTACGGTTTCCGCTTCAACAGACTCCTTAGCAACGGCCATAGCAACCGCCAAGTTTCATTCACGTCTTCACGCGTCACACTTCTCTGTGTGTGCGTGTGCGTGCTCATCTCTGGTGACGGAGAGAAATCCAACCAATCGGCGCGCTTTTCAACCCCTAACTCTACACCTGCTCCTGATTGGCTCAACCGAGCTAGCTGCCGTTAGCCTGGCTAGCTAGCGTGCGCTACGGGGCGCCAGAGGCCGAAATGGACCCCTCGGACAGCGGACAGTTTACCGGGAAAACGCAGAGCAACAGAGAGCAGGACCTGTTCTAGAGACTCTGTTCGGCTCAGAAACACGCAGGTAACAGCCAACAGGTAAGCCAGCAGGTAAGCTAACAGGTAAGAGCTACCTTTACATGTGAATGTAGCTATGCTAAAGCATTCATCAGACATGTGATGATATGGTATGTGGACACCCCTGTCCACGTACTTTAGTGCATCTTTGGTTTTTGGCTCTGTTCAAAGTTCACTCCAGCAAACTGTGTGTGTAGCCACAGAACAGAACATACAACACCAGGTGAATACACCGCATACCTGTCTACCTGTCCCCGTATACCTGTCTGTCCGTTTCATCACTACCTGTCTTTTTACCTGTGTAACCCTCTGTCTCTGTATTTACCTCCTTGTTTCCAACTTCCTGTCTGTGTCTCCAAACACCTGTCTCTCTGGCTGCTTGTCTGTCTCTCTAAACACCTGTCTCTGTGGCTACCTTTCTGTCTCTCTAAACACCTGTCTCTGTGGCTACCTGTCTGTCTCTCTAATCACCTGTCTGTGTCTCCAAACACCTGTCTCTCTGGCTGCCTGTCTCTGTGGCTACCTGTCTGTCTCTCTAAACACCTG
>CM022488.1:1708067-1735931 GCA_011952105.1 Coreoperca whiteheadi | reverse complement strand
TCTGTGTCTCTAAACACCTGTCTCTGTAGCTACCTGTCTGTCTCTCTAAACACCTGTCTGTGTCTCTAAACACCTGTCTCTGTGGCTACCTGTCTGTCTCTCTAAACACCTGTGTGTGTCTCCAAACACCTGTCTCTGTGGCTACCTGTCTCTGTGGCTGCTTGCCAGTGTCCTCACTGATAACCAGTATTGTATTCAGTTATAAAAGAAACGACAGAGTAAGTAAATAAATAATCCCTTCACCCTTTTTAAAAGTATCTGACTCAAGCAGTCGATCAGATTTCTTCGGAGTGGACGGACGACGTGAACGTGGCCTCTACAAACACCTTATTCTGGATGTGCCGGCAGTTTAAATGAAGCCTTCGGTCCTGAGACACGTCACCCTCCCACGACAGCCCTGACGGCCGCTCTGACACTGTAAAGCACGTCTCTAGAATCGCTTCAAACCTGCCGCGGGGGGTCACCTTGACAGGCAGCCAGCGTGCATTGCCATATAAAGACAAAACGCACTTCATTCCTGTTTCTGAAGTGTTGCGTGTCACTTCCTTCCTCCTCGATTTGAACAGATGTGTCGTCGCCCTGCTCTCGCTCCCTCGCCTCAGTGCGCTGCCTGTCGAGCAGTGAGCAGCAGCCGGACGGACCGACGGAGGACGAGCGAGAGAGACGGACAGCCGACGACTAACCCTCCACGCCAAGAGACCACCAGCCGCCTCGCCTCACCTCCCAGGTAAATAACGATCAGGTGGCCTCTGATCCACGCAGGTGTGAGGATGTGGGTTTATTATGTTTGTGAGAAAGAGGAAGGGCAGAAAGGACCAGCAGGGGAAGACAGAGCGTGTAACAGTTTGCGGCCCCATGATGTTGCATATTGAACAGTCTACATTTTCACAATCCCAAACCCTGATCTGTCTTCGCTGCAGTCCAGGTGTCGCAGCTGTGCTCCCGCTTCATACGAGCACACACACAAACCGACAGCAGCATAAAGCCTACCTTCCTGACGTTGTGTAGCTTGGTGCACGTTTGACAAAGATCATTTTAAAACTTGTGCAACACCCGAGCAGTTGGAGCCAGAGCGAGGCCTGCAGGGGGAGGGGAAGTTAAACCACTGCAGCGAGCTGAAAAGGAAGTGTGCGGTTAGCTTCACTTCAACTGCAACAAAAGGAAAAAAAAACCCCTCCAAGGCAGCGAGGGTGAACAGAAACTCAGCCACCAGCGCAGGACAGGACGACCACATGTTGAGGATGTAGCTAGTGAAACACGCCGATGGGGCTCAGCTCTCTGGAGACAGTCCGGCTTCAGCGTCTGAAGCTGGTTCATAAACTCAGATCCACGCGATCCTGAGCGATGTCTTTGGCTTCACTCAGTCACATGACGTTTCAGAGGGAAACTCTGAGCTCCACGTTCCCCTGCCAGCTTCAGTTATTAGTTGCAGATTCAAACATGAAACTATAGATGAACTGAAACTACTGGCGTTCAGAAAAACCTAGACTTGTACTAGTAGAGGAGTATTTGCACATTTGGACTCGAGTGACGTGAGTCATGAATCTGGTGACTTGACAAAATGAGACCTATGACTCGACTTTGACGCTGACACCAGGGACCCGAGCTTCCTGACTTCGACTGGCTCCTCAAACGCAAAGAATCAGCCCGTCACTTTCCCCCGATAAACCGTCGCTCGGCCCGTCAGCAGCCAATCAGGGAAAGGCGTTGACAGCCGGAGAAACCTGTGGGAGAGGATTTCAGACTGCGTGCTCGCTAACCGATGGATTAAAACGGTTCTGTTGACATGACTGATACGTGAAGACAAGTATTTGTGGTTGTGACAGCTTATTTCCATAAAACACCCCCTGATGCCTCATTTAAACAAACGGCTCTCAGCACGCCGTCAGTGGCTCCACGGCTGCACCCGACAAGGGTTTTCATTAGCGTTTGATCTGACGGCTATTGTTTTCAAAGAATCGAAGAATCGTTTGGTGTTTTTACAGTGAGAAAAGTCCAAATGTCCAAAAGCAGCAGATGAGACGTGAACCTGGTGACTGATCTTCCAGGGCTCCAACTAGAACACGAATACAATCATGAAAGCAAAGTCCCAAAGGAAACAGAACTAGGAGACAGAACAAATAATGGTTTGGGGCGTTGTCAGTGTCGAGGCAGACAGGAAAGGTCTAGCTGAAAGCAGCTAGTCTTAACACAACAAAACCAAATCAACGCCAGCACGAAACGATCAATAACGTCAGCGACCGGTTCGAATGGCCCCTGATGATCTAAAGGCCCAACGAGGCGAATGATTCAGCCGGCAGGGAAGAAAACTACAACGCTACCCTGCAGATAGATACTAAAATAATGAAAGAGTGGAAACAAAGATAGCAGCAAAGATAATAAAACAAACTGCTGAAGAGAAACGAGAGAAGAAGCCGTCGCGTTTCCCTTAAAGACGCTCGACTCTACGTGCAGGTTGTGGATGAAGTGACCGTCATCTTCATGCACCAAAGCAAATGATATAATAACTTTAATGAAGGATAAGATGACTCTCCTGAGCCGCCTGCTGCTGTGGTCTGATGTTTCCGTGTGACGCGTAACAACATTTTGTTCTGAGTCACGTAACGCGACTGAGCGGCGGCGCGTTCGATCGGCGCCCTTCAGGCAGTTTGACTCTGAGCGAAACGCAAACAGGAAGCAGGCCGCTGCCCATACACCGACCCCTGCTTCCTCTCGGCCTCCGTGATTTGCTGCGAGACTTCACACGCTGGCAGAAGCAGAGAGGCGGCGGCCATAAGTGGCGAGGTTACGTTCCCTCAGCACGTCTGCTCCAGTCGCTCGCTCGCTCGCAGGCAGCGATTGGCTGATTAATCGACCGGTCAGTCGGGCAGAAAAGCCCCAAATACCCAGCTTTCAGTTCCGCGCTGGTGACGGCTTCCTGTTTTCTTGTCTGATGAGATGATAAACTGAATATCTTTTAGGTTTTGGACAAAAGAAGCTGTGAGACACTATAATGTTCGTTTGTTCATTTATTTGTCGATTGATCAGGAAAAGAATCAGCAGACTGATCGATTAATGGAAACAATCGCTGGCTGCAGCACAAAGTCAGTTCGCCTCCGTTTGATTCATTAACTTTGCTTGTTCACACAGGACAGAATAACACAGTGAATGTAAAAAATAAACAAATTAGTATTTAAAGGTACGCCGTCGGCCTGTGGGAGGAGCTAACGGTGGCGTCGGCCTATAGGAGCACGTGGAGTCAATCTGAAAACCCAAACCTCTGGCGGTTTCAGTGACTTGTGCCTGAACTCTTCTGCCCTCTAAACGTAACACAGAGGTACATTCGCGTCATGAACATCTTTAACAGCACATCAGCTAACTGGCGTTTCCTGTTGGCGCTGGGTTCTCCTCCAGTTTTCCTTTCTTCTACACCGTGCTAATGGAAACGTGCAAACGTTAAGTCACAAAGCTCTTTTGATGGCGTTCACTCGTCGTGCGTCGTTCTTGGACCTTTGCTTTACTTTTTGTAGTCGGTGCTTCACGCAGAAGATCCTGTTAGCGTCTCGCTCCGAGCCAGAAGGAGTTTAAAGCAGCCGTGAGCCGAGCAGGTAGCCTGAAGGGAGGCGGCTGCCCGGCACTTTGGGGGTGTTCAGGTCTCCCACAGTCTGCCTGTCCTTGGGTCCAGGTTGGGGGGGGGGGGTAGGCTGTTTAGATACTACTAATATGTTTCCTTTGGTCAAGGTGGGGAAAAGATTGTGGTTTTAGATGTTTGTGTTGACAAAGAAAGTGAAATCTTCCAACAATGCATTTGTTGTTGGAAATGATAGACGGCTCATTTCTGAGAGACCGTTTTGCCTCCCGTGGGCATAAATGAGCAGATTCAGGCCTCTCGGGGGCCGCGATGTCGTCATTCAGAGCGTCGAGTTTTCTCCGTCAGGCTGAATCACTCATCTTAAAGGTGGAAGTGGGTCTTCTTCTTTGCGGTTTAAAGCGCCGTCTTCAGTGTGGCACACCGAGTCTTTCTTTAACGCGCGTGCGTGCGTGCGCCTGTTCTGCCAAAACAGGATCTGCAGTCGCTCAAACGCTCGCTCAGAGTGAATCATCGCAGACTGAAATAAAAGGCGCTGTGTGTCATGTGAGCAGTTGGTTCACTCTTCTTCGTCTGCAGCTTTTTCCCTTTCTGGAGAGAGAAAACCAACATTTTGCATTGAGGGAAACAACGGTGACACAATCATTGCTGCGGTTCTATGAAAGCATGTAAAGACATCGGGCGGGAGAAATGAACAAGATCGGAACGTCAGATTACAAAAGAAAGTTCAGTTTCCCCTTCAGGGGATTATTCGCTTTCATGTCAGTCAGATGAAGAGCTTGATGTCACTCTCATGTCTAACTGTTAGTCAGTATGAGGCCGGTTAGCTTAGCTTAGCATAAGGACTGGAAACGGAGGGGAACAGCTAGCCTGGCTTTGTCCAAAGGTAACAATCTGCCTACCAGCACGTATAGAGCTCACTGATCGACACGTTACATCGCGTTGGTTTAATCCATAATCCAGAGCATGTTGTTACCAAACTGTTGGCGGTCGAGTTGCACTGTGGGTAATGTAGGCGCTGCACTGACTTCGATCCTTTTTATTAAACTGCCTACCGTGAATCAACGTTACAGAGGCGTGATGATGAATCTGCGGGGAACTCGTTTAAGAGTTTGAGCATTTCCAGCAGGACAGGTCACAGTCGGAGGACAGATCACCTGTGAATTACACGCCAAGAAACGCAGGAAGTGCAGCAGAAGCAGGAAGTTGGAGGCTGGCAGAAGTGAGAACTGTGAGCGGTTTGCATCACAGTCCAAAATCAGGAGAAACCATCAGGTTCCTCCTTTTCTGCACCGCTGAACGTGCGTCGCTGCGTCGCCGCTGCTGTCGACTTTTTAATTTAAGGATGTCGTTTTGTTTCATTTCTGTGTCAGTTTCAGGTTCCCGACATGGCCGCCGCCGTGCCCATCTCTCCGGAGGAGCAGGAGGAACTCCGGGAAGCGTTCGCCAAGATCGGTAAGGGACGCCACGCTCTCGTGGGTCTGAGGGGACCAGCTGGTGCCGGAGGTTCGTCAGCCACCTCAGTCGCTGTCCGGTGACGTCGCCCTTCAGTTCGGTTGCTATAAATCCAAACCTACAGTCTGTCCTCTTTGGAGTTCGAGCTGAGTAATAGACGCTAAACTTCCAAGAAATATGTTTGTGCATCTAATTAATCACGGGAAGGAAATAAGACAGAAATCCTTTTTGAGCGAATCTTGTTTTTAAATAATCATCCAGCAGTAACCAAGAAAGTAAAAGTCAAATGTTCTGTCGATATAGGGTCGGCCAGGTGGAAAGGCGCGTTCAGTGCGCGTTCAGTATTAAAGGTGTGCTCGCCGCTTCCTGTGTTTGACCTCTGACCCCTTCCATCCTTTTCCAGATGTGGACAACAATGGATTCATCAGCAAGGCCGAGCTCACCGAGCTTTTCAGGGCCGCCAACCTGGCTCTGCCGGGCTACAGGATCCGAGAGATCGTCCAGGAGTTGACCCAGACCAGCGACCAGCTCACCTTTGACGAGTTTACTCAGGTGAGTTCCCGGGTCAAAGGTCACGCGGCGTAAACAGAACACACACGCTGTTTTTTCATTAAAGCTTCAACCTGCCAGTGAACAAAAAAACAGTTTCCTCACATAAAAGGACTTTTCTCACCGTCGGAGTCAAATCCAGACTGGTACCAAACGTTTCTCAGGCTGGAGGTTTAAACCACCTCCTGCTGCAGCGCCGAGTATCGAGTTCGTACTGTTGCCAGAATAACCTCAAACGCCTGAAGTATCCACGACTTGCTTGTGTTTCCTCTTCTGAGTGAAGCTGAAGCGTTCAGATACTAATACCGCACGGGAATACTGCAGAAGTACGGCAGTATAATCGGCTACATGTACAACGCGAGGAGACTCTGACACGTGACGAGGAGGCACGACGACAGTTTCCTCTTTGTGTCTTTCTCATCGTGTCGTTTTAACACACTAATTTAAAAAGTACGATGTGTTTCTGTCGTGTAAATTGTAAAGTACCAGTACCTGAAAATTCTACTTCAGCAACGTACTTTCCACCAGATGCTGCGACACGTGTGATCATGTGATGCTCTGCCCGCGCCGTGACGCTCCAACGTGTTGAAAGCAGAGACCGTAGTTTGCGTTTGTCCAGGTGCTTGGAGGAGATTTCTCCCTGTTCGTCCTCCTCCGGCACGAGCGGATTCTAATCTCTCTCTCTTTCATCTCTCTGTTTCCACGGCTTCAGATCGTTCACGGGCTGAAGAGCTCCGAGGTGGCGAAGACCTTCAGGAAAGCGATCAACAAAAAGGAAGGGATCCGTAACGTGGCGGGGACCTCGGAGCAGTCCGGCACGCAGCACTCCTACTCAGGTCCGAGGCCGCCGATCAACTGAACCTCAGGCCGTGACAGCTTCTCTAATCGATTAAACTCGCCGGCTCCAACTGAACCTTCGTTTAGGAAACTGAATATCGTCACGGTGGGAAAATGTGATGGACACGTTTCACTATTTCTTGCCGTGTTATAGACGGCGCGACTTATTGATTAAATGAAAAAATAAAACGAATCGATAATAAATACTTGTAGTTGATTTCCGTTTCGATTACGACTGGTAAAAGCTGATCAGATTAGAGTAGATGAAGCTATGGATTTGATTGGAGGAGAGTTAAATATGAAAAAACCAGTAGATCAACAGAAAGCATGAAGCTGGACGTTTATGGAAATCAGCTGGCCGAGCGCTAGATGAGAAGATCGATACCACTCTCATATCTGTCCGGTAATATGAATCTACAGCCAGCAGCTGGTTAGCTTAGCTTAGCATAAAGACTTGAAACTGGTGGAAACAGCTAGCCTGTCCAAAGGTAATACAATCCGCCTACCAGCTCCTCCAGAGCTCAAACAAACGAGATGGGACGTGCTCATCAGTGGATTTTATAACCCTCAGACAGGCTAGTTTAGCACAGTCCTTATGCTAAGCTCAGATGCGCTAGCTATATTTAGCGTACAGACATGAGACTGGTATCAGTGTCCTCGTCTAGCGCTCGGCAAAAAAGAAAACGATGTCTGATTCCTTTTTAACAGAGTCAGCAGCTCGATCGTGTCTACGAAACGTGACGCAAACATCACAGTTCGCTTCTTACCTGCGACGATATTAGTTAGAAAGGTCCGGAAGGACTTTAGAGACCGACAGGAGAATGTTTCCTGTCCTGAAGCGGCGGCTTCCTGAATGGTCACAGAAGCCGTGATGTCACACTGTTTGAGGGTAAAGGAATGTGACAGAACCTTTGTATTCAGCTCCAGTGTTTCCACGTTGATGCCCGTTCGTGGGCGTTGTAAGCAGCTCGTCGGGGGGTTAAAGGCAGAGAAGGTGTTGATGCAGGTTCTCTGACGGGATATTTCCTCCGTCTGCAGAGGAGGAGAAGGTGGCCTTCGTGAACTGGATCAATAAAGCTCTGGAGAAGGACGCGGACTGTAAACACGTGCTGCCGATGGATCCCAACAGCGACAGCCTGTTCACCGCCATGGGAGACGGGATCGTCCTCTGGTGAGCGCTGCTTCTTAACACACAGGTGGATTTGATCACCTGTGGACAGAGCCAGGCTGGCTGTTTCCAGGCTTTATGCTAAGCTAATGTGCGTTGCAGAGACGAGACGAGTAGCATCAGCGTGAACGTGAAACTCTTCATTGTGCTTCGTTCTGTAAATGTGTCGTACCTGTTCCCACCTGTTAGTAAGATGATCAACCTGTCGGTCCCCGACACCATCGACGAGAGAACCATCAACAAGAAGAAGCTCACACCTTTCACCATCCAGGTGAGACGGGAAGCGTCTGCTGAGGGGGCGGGGGGGGGGGTCACTGCGCACGTTACCTGCTCTGTCTTTACATCCTGTGTCGTGCCGTCCGGTCCAACAGGAGAACCTGAACCTGGCCCTGAACTCTGCGTCGGCCATCGGCTGCCACGTGGTGAACATCGGCGCCGAGGACCTGAAGGAGGGCAGGCAGCACCTGGTCCTGGGTCTGCTGTGGCAGGTCATCAAGATCGGACTGTTCGCCGACATCGAGCTCAGCAAGAACGAAGGTGTGTGCGTCGCTCCGACTGCGTCTTAGAGTCAAAGATGTTTCCATGTCGCGTACATCGGGGGGGAGGCAGAGGATTGAGAGCGCCGCTAACTGTAGATCACAGACGACCTCGCACTTTAAAGGGTTAGTTCCACACTTTGGGGAATGCACTTATGTTCTTTGGTGTCCAGAGCTCGATGAGAATATTGACGCCGCTCTCGTGTCTGTACAGTAAACATGGAGCTGCAGCCGGTTAGCCTAGCTTAGCATAAAGACTTGAAACGGGGGAAACGGCTAGCCTGGCTCCGTCCAAAGGCAACATAATCCATCTATCGGCGCCTCTAAAGCTCAACGATTAAACACGTTACGTCTTGTTTGTTTTAATACGCACAAAAAGTATAAGAACGTGATGTTGCCAGGCAACTAGCAGAGACTCCAGGAAGTCACTGCACCTGGCCAAGAAATAGTAACCCAATCATCCCGAATGTAACGGTTACAGTGTTTTATACAGATCGACTTCTATAACGTACAACTCTGGTCGAGACGCGAAGTGTGTTTCCCAGAAGGGGCGGGACTTCAGCGCGTCGCACTGATGATTTTAAACCTGTGCGTGTGTGTGTGTGCAGCTCTGATCGCGCTGCTGCGTGATGGAGAGAGTCTGGAGGATCTGATGAAACTTTCCCCCGAGGAACTGCTGCTGCGTTGGGCCAACTATCACCTGGAGGAGGCCGGCTGCGGCAAGATCAATAACTTCAGCTCCGACATCAAGGTGATGGCGCACGCAGGAACTCGGGGCTCCTGGTGTTTATTTTAGTAGCTGTCGTTTGTTTTTTTAACCAGCGGTCACCGTCCACCTGTAACCAACTCTTTGCTGACTCAATCTGCTGAACCCAACACCGGGTTTCCTCTGGTGACGGCCAAATGTGTCTGTGTGTTTCAGGACTCCAAGGCGTACTACAACCTCCTGAACCAGGTGGCGCCCAAAGGAGACGAGGAGGGCGTCCCCCCCATCGCCATCGACATGTCGGGAGTCCGGGTGAGAGGCTCGCGGAGAAAGCATTTATTCAGTAGCCATATTGGACAGTTTGAGGGAATAGTTTGACATTTAGTCAGAGACGGTTGCTGAAACGGTCCTTTAACCTCCTGAGTCTGATTATTGATCTCCTATTAAGCTCCTGAAGCTTCACTGAGCCGCTGACGGTTCAGACTGAAGTGTGTGGATCTGAATTAGACCTGCAACTAACGATTATTTCCTGTTACTCTTCGGCCTATAAAGTGTCAGAAAATGGTGCGAAAATCACAGTTTGTGACAATCAAATGACCCGAAGCTCACGGCGACGCCTTCATTTAGCTTATTTTGTACGAGCTGCAATCTAATAATAATAATAAACGCTAAATCCTCTTTAAAATATGTTACAAAGTGCACAAGCCTAGAGGTTTTTCTTTCACATAAAACAAAGAGAAGCAACAGTTCATCGCTTGTCCGAGTGGTTTCGGCTCCGCTTCGCCTCTCTGCTCACAGATCAGCGTTAACACAGGAAGAGCCGCGTTTCACATTCACAGAGCGCCTCCCGAGTGACCGATGAGCAACAACACAGATTCAACACGGCCGTCACTTCTAATGATTAAACTCAGATTTCAGCAAGCTTCAGTACAGTACTTAAGTAAAAATGATAAACTTTATTTATACGGCTCTTTTCAGAACACGGCTGAACCAGGATTAAAACATTTCAGGAGGCAAATACAATCAGACAATTAGAAATAATACAAGTATGACATCCATGACGTGGTCTTTATCCTACAACTGGTGTCTGCAGGAGAAGGACGACCTGAAGCGGGCGGAGTGCATGCTGGATCAGGCCGACCGGCTCGGATGCAGGCAGTTCGTCATGCCGACGGACGTCGTCCGCGGCAACCCCAAACTGAACTTGGCTTTTGTTGCCAATCTGTTCAACAAGTACCCGGCGCTGAAGAAACCCGAGAACCAGGACATCGACTGGAGCTCCATCGAAGGCGAGTTTCCCCACGGGGGCCGTCACTGCCACCCTCCTAGTGTTGGTGCAGCGACGCGTGTCCCAACGTGTCGAACCTCATCTGGTTTCACCAGCTTCGTTGCTCAGGATAAAAGCGACTGGTGCAGACAGGAAGCTGAGGTTAGGGAGCGTCTCCAAAGTCACTGCAACATGGCCAACAGAGAGTTTCACACTTGTCAATAAATGTATCATCAGTTTTATTGATAAAGAAATGATGCAATACGGGTTTCGATGTCATGGACTCTTCAGGCCAACTTTACCTTGATCATAACAAACACAACCTCCGCTGTTAAAGACAAATCGTGCGAGATTTGAGGCGTAGTTTTGATCTCTGAAGGTTCCTTCAGATAAAGGAATCCGCTTCACGCAGTACCTGAGTGTTTCCTGACGTTCTCCTGCAGGTGAAACCAGGGAGGAGCGCACCTTCAGGAACTGGATGAACTCGCTGGGGGTCAACCCTCGGGTCAACCACCTCTACGCGTAAGGACGCTCTGCTTCCCCCGCTTTCATTCCTCACGTGGCAGCTTTGCAGTTAGTCAGTCTGAGGAGCTTCATCCTGCTGCAACAGCTCGACACTTCCCACCTTTTAAAAAAAAGCAAACGTGGAGCGAGACGCAGCCCGATGCAGGGGACAGGTCGCGTAATGCCCGCCACTCTGTGTGTTGCAGAGACCTGGATGACGCCCTGGTGATCTTCCAGTTGTACGAGAAGATCAAGGTGCCAGTGGACTGGGACAGAGTCAACAAGCCTCCCTACCCTAAACTGGGCAGCAACATGAAGAAGGTACGGCAGCTGCTCGGCCTTGCATTGCATTGTGGGAGAACGGTGTCCGATGAACGAATGGCGACGCCGCTGAAGCTAAACTCTAACGTTCTGTCCGTTCCAGCTGGAGAACTGCAACTACGCAGTGGAGCTGGGAAAGAAGGAGGCCAAGTTCTCTCTGGTGGGCATCGCAGGTCAGGACCTGAACTCCGGGAATCGAACCCTCACGCTCGCTCTGCTCTGGCAGCTCATGAGGAGGTAAAAACTAAAACGTCTTTAAATCTTCATTTTCAGAGATGCAATAGGTGGTTCACAGGCTACGAGCTGTGCTTCCTCGGCCGTCGCCCTAAAGGTTGAACCCTCGGACGGTCGGAGGGCTTTAAGGCGTCGCCGTAAGTCAGGCTGCGTTCACGGCCGTTAAAAGTACCCGCGGGTGAATTCTGGTCCCTCGAAGGTATTGAAACACTTTGAATGTCGTAACATCGGTTCTAAATGTTTCCTTGAGCGCTGTGCTGCAGGAGGAAGCTCATCGGCTCAGGGTGAGCAAGTGGAGATTTGAAGCGGTTCATCCACCCTTACCTGGGGCCAGGGACCCCGTAGAGTTTAAGCCTGGACGAGTCGGGCCGCTGAAAACGTTATTTAAGTGTAAATAAAGAAACCAGGTGCTGAACGACGGTCTCCCCTCAGATACACCCTGAACATCCTGGAAGACCTGGGCGACGGGCAGAAAGTGATCGACGACACCATCGTGACCTGGGTCAACGACGCGCTCACGCAGGCCGGCAAACCCACCATCTCCAGCTTTAAGGTGAGCAGCCAGCCTGGCTCGGTCCGCAGGTAGGACACTCCACCAACCAGAACCGAACACCTTTAATCTGAACAAACAATCTGGGTGTGCAGGACGGGTCCATCAGCACCAGCATGCCGGTTCTGGACCTGATCGATGCCATCCAGCCCGGATCGATCAGATACGACCTGCTGAAGACTGAAGACCTGAGCGACGAGGAGAAACTCAACAACGCAAAGTACGTTCACTTTATCTCTGCACCTCCCTCTCCCCGTTAGTTACTGTTGCTAGGCTAACCTTTGTTCCCACAGGTGTAGTGTACCTAGCTGCAGACACAAACTGTTGGTGCTCTTCGTGTCGTCTTTGCGTCTGATTACTGTGACAGTTCGCTAACGTTACAGTGTCGTCGCCTCTGCAGAATCGCACATCCAGTCAGTGATCAAGAAACCCTCCGACGTAAGTCAGTCCTTCGTCGCTGCGTGCTCACGGCCGTCATTGTGTTTCAGGTACGCCATCTCCATGGCGAGGAAGATTGGCGCCCGGGTGTACGCGCTGCCCGAGGACCTGGTGGAGGTCAAACCCAAGATGGTGATGACGGTGTTCGCCTGCCTGATGGCGCGCGGCCTGAAGAGAGCCTAAAGCCCCCCCCCGGCAGCGAGCGGAGGGTTTATTTCCTGTTCAGTCTAATGACCTGCAGTACTGGATTCACCTGGTTCCTGACAGCTGATGCGACGCCTGAAGGGCATCATGCAAGTTAACTACAGGACTTCCTGTTTCAACATTTAGAGGCAGAAATAATCGGAGTTAAATTCTTTTTCTTTAGAACAGAGCAGCAGTAATGCAGGTAAATCAGGAGGGGCCTGTTGAGGTGTTCTGTTACCTGCTCAGGTGATTACAAACCAGCCAAATGTACCAATAAACACATTTGTATTAAAGTCGTTGTTGTGTCAAAGCTCTCCTCGTGTCTTCATGTTTACAGATTTCCCTGCATCAAGAACAGGTGTTGTACAGGACACTGACATCACTGCTGGAAACACACCTGTTCACTTTCCTGCAGAGTTACGTGTTGCGCTCGACGCCTCTCGCGGCCGTACGGCAAAGATTGAGCTGTAGCCAACAGCCGGCTTAGCTTAGCTTAGCATAAAGACCGGAAGCAAAGGGCAACACGTAGCCTGGCGCTGACCAAAGGTGAGAAGCTCCACCTGGCAGCAGCTCGACCGCTCACAGGTCATAATGGTGTATCCGACTTGGCGCTTACTAATACAGGACAGGAGTGCCTGAACACCGAGCAAACGTGGCCCGTCGTGTAACCGAGACGGATGTCACCATGGGAACCTGGTGTCCCGACAGGATTCATCCCCACGAAACCACCAGCTGTCCCTTTACACGCGCTCTGTTTGAGTCACCTGGACAAACACACGTGTCCATCGGGGGGCTTCAGAGGTGGATTTCACTACCTGTGGACCGAGCCAGGCTAGCTGCTCCCAGGCGTTATGCTAAGCTAGCAGGCGGTGAAACAGTTCTCAGGGACTCAGCGAGGCCCTTGAGGAGCCATAAACGCTGCGTTCGATGGCTACAGGAGCCCTGGTTCGCTTCCCCACAGCAGCCAGGTGAAAACACAGGATGTGGACAAGCTCAAGGAAACAATCTGTTTAATCAGAGAAAGATTACAAGGAAAGAGCAGCGGTAAAAAAACGAAATGCTGAACTGTGTCGACCCTTTTTCTACTTTTGGAAAAGAGAGGGGGGGAAACGGTGGCAAAGCTCAGAGGATTTAAAGTCTGAAGAAAACGCCACGTCATATTTACAATGTTAGTTCTCATGTGAGCCGCCGCGGCACTTTCTGCTCCTCTGGGGAACCAAACCGTGACGGCGTTTCGAAGGCGGCATCACCTTTGCAGCGTCTCCGTGGGGACCGTTATTTGGCAGGTTTGGCCTCGGTGGGGTTTTCGCCGGTGTCCAGGGTCTTGAGGAGGCGGAAGAGGCCGGCGGCTTCGCGGATGCGGCTGAACTCGATGCAGAAGGCCTGAACCTCGATGAAGAGGTCCTGCACGTTAATGATCTTGTTTCGGATCAGCGACTGCAGGAAGACGCAGACCAGGCGGACCAGACGATTCTGGAGGACAGACACCGAATATTAGAAACTACTACTATAAAAAACTCTTGTCTACGTCTTCTGCCGCAGGACCGCGGCGTCATTCTTATGCGTAACGTGCAGTGAAGGAGCAGGAACAGGAGCTGGTTCACATGAAGGAGCTCAGCAGCACTCGACAGGACGGGGATTATTATACCTGCATGTACTTGTCTTTGATTTGCTCACAGGTGGAGATGCAGTTGGAGATGTAGAGGTGGATGAACTCTGGAGGCAAATCAACAGCTGTGGTCAACCTGAGGAGGAAAGGAAGAAGAAAAGGCTCCTTTAAAGAGAAGCAGTGTCAGGATCCTGCCTGCACTGCCGCCTAGTGGTGACACCGTGCAGCGACGCACCGCCTGTAAACAGCTGTTAAAGCGTTGTACGTCTCCGTTTCAGTTGGTTCTTACTCGGTCTGGGTGTTGGTACTGTTAGTAACCTTTAACTTAGTCAGACTGCTGATACAAAACATTACAACCACGAACTCAGCTACTACGTCAGCAGGATTATCATCAATTAATCTATTGATAAATATAACAAATAAAGACAAACGATTCCGAAGCCTGAAGGTCTTTTTGTTTTGTTCGATCAACGCAGTCAGCAGCGGTGGAAGTTCATTTACTGAAGTACAAACTCGAGGTACTTGTACTCTTTCCTCCGCTGCCAGTGATGATGGCGGACGCAGTAAATGCTCAACCGCATATTTTATACTCCAACATCTCCACCAGGTAAGTCACCTGCAGAGGGACGAGGGCTGAGACTGACCGACGGGCTGTCTTTCTAAACTTCACTCCGCATTTTAACGTCAGGAAAATTATTTGTTACTGCGAGAAATTATAGAGTTTATAAAGTGACTTTGCTGCTTTAGAAACAACGTTTAGTTACATTTAATCTCTTTTAAAAAGCAATGATTTAGTAATGAAAAAGGACCGACAAGAGTATAGATTAGAGTTATAGTGTCGATATAACCCTGAGGGGGGCGCACTACCTGTCTGACAGTTCATCAGCGTTGGATCAAACTAAAGGAGGAAGAGTTTCCTTCACCTGCTGAGAAGCTAAATAACCTCTTTAAACTGCAGCGTCACAGAGCTGCAAACAGCTGTTTCTCTGAGAGATACGAGGTTCTCGCAGGACAGCGACGCCACAAGCACAGGATGACCTCATAGACCATGATGCCTTGCTGCAGATTGAACTAGCCCACAGGATATAAAGCACATTAATCCGGGAGCAGATACTACTCACATTCTGTTACTGCAGTAAGGTTCTGCACTGGACTATTTTCACAGTACTTTTACAGCAGTAAAGGATCCAAGTACTTCTTCCCCCTGTGGTATTCAGAGCAATGGAGAAGAGCATGACGGCCCTCACCTGTTGACCACCTCCATGGAGTGCAGCGACATGTCCATGTTCACCAGCACTGAGAAATACTCCGTGATCTGGCTGCTCTGCATCAGCTTCAGCAGCATCTCGATGGCCACCAGCGGGTTGTTCTCCACCAGGTCGGGGAGCTTCGCCGGGGACAGGCCGATGTGATACACCAGCTTGGGGTCCTTCTCCAGCTCCGCCAGCAGCTGCAGGGAGACGGACGGAGAGGGTGTTACAGGGCGAAGCCGCCAGAGAGACCTCTGACAGCTGGAGTTCATTAGCAACAACACTTCCCATCAGCCCAGAACCCCCCCTGAAGAGGGTGAGCAAAAGCAGCAGCGAGGGCATCCACCAACCGGGCCTGAGGGAGACTCACAGCCTGATGTGTCTCCTTCCTCTGGGCCTCAGAGCCCCACGGACACACACACACACACCGTCCTGCTCACCGCAGCACCACACGTGGATTCATCCGCCGCTGGAAATAGTCCCCAACAGACTGTTTCCTCCTGTTGGTTTGATAGAAACTCCAGCGAGCAGCTGCTTGAGGAAACTACAGAGTCTTTATTTAGTAATGACACTAAGTACTTGTGAGGTGTTTTTAAAGGTTCACGTCTTCAGCAGGAACCAATGAGCTCACAGCTGAGAGCCGCAGACAGGAAGTCGACATGTGGATGGTTTTGGTGGCATTAAGACAATAATGCAGTGTTTCCTGCAGGATTCTGAGGAGCATTTTTGTACATTTTAAAGTGAAATGCATCAATCTGGTGCACCTTCCTAAACAATTTAACCACAAACACTTTGGCTGTATAAAGGATTTGGCTCTCTCTCCGTGAAATATTTAAAAAAAAAAAATCCAGGGTACAAACATTAAGCTTAAAAACAGCAGCGAGTCTTCGACTTGACTAACGTTGACGATACACGATGAGCCAGCTTGCCCCTTAGATTCTGAACATCGTCAGAGCCGCTGATAATGACTTAAATAATTGGCTAACGTTAGCTAGATATAACGTGACGTCGTTTTCCCGACGAGCCGCCTGATGCGTCAGTCACATGACGCGGAGCCTGAACTCACCTGTGACTGCTGCTGGGCCGACAGCGGGCTCTTGAAGGCCTTGGACATGATGCGTTTGATCTCCACGCCGGTGCTGTTCTTCACACACATGGAGCGATCCCACTGGATGCTGTGATCCGGCTCGGTGGGGTTCAGCCACGCCAGCTCGTCCTCGCACACGTGCAGAGGCGGCGGCGGCCGGATAAACTCGGGCCGGAAGTGACCTGAGGACGGAGAGAGGCGGGCGGGCTGTTAGGGCGGACACCTCTGGTGCTTTAAGATGACAACATGTGCACCAGCTGTGAAAGGCGTCCTCATATTCAGAGTCGGCACCATGTTGTCAGGATGTGAACAGCGATGAACTCTCATCACTGGACACCGCGACAGAAAAGGACACGGGTCCAGCATTCAGAAACACCCTCCTGCTGACTGAAGCCATGTTTCATTTAAAGGCCGACCGAAGGAAGAGGAGCACCGACACCGTAAACCACTTTAGTGTTTAACGTGAACTCCAAATGCCCTGCCATGTTTCCCCACTCCATAAGGAGGGTGTGTTGGACAGAAAACTGCCGTACAACCATCCGACATGTTTGAATGTTCTGCAGTGGGCTGACTTCTTACACTTTATGTAAACAGGAGCCTGGTTTCAGTAATCGAGGAGGGGCATTAGGGGAACCTGATGGGGTATTTCCCCTGATCAGCACTGCAGGCGTGTGAACATGTAACCGCCGGGTTTCTAACCGGCTTTTACATGTGAGCGTCCCTCGCTCTCTCAGCTGGTTTGTATATTCTCTCTGTCTCGTCCTGACGCTGAACTTTGTTTTTGATGTTAACGTCGTTCTTTTAAATCCAAACTGAAAGCCCAAGAGGACACCTTAATAACTTGTTTCTGATTGTCTTATTGTAACTTTCATCTTTGTGTGCGTTTGATGTCACCTTGTATTCTGCCCACTGCTGCCTCTTGGCCAGGACTCCCTCTCAATGGGATGCTCCTGGTTAGATAAATAATAAAGCATCAAACACACTTACTCTCCAGTGGAGGGCGGGGCCCCGTGACCAGAGACTCTATGATCTGATTGGCCACTGAGCTGTCAAACCCGGAGTTAGAGGAGTCTGGATCTGGGTCGTTGAGGATGCTGGGGAAGCTGGCCTTGCTCTGAGTGGGCAGCTCCGACTGACGCTCTGCACAACAGACACACGCACAGAGACAAAGTAAAGAAACTGCGTCAGTTACTTCATATCACACGGAAAAGCAGCTCAAACGCTGTTGACTGTCCAGACTGGCTCTGAAGCGTCTGCCCGACTCTTCTTGTATATTGCCGCCTCTGTAGAGGAGCGTTGCTTTAAGGCAGTGCGTGTCTTCGGTAGATAAACGCCTGCGTCGCTGTGAACTGACCTGCTAAAGCGAGCTGCAGCCCACTGATGTCAATGGCCTGGGGCATGTTGCCGACGTCCATGCAGGACACCTGTCTGGGCGTCTTCTTGAACAGATCCCTGGGCGGCGCCAACATCAGCTGGGACAGGAAGAACTTCTCGGGCTGGGTGATGGGGGGCAGGAAGCCTGGAGAGGTCACACGACAGAAAACAGACTTAAGGGTGGCGTGTAGACGGAGAACGTGTACTGCACTCCGAGGCGGGCCTGCACTGCGGCGCGCAGGCTGATTGCACGGTCACCTTCTCCAGCGGAGAGCAGAGCGCCACACCAAGCAAGGGAAGAGTTCATTCATCCACAACTACACCAGCTCGATGACTAATGGCTGATGCTCTTAAAGCGGCGTTGGCCCTCCCTGTCGCACAGAGAGTCTGCAGGTTTTCACTCCCACCGATCACCGCAGCAGTGATTAGTTCATCCCTTTACTAGAAAATCAGTGGCTGAGTGCCTCGCTGGAATGAAAACCTGCAGACCGCTGGTCCTCCTGAGCGTGTGGTGGAGCTGCAGCGAACTGCTTTCGCTACTACATCTGTTAAATGTGCGGGCTATAAAGTGTCATAGAATAGCGGAAAAACGCTGGTCACAACTCTCTGAAAGCCAAAAGCCGACGTCTTCATACGTGCCGTCGGACCTGCAGTCCAAAGAGTTTCCTCTCACTGGAGAAGCAGAGAATGTTTGGGACTTCAGGTTAAAGACCGGCTCCAAATATTCGCTGTTTCAGCTCCAGAACGTGGACACAGAGAGCCTAACGCCATCAACACCTCTCCAATATTAGAATATGAAAACTTACATGAGGGGAGGATTCACTGCAGGACTGTTGTATTAGACTGCATGACATTTAACCAGGTGGACCTAACAACCTGAGTGCAGGTATAATAATAATAATAATAATAATGATGATAATAAAATATTAGTGTGACACAGCAGGTTAGAAATCAATAAAGCTTCGACTAATAAAGGGCTTTTGCATTGTTCTCCTACCGGAGAGCACCTTCTCCTGCTCCTCCCCGGCAGGTGCGGGGTTCAGCAGGTGGGCGAACACGGCGGCGAACGGGTTGGCGGCCAGCGGCTCGGTGCGGTACATCTCCCAGAGCAGGTAGAGCGCGGTGAGCCGCTGCGGGGAGCTGGGCAGCAGGTCCGGCTGCTGGAGGAGCATGACCAGCACCGAGCCCACCCTGAAGTGCTCCGCCTTCCCGAAGTAATGGTGGAAGTGGGTGGAGAGGCTCTCGAAGGTGTTGGTGCAAGCCTCCTCGGATATGATGCTCAGCAGGTTGGACAGTTCCTTCGGCGCGAGGGTCATGGCTCGCCTCGGTGCGTTCAGCTCGTTGGAGACCGGAACTATGGCAAAATAAACTGTTGTTTTCGGTTAATACAGCGAGTGTGGCATCTCCGTAACAGACTGCGCGAAGTTATTTCATCGTCGTGGGAGAGAACAGAACAGCACAGCTACAGTCCGAAAGTCATCACGCGAGCCCCGAATCCCGGAGCCCAGTTAGCAACGAGTTAGCTTAGCCTAGCAGCGCTAACTGACGAAAACCCGGCGAAGTCATGGCACAAACTGAAGAGTCCGCCCGACAGAACCCGCATTGACCGACTCGGCAACAACACAACAGTCTTACAAAACCGGCGCCATAATAGCAACACAAACCGAGCTAAATATTCCGCTCTGTTGAGGTGCTGTCGCGAGGTCCGTTAACGCAGGTCTGCGGCATTAGCCGTTTAAATTCTGGTTTGAACCCCTAGGAGCGGTGCATTGTGGGTACCGTAGTTTGGTGCTCTGATGTTTCACTTCCCTCCTAAACCGGAAAATCTCGCGCCAACACGTTACAATCTCTGGCAGCGAAACCTTTTTTTCTTTCAGTATCGACGAATGAGAGCCCCCCTAAAGCACCACTTTTAACGTTTAAAAACGGATAAAACTGACCGGAAAATAACGGTAACTTCACCGGCTAACTAGCTTGCGTCTTTACCCAGAAACTCCTTCCGGTGTTTTGCTCTGTCAAAGAAAAACCGTAAAGTTTAACGTTACATGGACGAATAATAAGATAATAATAATAATGCCTCCGTGGCTGACAGCCATTCACCGGATCAAAGTTCCCGTTTCAGCTGAACGTTTCAGTTTTCATTAAACATGTAGCGAAACATTCGGTTACGCTAACACCGGTAGCTTGCTGACGTCAGGTGCCGGTGTTGTGGCAAATCTCGTAACCCGTTTAATATTTGGATGCGGTATTTTGCCAATAATCATGAATTTTGCTTATTTACTTTAATCAATGAGTATTAGCAAGAGTATTTTCTAAATGCATCTTAAAGTCTGTTTTATCAGTTAAACTTGACATAATATTTCCATTAAATGTCTGCATGAGGACAAAATCAAAACCTGCTGGATCCTATAGTCTATTTCTCGACTGTCATGGAAAAATCTGCAACAATTTTGATAATCGATTGTCATTTTCAAGCAAACATGCAGAAAATGCACTCTGTGATTTGTGGTATTGGGCTGAAAAAATAAAGTGAACACAAAAGCAGCTCGTGATTTCAAACCAAACTCCTGTAAAAGACCGGACGGTTTTGTTAACGCTCAACAATTGCGATGAAATAAGAGACAGAAACACAGACAGGCTCTTTAAAACATTAACTTCTTTAATTTCACTTCTTTCCCCCTTCTTTCTTACAAAAGAGCGATGTGCTTTTAGTCGTGGTTCACTCTGGAAAGCAGAAAGCTTCTCCAGACGTTCTGCCAGGAAGGAACTGGACTGAGAGGAAGGCTTCCAGCCGGCTGAAGGTGAGAGGTCAATCACAGCTCGGCGATTAACGCTCAAACGTGGGGTCATGCAGAGACGAGACGCAGAAACCTTCTGGTAAAACTTGTTTTTCAGTGACATTCAAAGAAGTCACGCGCAGGTCTTCCCAGAACGATCTCGTATTTGCTGCGCAGCTCTCTGCTGATAAGCAGGAGCTGGTGTTCAGAAACAAACCCTGACGATGCAGTCGGAGGTTTAAACGTCTGCAGGGAGAGAGGCGAAGCAGCTTCCTGGCAGAATCAGCCCGAGAGAAGCCGCCTGGAACATTTCACAGATCACCTCGTTCCTCACGCTGTTTAAAGGGAAACTGCGGGCGGAACAAAAACCAGAGTACGCCAAACGGAAAGAGGCCTGAAACCAGAGGGTCACAAGTTAGATCCGGACCTCGAGCCAACGTTAACATGTTGACCTGATGGTGGCGCTGGATGGAAAAGTCAGAGGATCAAAGTTATTAGGAGTCTCCCTCCGAGGACCATGAATGTCTGAACCAAGTTTCATGCTAACGTGGCTAAAAATACATGAAACTGCTCGGGAGACTTCACTTGGCACACTCTGGTTTTTGTGTTAAAATGCCTCTTAAATAACACCGTACGGCAAGGAAACACTGTTCCAGGTCCACCGTCACACACCTGCATTCACAACACAACACCTGGATATATGGCACAAGAACATCCACCTCCTTCCGAGAGTCCGGCCGGAGTCCAAACCCTTCCTCTAAAACGCTCTTACAACCAAAACGGAGGCGGTGAAACTACAGAGAGGGTATGAAAACGTTGTGAGTAAAAACGTCAGTTATACTGTATAATCAGGCATGCAGGCAAACACACTGTAAACTTCAAAATTGGTCCAACGGGTCCAAACTGGCCATCGGAAGGTCTGGTTCAGATCCACTTCACTGCGGGACTACAGGACTCGCCGAGGCAGCAAGACCACAAGGAACGGAGAGGCTCAGAGATCAGACGGGGGGGGGGCACTTCAAATGTCTGAATTCATGTTAAATACTGCAGTTTACTGGTGGAGTTTGGTTTGAAGTGATCAATACGTCTCCGCATGTCTAGAGGAAGACCTCCGCCCGATCCTCCTAATACAGATCAAAGTGAACACGAGGAAGCAACAGCGCGTTAACGTTTGCTTAGTTACACGTAAAGTCACATCAGGGTTTGTGGTGTAGAGGCTTAAATGTTCCCCGTTAGTCCCGGTGACGCGCTCACCTTTTCATAAAAGCATGACACTCGGTACACTAGTTCAGTTCGGGGGCCCTGAACATTTTCAGAAATGGAGTCGTGGCGCGGCCGAATGATGCCTTTTGCATCGCATCTCCCGACCCAAACACGACGACACAGAGAGGGTGACGTTTTGACGGTCAAGCATTAGAATAGTACCACATACAACATCACAACCTGTCCAGATGAACAGCTGAGGGGGAATTCAGTGACGTGAGAAGGAAAGGCCAGTGTCCGAGGAGGCTACACTTTATAACATCACGTCCGTGGCGTGCATGTTGTGTAGTTTTAAAAGCGTGATCCTTTTGCTCATGAACCCTGACAATACGGTGGATGTATTAATAGAAGAATATTCACTATGACCGTAGCAGTTTAGCGCAAACACAAACACCTCCTGTACGCCAAACTAATTGTTTGATCCTATTCTAATGATCTAATAACTCCCCCTGCTCTTTCGTTCGCTTCGGTCACTTGTTTTTCTACCATTCGCTCTGTTTGGTGTGATTCTTGGATGCCTTTTCAGACTTACACGGCTTCTTTTTGTCTCATTTATGCAGGTTTAGCGGCCACAAAGCTGCGCCATCCTTCTGTGAATTCGCTCCCGAGACTTAAAGGGGCCCTGTGCAGTTTTCTGTTCACATCCAGTGTTTCTCACCAGAACACAGGGTGTGTGTGTGTGTGTGTGTGTGTGTGTGTGTGTGTGTGTGTGTCCGTGAGGTCTAACCGAAGTGTTAACTGCATCTCCTTCCTCATAAAACATCTGCATGTTAACTAGCTGGCTGCTTCTTGCTCTCTGCCGTACATGTGTACACTGGGAACCTTTAACACAACAGCTGATTTAATGCTTAGCTTTGAGTCCTCTTCCAAACTAGTGGGTTAGATCGTTAGAGATGAGTTAGCGTTTACTGGCTCATGTAATGACGCCTTGAACAGGCTCAGAAATGATCAAAGCTGCAACAATAAAAGGACCTTGACTGTCCTTTCGTCAAAATCTTCAAATCAAGCCAAAAATAACGGTCCTCCTCTGCACCGATCACCGGTTGTGTTGAAGGTCGTGTTTCCTTCCTTGTGGTAAAACATCTCGTCGCCCCTAAACTACAACAGGTACTTTTAAACAACACACAGAGGCTTCACGGCAGAGAAGGACGTGTGACGCTGGTGAAGACGTATGGCACGACCCAAATCTTACTGAGAGCTGTCCATCACACGCCTTCACCGAGGTCGATTAGTGTAGAGCTTTTTCCTCTTCCTGTTCCCTGCTTCCTTCGTTTCAGCTCTAACTCCTCTGAGTATCTTTTCTTTCACTTCGCTGACAGACAGGAAGCACAAAAGGCTCCTGAGGAAGTAAGAAGGTGGAGGGTATTTGTTAAGGCAAAGGTCAGAGGGACGAGGAGTTGGGGGGGGGCGAGTGAGAAATACATTTAAAACAAAACTCCTCGTTATGCACGGACAACCACCCGGAGAAGGCTGAAACTGGTCTGAACACTGATCCGATGCTGCAGTGGCCTTCATGTCCCAAAATGAACACATGTCCTGCTGCAGTACGACAGAAACGTCCAGTCCGAAAAGATAAACACACGTAAACCAGCGTCTGGATGATTTTCACATCGTTAAGACGGAAGCAGGTCACGTCGAGGGGAACGATGATGAGATAGCGAGAGAAGAAGAGTTACTTTAAAGATAGAAGGAAGAGGGTCTGTTTTTGGCGTTTCAGGGGGGAGGTCACTCTGAGACCTTTTGGCCAGTAAGGAGGTACTTCCTGCAATAAGGCGTTTGATAAATACAGACCCTGAATAACTGACAGAAACTGGGGTCAGATTCCCTTTGAGGGGCTTGGACGGCCGGGCACGTTTACGGAGCTTACTTTCTGGTACTAAACTTAGCCATATTGCTGAAGTTCTAAAAAAAAATAAAAATCAATGCTGTTGGTCTGTAAGAGGTCACGACAGAGAGGTGCGTCAGAGGAAGGAAGAGGGGAAAAAACACCTAAGAGAGGAGAAAGAAAATCTCTGAATCTAGCGTTTGGTGCAAAAGCAGCTTCCTTTCATTCTGTCCTTTTAAACTCTGGGATCGGACCCAAAATATGTCACATGACAGGTTCTTCATGCTACTGAAAATAATCTCAAGTCTTCGCTTCAGTGGAAAGACTGCGAACGCGCTCTGTTGGGGGTCGGAGCGAGGGGAGGGCAAAACTACGGAAGCCCAGAGAAGACACGCCGTAGTGTGTTTGTTTTCTTTTGATCACAAAAAAAATAAAAAAATCATGACCTGAACATAACATTTGTTTTTTCTGCGAGCATGAAATTACTTTTCCATGGTCGAAAAAAGTGCTGAGGTTGAGGTGACAAATATAATTTCCCCTTAGTCCTGAGAAGCCTGTTTTCAGGCTTCCTGTCTTATTTAATGTCTCTCAGTCCTTTGGACACTGGGAGTTTTTGTTTGGTGGGCTCTCTCTTCATTTACAGGCTTTTACAGCGACTGCAAGTGTTATCCAGGCAGGCCATTTAGATTGGTACTTTCAGACCTGGACTGTGCGGTGGCTCTTCATCAGCCGCTCGTTGGGGTTTCGCTCCTTGAACCCCGGCACGTCTCCGGGTGGTGGAGCAGTGGTAAGAACCCTGCAGCTTTCCTTCTTAGATGGACCCTCCTCTGCTTCCTCGACGAGGCCTTTGGTTGGCCTACGGAGCTTCGGCCCGGTGACACCCACGTCCCGAAGCAGCCGTGGTGCCGATGGAACTCCGACAGCTGACCTCCACTGGGTCGATCGTGGCGGTCCAGCCTGCACTGCCTCCTCCAGAGAGATGGTGAACACGACGAGGACAGCGGTCTTGGTGGCGCTACGTCTGGCTGGACTGATGTGGTGGTGATCCCTGAGGGGGGGTGCAGCAGCGTACCGAGGTCGACCCTCATGTTCCAGGCCTTGGCTGGAGAAAGGGGTCTTGATAGTCTCTGGTGTCTCTGGTGCTCCCTCAGGCCTGATGAACCGGATGAGGTGTTTATCGGCTGTATTTCAGCCAGCTTCCTCAGGACCTGGTCTGTCCTGCACCCCGACAGGATAAGTTGGAGGCTAGCATTGGTGAGGGGGGCCGCTCTCTTCTTTCCTGAGCCAGTGATGGAGGTTTCGGGGCTCAGCTGACTGGCCTGTTGGGAGTGGCCTGTATCTCTCGTGCTCTGTCCTCGTCAGCGTTCATAAAATGTCATCGATTTGCACGTGAGTTCAACTGTACAACATGAAAAAAGTTCATATTAATGGATTCTGTGACTCCTATTGTTATTCTTTGTCTTACTGCTGCTTGAGATATAGTTTTTAGCCTGTATTTGTTCACATTTAGTCAAACTGTCCGCATTGAAAGTAGCTGAATGAGCCGTCAGCAGCTCCTGTCTGCAGGGGACCCGTGGACGGACCGACAGCTGTCACCGAGTCACTGTGAGGCTGAAGGGAACTTAGAAACAGGAAGGTTCTCAGGCAGGTTCTGCAGTTATAAGGAGCGTCTTTTTTCTTTGATCTTTGAGCACATTTAACCACCATGGACCTTTTGGATGGATTTACCTGGATAGTGTAAGTCACTCTGAATCTGACAGCATGTGTTTCATGTCTGTGTGTTCAGATTTGACTGAGTTGTGACTGTGAGAAGAGGGAGTGTGATTTTTTTTTTTGTGTCGCTAAGGTATAAGAAAAAACTAATTTTGTGATTTCGAGAAAACAAACCTGTTATGTCGGGATCTTGAAATAAATTTCTTGTGATCGCAAGAAAACGAAATGTAAAAACGCGTCTTTACTCATGTCCTCTGTGACCGTCGGTGACGGAACAGAAACGCTGGAGGTGTTAACTCCAAACAACAACTTTAAGAAGCCTGAGATGCCTCTCAGTCCCCCAACAAGAGAACTTATTAATACTTAACTTATTTGAGAACATAATCTGACGAGCAAAGAAGCGCTAACTGCAAGGCCTTATGGGTAGAAAGAAAGGGATGTCTGAACTGATGCTCATACTTACAGGAGTCAGGATGACAGAATCTGTCCAATAAACTATAATCACAAGAAAATATTAGTGAACCTATGATTTCTGTCCACGTGCTGCTTGTGATTGGTTAGTGTGAGTCAAAAATGGAGCCGAGTCATCTTTTCCCTTCTGCTTCAGGTCGGAGAAACTGAACTGCAGGTGCAACACATGTCCGGAGACCAAGAGGAGCGGCGGAACGAACAGGAAGGTAAAAACACTCTTCTCGCGCCTCAGTCGGCGTAGTGCATGATGGACTCCACGTAGTTTCCAGGGAAGAGGCCGGTGGTGGCGCTCATCACCCCTTCGTACCACCCGTCCTCGTTCTTCTTGATGACGTAGATGATCGCTCCTTCCTGGAACGACAACTCGTCCTCCTTGTCGGCCGCGTAGTCGTAGATGGCCACCACTGGGGGGCGACAAACACACCAAAACATTATTACTAATAACCCACCACGTGTGTGAGCTATTATGCCAGTTTGCCTTTGTTTGATAGTGATCGTAGAGATATAGACAGCCGTGAGAGGGGGATGACATGCAGCCGAGGTCCCCGGCCGGGGTCGAACCAGGTGCAATGCATTTATATGGCGAGCGTCTTAACCACTCAGCTACCGGACGCTCTAAGAGTCATTTGCCTTTGCAGAATGATTTGTACAGCAAAAATCATCGTGTCTTAGCAAAAAACTGAAGTAGTGGCGACTCACAGGGCTAGATGGTGAACTACTGTAGCTGGCAAGATAACCGTAAACACACTGTGACGGAGCCTTTATCGAGTTGGCGGCAGCTTTTCGCGATTTCTTTGGTTTTGTGTTTGTTTTGGTCGTTTTAGTGATATTTCCGTATAAACTATGGTAATGTTTAAAAGTTACAGGCGTAGTAAAACCCTTCTCATTTTCTTCAGTGCATTTGGGGTTCTGCACACAACCATTAACAGTATGGATGAAACACTTGAAAACAAACATGACAATAACACTTAATCAACCCAAAGCGTCACACATCGTGGAAACATAGAAAGCTCCATCTCCTCTCTGCTTTGTGGACTCAGCTCTTCTTCGTTCAGAGTTAACCTTAAAGTCAAACTGTGCAAACAAACAAGAGCATGTAGTACAAACGTATTTGAAGCAATCCCCTTCCAACCTGTAGAGATACAGTGTAACGTATTAACACCACACTCCATTAAAAGGACATAACAAGTTAAGTTAGTGGGTTGTTTCTGTAGCGTACCTTTCTCCAGGTAGTTTCTGGGGGCCCACGGTGGGTCTTCTTCAGCGTACGGGTCGTTGTACTCCACCACTGCGGAGTCCTCTTCTTCAGGTCCATCCTCCAATGGCTGAGGAGTGGGCAGGGGCTCCTCTGGCCCTGATTGGTTCTCAGCAGCCGGATGAGGGGGAGGAGGGGCGTCTGAGACTGGAGGGGGGGTAGATGTGAAAATGAGAAAGTACATTATACATAGAAACACACACACACACAGTTCTACACTGCATAGCGCTCTTCTAAAGCAGAGTGACTTTACAACCACAGTTGTTATGTCAGTAAAAGCTGCTGCCATCTCGACATTAGTGCCACCCGCAGGCAATGAGCGGTACAGCTGCTCCGTTTTGAGTCACTCTTTACAACTGAGAAATAAAAAACACGTAGCCGCAGCTTTAGAACAAAGACACACAAAAAAAAATGTTGTTACATTTATTTCCTGCAGGTGGTGCAAGTGTTAAACATGCAGCAGCTAGTATGTTCCTTGCCTGTAGGTGGCAGCACCAACGTGTTCATACCTGCAGTTTGTGCGACAATGACCAAATACCTCCCCGTGGTGGAGAATCTGCTGCCGGCTGAACGGGAATAAGTGAGTTTGTGAGTTTGTGAGTGACGGTGCTTTCACGCCAAACCTGTTTGGTTTGGATCAAATGAACTTGGAAGAAATGAATGGTTTGTTTTCCCCAGTTCTGTTCCTGTGTGGCGTGAAAGCAAACCACGGGATTTTAGCATGAACTCAAGCTATACACTACTATGATATAATACTTTAAATCCATCTTCTGGCTGTGAACTGTCCAGGAGGTGATCTTATAAACGCTCTCCAAAATGAACAAAAACAGAAGCTGATGTGGACTCACTGGACTCCTGAACTCGAGCAACGAAGCCCATCAGAGGAAGCTGAGGCGTGAACTGGAGGAGGGAGGGGGGCGG